>CM019710.1:31713188-32313188 GCA_009760885.1 Achatina immaculata | reverse complement strand
CCACCCAACCCTTGCCTGCATTGACAATCTGCATAGACACCTCACAGGCAGTAACAAAACTGGCATGGTAAGGAATAAAGCAGACACGGAAAAAAGCTGACAGTCAGAAATAAAGCTAACACAGTCAGAAATAAAGCTAATGCAGTCAGAAATAAAGCTGGCACAGGAGAAATAAAGCTAACACAGTCAGAAATAAAGCTGGCACAGTAGGAATAAAGCTAACACAGTCAGGAATAAAGCTGGAATGTTCAAGAATGAGATCAGGAGAAGCTTTCTCGACCAGATCTTTACTCTAAGAATAATACTTGAAGAACATATTGAAAAGTAGAAACCATTAATACTGAACTTCATAGACTTTAAAAAGGCATTTGATAGCATGCACAGAGATTCATTGTGGAGAATTTTAAGACTATATTGAACACCATCTGAAAATGTCAATATCATTAGAGATTTCTACAATGGATAAGTTTGTGAAAACACAGATGAAGGAATGAGCGAGTAGTTTCAGACTGAAAAAGATGTGAAAAAAGAATGTATATTATCTCCATTGCTTTTTGGAATTGACGTAGACTTTATAATGAAAAGATGCTGTACAGGTAAAACTGGCATTGACTGGGTACATGGGACCCAAACAGACAATAGATTTGTTGAAATTAACAAAGATAAAACAAAAATAATGAAACTTCTCATTAATCAAGAAAGAAAAATATGTGTAGAAGGAACAGCTGTTGATGAAGTAAACCAATTTGCATACCTTGGCAGCTACATAGACCAGAATGGTGACACCAGGAAGGAAGTTAGAATTAGAATTGCAAAAGCAGCATTGTCCTTCAAAAATCTTGAGAACATATTAAATTACAAATTTATAAACAGAAAAACCAAGTTAAAATTATTTAATTAAAATGTGATATCCACCTTCATTTATGCATGCAAAAGCTGGAAATCAACTAAAAAAAATAGACAAGATATTAGACTCTTTTGAAAACAAATCCCTAAGGAAAATACTCAGTATAAAGTGGAACGAATTAAAAAACAACAAAGAGATAGGATAGATGAGCAAACAACAACATGTTTCATGGATGATCAGAAGTTTAAGTTTTAAATTTAAGTTTTTTCTGTTTAATCCTTTTTACTAGTCAACCTTCTTCAATATTAAGTCCTTGTAGTATGGATGTATTTGTTCTTTTTTGTATCCATGATATTTGAAGAACTCTTCTGTAGCATTTACATTCAAAGGCATTTATGTGTTTCTCAGCTGTTTTGTTAAGTGTCCAGGTCTCACAGGCATATGTTGCAATGGGAAAGATGCATGTCCTTAAAAATCTTATTTTTGTAGTTCTGTCTGTTCCTCTCCACAGCTTCTTTAGTTTTTCTACTTTTTGAAGAGCAGTAGATATCCTCCTTTTAATTTCCCTCATCGTATCTCCACTACTGGTTAGTAATGATCCAAGATATTCAAAACTCTCCACCTCTTCTAAGTTTTCCTGGTTGATATATCACTCAGCTGCCTGATTTTTATGTCAGTTGTCATCAGTTTAGTTTTCTTCCCATTAAGATAGAGCTCTTCGGAGTTGGCATCCATGATGCTCGGTTGGTTTCTCTGCGAGTTTCAATAACGATATCTTTTTTTCCCATCTGGAGTTGCCTCTAGATAGATCCCAGGATAAGGTTGTTAACCTTATGCCCAATGTACTATTACATCTAAAGAAAGACACATCCTTAGCAAAACTGGAACCTATTAAAATCAAATAAAGACCAAAAGCAAAGATGGGCTGAACACTTCCAAGAAATACTTAATCGACCACACCCAAAAGAATTGTTAAACCTTGAAACTGACTTACCAGCCTCACAACTAAATGTCAACCTAGATGAAATTAAATTGCATGAAATTGAAACAGCAGTGAATTTAATGGCTAACAACAAAGCTGCAGGTGAAGATGAAATAACAGCCGAAATGCTAAAAGCTATCAATAGTGACAACATGAGACAACTACAGAGAATGGTTAACAAGATTTGGAAAGAAAAAAAGGTCCCTTCTAATTGGAAGAAAGGAATCATTGTTAAAATACCAAAAAAGGCAACCTTAGTGATTGTAAAAACTGGAGAGGAGTAACCTTAATATCAGTTGTGTCAAAAGTATTTTGCAAGGTCATTTTGAATAGACTTAAAGATATAGTGGATACTGCAATGAGAGAAGAACAAGCAGGATTTTGAAAAGGGAGAAGCTGTCTCGATCAGATCTTTACTCTCAGAATAATACTTGAAGAACATATTGAAAAGCAGAAACCACCAATACTGAACTTCATAGATTTTAAAAAGGCATTTGATAGCATACACAGAGATTCATTATGGAGAATTTTATGTCTATATGGAATACCATCTAAAATTGTCAACATCATTAAAGACTTATACAGTGGATATGTTTGTGCAGTCAAAACAGAAGAAGGGATGAGTGAATAGTTCCAGATTGAAACAGGTGTGAAACAAGGATGTATACTGTCTCCTTTACTTTTTGGGATTACAGTAGACTTCATAATGAAAAAATGCTGCACAGGTAACACAGGTATTAACTGGGTACATGGGACCCAACTAGAAGACCTTGATTTTGCTGATGACATAACTCTTATCAGTAATAATGTGAATTCCATGCAAGAAAAAACAGATAGCCTGTCTTCACTGGCTAGCAAAATAGGACTTGAAATTAATAAGGACAAAACAAAAATAATGAAAATTCCTCTCAATCAAAATGGAAAAATACACATAGAAGAGACAGATAATGAAGAAGTCAATCAATTTGCATACCTTGGCAGCTACATAGACCAGGATGGTGACACTAGAAAGGAAGTTAGGATCAGAATTTCAAAAGCAGCATCAATCCTCAAGAATCTTGAGAACATACAGAATTCAAAAGTTATAAGCACAAAAACCAAGTTAAGACTATTTAATTCAAATGTAATATCCACTCTCATTTATCCATGCGAAAGCTGGAAAACAACTAAAGAAATAGAAAAGAAATTAGACTCTTTTGAAAACAAATGCCTAAGGAAAATACTTGGCATCAAGTGGAATGAATTCAAGAACAATGCAGAGATAAGACAGATGATTGAACAACAACCAGTCTCATGGGTGATCAGGAAAAGGAGATGGACATATGTTGGTCACTTGATGAGAAGAAATGATCAGAGAATCCCAAAACAAGCTATCAAGTGGAACACAACAGGCCGAAGAAAAAGAGGCAGACCGCGTGAAACTCTGAAGAGGACATTATTAAGAGAGGCCAAATTAAAAGGCATAAAATCCTTTGATGAGGTTGAAAGACTTGCCGAAGACAGGAAAAATTGGCGAACTACTCTGCAAGCCCTATGTGACGTTTAACGGCATGGGAAGGATATAAGATAAGATAAGATAGAGGTTTTGCTTTTTACTATATTTACAAATTGACATAATTAGTTTTTCCATTCCTTTTTGTGTTGTGGACAGTAATACTGTGTCATCAGCATATCTAATCTCAGGTATTTCATAACCTCCAATCTTTACATCATCATAATTATGCTTTGTCTACATCTTCTCTAACATTCCTCATTGTATTTTCAGTATACAAGTTAAATAACTAAGGCTCTGATTCCTCTCTCTGATTCTTCATCCTGTTTATTTTTGTTAAATAAAGGCTCGCTCTGAAACATCACAACTGTGTAATCATTAAATAATAAAGCTGTTCCTACTTTCTTCCTAGTTTATACATATTGGTATCACACCTTTACTGCAGTGCTTTGTATATAGTTGTATACCTATACACTAATTATGGCATGAATATATTTCTTCTCCATTCTTTTGGCCAAATACCTGAATGCCATATCTTTTTACATAATGCGTGATAGATTGTTGCACATTCCTTTCCTCCTGTTTTAATAAGTTCAGCTGTTATCTCATCACATCCTGGTGATTTATACCATTTTTCATATTCTTTATTGCTCATAAAACTTCTTCATTTGTCTGTTTGGGTTATTTCTCTTCCAATAATAATACACACTGCTTTCATTTCTGCTCTCACAGTCAGTTGTTTCATACATTCCTCTGTAATATTCCTTCCATCTCTCTAGAATTTCCTCTGTCTCTGTCAAAGTATTCTCCATCTTGTCACAAATTACATTTAGCTTAGGTGTGACACTTTTCGTCAATGTCTTCACTTCTTTAAACATTTCACTAAATCTTCCACATTTCTATCCTTCTATTCTTTCACAACAATCTTGTATGTATTGTTTTTTGTGTTTTCTTATGTTTCTTCTTATTTCTTTTGTTACAGATTTATATTCCTCTTTGTTGTTTGTCACTTTCCATTGTGTCTTTATTTCTCTTCATTGTTTTATTATTTCTTGTGTGCCTGCCTAATCCATCCATTCTTTTGTGTTTCTTTACTGGAACCATGTCTTTAGCTGTTGTTATTAAGATATCTCTGGCCTGCTAGCCAGTTCATCAGGTGTCATCTCCTTCTGTACAGCCATCAGTGTCTCAAAAAGGTTCTTCACTTCTATACCATATTGTTCTGGTATTTTAGTAAGATCAAAGTGGAGTGGTCTTTATCCCGTAACTGTCTTTTTTATCTTTATCTTCATGTCTGCTATTAATAACTCGTGGTCCATGTCACAATCAGCACCTGGTAAAGTTTTTGCTGATGTTATACTTGATCTCCACCTTCTTCGCACTAAAATATAATTCTTGGTTTTCCCATCAGGTGATGTCCATGTGTAATCTTCTTGAAGACTTTACAAGACGACATCTTCATTCATGCAACAATAGTGATCTGTTCTAACTTTTACTTATAGAAATAGCCATTGTTGATTGCAGAAATATGACAAACCAATATTATATGAAAGAAACAGGTCGGTCTGACATGAAAGGTAGGATTTTATTTTAATCCTGAAGGTTTATTGACAGTGGAACAGCTACATAGTACATGTACATATTTTAGGACAGAACATTTAACTGCACATGTACATATTTTAGGACAGAACATTTATCAGTACATGTACATAGTTTAGGACAGAACATTTAACTGTACATGTACATATTTTAGGACATAACATTTAACTGTACATGTACATATTTTAGGACAGAACATTTAAATAAGCACCCACAATTTCCATATATGATCAAACACCTACAACCTTCAGACACAAACAAGCACCTACAACCTTTATACACAAACAAGCACCTTTAACCTTTATACACAAACAAGCACCTACAATCTTTATACACAAACAAGCACCTACAACCTTTATACACAAACAAGCACCTACAACCTTTATACATGAACAAGCACCTACAACCTTTATACATGAACAAGCATCTACAACCTTCAAACATGATAAAGCACCTACAACCTTCAAACATGAACAAGCACCTACAACCTTCATACATGAACAAGCACCCACAACCTTCACACATGAACAAGCACCTACAACCTTCAGACACAAACAAGCACCTACAACCTTTATACACAAACAAGCACCTACAACCTTTATACACAAACAAGCACCTACAACCTTTATACATGAACAAGCATCTACAACCTTCAAACATGATAAAGCACCTACAACCTTCAAACATGAACAAGCACCTACAACCTTCATACATGAACAAGCACCCACAACCTTCACACATGAACAAGCACCCACAACCTTCATACATGAACAAGCACCTACAACCTTCATACATGAACAAGCACCCACAACCTTCATACATGAACAAGCACCCACAACCTTCATACATGAACAAGAACCCACAACCTTCATACATGAACAAGAACCCACAACCTTTATACATGAACAAGCATCTACAACCTTCAAACATAAACAAGCATCTACAACCTTCAAACATGAACAAGCACCTACAACCTTCAAACATGAACAAGCACCTACAACCATCACACATGAACAAGCACCCACATCCTTCATACATGAACAAGCACCCACAACTTCCATACATGAACAAGCACCCACAACCTTCATACATGAACAAGCACCCACAACCTTCATACATGAACAAGCACCTACAACCTTCACACATGAACAAGCACCCACAACATTCATACATGAACAAGCACTTACAAAAACCATATGTTTGGAAACACTCACAGAATACATACATTCACAAACACTCAAAATATGCATAAATACACAAACACTCACAATATATACTCATCCACAAACACCTACAGTGTGCAGATACACACAAACACCTACAGTGTGCACAGATACACAGACGGCTACAAAATACACACAAACAACCTCTTTGTTGAAATCAGGAAAACTTAGTCTAGTTTTCCTGATATTTTCTGTAAGTTTTTTCTTCTTAAGTAGAATAGGCTTATGTTACTGAACATTTAAGTGTGCACATACAGGAAAACTACAGGGTAAATGTATAAAATGTCAAGATTCAAGTAAAGTACTACAACATAAAAGTGAATATGAAAAGCTGTGTTACATTTAAATACCAGAAAACCTGATAGAACTAATAATACTTTATGCAACTGTCAGTTTTTTTTAAAAATTAAGTTTTTACTTGAGATAAGAAAATTAAATTAGACCACGAAAATGATGAAACATTTTAGAGATGAAATCATCCTGAGAGAAAACATTCCAGATACAGAATACTCAATAGGCAATAGACAGAGAAATAGTTTACCCCCTCCTTTATTTCACCCATGACTACATCAAGAAACGAAGAATACCTGCCTACAGAAAAGTACACGATAATTGACTACATCAAGAAACGAAGAATACCTGCCTACAGAAAAGTACACGATAATTGACTAAATCAAGAAACGAAGAATACCTGCCTACAGAAAAGTACACGATAATTGACTAAATCAAGAAACGAAGAATACCTGCCTACAGAAAAGTACACGATAATTGACTAAATCAAGAGACGAAGAATACCTGCCTACAGAAAAGTACACGATAATTGACTAAATCAAGAAACGAAGAATACCTGCATACAGAAAAGTACACGATTATTGCACAGTACACAGAGAAATCAGTCCGAGATTGACAGTATCACATCGGAGTCAGGGCTCAAAATAAACAAAATAAATTCCCGGTATGTTTTGTACATCCATACACTTGCCATTTTCTCGTAAAACTGCACACTTTGTTTTTCTTGTCAGGAAAACGCGAAAAGTGTGCTACAGTAACAGAGCCGGTCCTTCTATCTGGTGCGTTGGCTGGACGGTGGGTGATGTAAGGCCATGCTGATTCAGAGGAGGCCAGCTGACAGCGTGCGGCTGTTAGCTTTATAAAATCATCATCATCATCAAGTGCCGTGCCGACTGGCGTTGGCTATTATGCTTCTCCAGAGTATAGGATGCTTCATGCAGGCCATAAGCTCAGTTGGTGATCTCCTCTCACACCATCCCGTCAGACTGTCCAGTATCATTTCTCTTGGTCTTCCTCTTGATCTTCTTCCTTCTATTTTTCCCGTTGTTATAATATTTTCAATGCCCCCTCTTCTCACTGCATGTCCTATGAAAGTACATTGTGTCTCTCTCTTATCTTTTTTTTTTTTTGGTCTCTCCAGCTCTTCTCATACATTTTTCATTAGTTATTTTACTGTCCAGGGTATTCGCAACATTCTTCTAATAAACCACATTTCTGCTGCTTCCAATGATTTTTGTGCAGACTTGCCTATTGTCCATGATTCACTTCCATATAACAAGATAGGTTCAATATAGCATTTTAGGTCTCGTTTTCTAACATTCATTGATACGGATGTGTTGGTTAATATGTTTCTCATTCTCTGAAATGCAGTCTTTGCTTGGCCTGTTCTGTTCCTAATTTCTGTTCTGCATTTCCCATCTGAAGCTATTTCTGCTCCAATGTATTTGAATTTCTGCACCTGCTTTAGAATAGTTCCGTTTAATTTTATTCTGCATATTGGTGGTTTCTGTTTCTTAGATATAACCATATATAAATACCTCATACAAATAACCACCCAGATTTTTGGCACAATTTGTGACCTACATCGAAACTGCGCATGTCCGGCGGCTCTTGACCCCATGCCAGTGACATTGCGAATGCACATGTCTTGTGACCCTCGAGTCTCACGGAAAAACATTACGATTGATTGTTTCATAAAAACTGATTGTTATTTTTCTTAATTCTATTTTTTTAAAATTTCCCAACTATATACTTCAGTTGAGTCTTCTTTCTTTCCTCTTAATTAATTGCCATATATGCTGTCCAAAAAAAAAGAAGAAGAAGAAGAAACGCATAGCTTTTAAATAAGCTTCATTTTTTTATATGTTATGACAAACATTTTTTTTTTCTCCCGGTTTCTCCCGGGTATCTGAAACCAAACTAAAAATTGTCACCAAGACATCAGGTCCATGATTTAGCGTGAGTTTTGCTATTCTCGTGTATAGTCAGAATGCAGTAGCTGCTCTGGCTAATCACGCATTTTTTTTTTTTTTTACCATAACTCACGCTGCGTTTATGGAAAAGTCGTGATTTTGTGGTGTGCAAAATTCACTTTCCAGCAAATGAAACCCTATAAAAGGATGAGGTTACACAAACAAATTCAGTTAATTTTCAAGCAGACAATTATGGCGCGTCTATCTCAAAATTTACGAAACATTGCTATTGGTCTCCTGCAAGCAGACTTCTCCAGACAATCGTCATGATCCGTGGCAGGTATTCCAGGAAGAATTGGCAGCCATCCCACAGGCGCACATCAGACATTTGATCGCATCTATATCCAGGAGATGCCAGTCGCTGATCGATGCAAGAGGAGGTCACACACAATACTAACTTGAGAACTCTTGGGACTAACAAATTCTCGTCACACAGATTCAAGAAACTGTCAAGTGAGTGTTTAATCCCTTAGGTATTATTGTGTGCAATTTGAAAATTGTATTCATTCAATTTAAAAAAGCTATAGAGTATCAAAGTTATGGCTAAAATTGGGTCATCAGTAGTTATGCGTTTCTTTTTTTGATAGTATATGTTAATTTGCAATAGCAAAGATAAATCGAATAGATAAACAACGGGCAATGTTAAGAGATTCTATCCTCCAAACTGTTAAGAAGATAATACCAGCAGAAAAAAGCCCCTAAAAATAAATGGATGACAGAAAACATCTTAGGACTGATGGACAAGAGGAGGAGGAATAAAAATAACCCAAAAAATAATCTTATATCTTATATCCTTCCCGTGCCGTTAGACGTCACATAGGGCTCGCAAAGTAGTTCGCCAATTTTTCCTGTCTTCGGCGAGTCTTTCAACTTCATCAAAGGATTTTATGCCTTTTAATTTGGCCTCTCTTAATAATGTCCTCTTCAGAGTTTCACGCGGTCTGCCTCTTTTTCGTCGGCCTGTTGTGTTCCACTTGATAGTTTGTTTTGGGATTCTCTGATCATTTCTTCTCATCAAGTGACCAACATATGTCCATCTCCTTTTCCTGATCACCCATGAGACTGGTTGTTGTTCAGTGAAGAAAAATATAGCAAGATAAACAAAGAAAGAAGACGCAAATGCAGAGAAGCAAAGAAAGTGTGGTTAAATGAACAATGCAGACAAACGGAGAACTCCCATAATAAAGACAGCAAAAACATGCAGAAACGAATCAGTAAACCCACAGACAGGAAGACAAAATATACCACAGGATGCCTGAAATCAAAAGAAGGTAAAATGTTACTGAATAAAGAATACATCGTGGACAGGTGGATAGAGTACATCGGTGAGCTATGTGGAGGAGAAAGACCAGAAATAACACCAGATACTGAAAACTGTGATGGACCACCAATAACTGAAGATGAAATCATAGATGCCATCAAACACATGATGAAAGGAAAACTGACTGGGCCTGATAATATAACAATAGAAGAAATAGAGGCGTTAGAGGAGATTGGAATAAAAATAATAACCACATGACATTTACAACAGTTGTTATATGCCAGTGACTTGCTTAAAGCCACGTTTATAGCACTACCAAAGAAACCAGGTGCAAAGGAATGTGATGGCCACCGGACTATCAGCCTCTCGTGTCACATAACGAGGCAACTACTGAGAATTATTATTGTAGTAATAAAATTTTTACTGGATAGTGAATTATTATTCAATCTTTTATTTTGTCTGGGCGCCGTCGTACTGAGTGGTGGAAGGCTGACTACACCATACGTTCACACCTTACATGGAAGGCTGACTACACCAACGTTCACACCTTACATGTAAATAACGGGAACAGGAAACAACAATCCTTTTTCTTACTATAACGATCCTTGTATTTACAAAATTGTGATCCACAAGGCAATGCGAATCAATCGAATCCTATGCGCATGAAGTCCATATGTTTATATATTTCCACACGTGTTATTGAATCATACAAAAAAGGTTCCTTGAATAATATGATTTCAATCCTGATTACAAATGCACACAACTAAACTATACACGCCAGCCTCCATCTATCGAATGACCCTCCTTGTCCACGTCTGCTGCTCGACTTCCACGTGCTCAACTTATCCCCCTTTTTTTCTCTTCTCGTCTTATATACCTGGTCAGCGCCGAACTCGAAGGCCTGGGGATTTCCATTCAAAACCGGGTCACTGCTTGCTTATTTTTCCACTCCTTACATACTCCCCCCTGGTTTTGTTTACAAAATTTTTGTATGGAATACAATAAATTTTACATATACATTGTAGCATA
The DNA here is from genome assembly GCA_009760885.1 of Achatina immaculata. Taxonomy (NCBI): domain Eukaryota; kingdom Metazoa; phylum Mollusca; class Gastropoda; order Stylommatophora; family Achatinidae; genus Lissachatina; species Lissachatina immaculata. The sequence goes on along the minus strand of CM019710.1, from coordinate 32,302,491 downwards.
GCTACATATCCTGAACTCAAAGTCTTTATGTCCTTCTTTTGGAACCAGCACACATGTTGCTGTAGTTGCGTGTCGTCTTCCTCCGGTTAGACTGTTGGTATGTTGGTCTGGCCTATTTTTTGTTTTTTTGTGTGCCTTGCAGTATTTCTCATATACTGTATTTGGTCGTGTAATGTGGGCAAGGGTGCTACTCGTTGTTCGACGCTCTGCTCTGTAGCTCCGTCTTCTGATTCGGCGGATGGTTGGTTTTCATGTACTAGTAAGGATGTACTTGTTCGAGTGGTACTGTCTTCGCTCTCTACTGCTACCTGTAGGGTGGATGCGACTTCTTCCTCCGTTATTTCTACCTGCGTACTGTCAGGTTCGGTCTCTGATTCCGACGAGTCTACTACTATCTCATCGTCGGTGCTGTCATCGTTGTTGGGTGCTATACTGAGTGTAGCCTGTCTTCGCTGATTGATTCTGTCGTCTGTAGGGATATTCCAATCTTGTTTGGCCTTTCTCAAATGGTTTGCGTGGAATCGTTGTATTTTTCCTGTCAGTTGGTTCTTTATTATAAATGATACTGGAGATAACTTTTTTAGAACAAAAAATCCCGTTTTCTATTTGCTGTCGTGTTTTGATGTCATATGGTGGTTTAATAAGTATACTGGATCGCCTATAGAAATGTCCTCAATTGTGCTTTGTTCGTCGTACTTTTGCTTTCGTGCGTCTTTGGTTCTGTTTATGTGGTTTATCACTTGTATAAAAGCCTTATGTTGTCTCATTAGCGTATGTTCTATAGAATCATTTTCACTGTAACAGTGTGTTCGTAGTCTCAGGATGGCGTCCAGGGGTAGAATAGGGTGTCTCCCGTACATGAGGAAAAATGGGGAGTATCCTGTTCGTTTAGAAATGTTCATATTCATCGCTGCCACCGCCTGTGTCAAGTACTCGTCCCATTTACTGACCTCCGTGTTTACCAGTTTGGCAACAATATCATTTAGTGTGCGATGCTGTCTCTCGTTTGTCCCGTTGGCTTGAGGATGGTATGGTGTTGTGAAGATATGGTGAATGTTATAGCGTTTCACCATAGTTTGGAATTGTTCTCCGCGAAACTCGGGACCGTTGTCTGTGACTATAGTAATTGGTACTCCATGTCTTGGGACGATATTTTCGATTACCAAGTCAGTATTGGAAGGATACATAATGGGAAAAAGAAAAAGAGGAAGACCAAGACGAAGATGGCTGCAAGACATCGTTGACGATCTGGAAATGGATGCAACAGCAGCAGGCCATCTTGCTCACAACCGAGAGGCCTACAGGAGTGCTGTTTGGGAGGCAAAGTTCCGCAAGGGACATGCAAATGAATGAATGAATGAAAGTCAGCTACTGTTTTACTTTGGATGTTTGGCGTTAGAAAACACTCCGTCCATGCGGAATATTCGTCTGTTACATGCACGATGTACTTGTTGCCTGATGTGGTGACTGGACAAGGTCCTGAACAGTCGATACTTAATTTCAGCATGCATGCCGGTGGGGTATCGGATATTTCTAGCGGATTTTTTAGAGGTAACAAGTTTCTTGTTTTGCACCTTTGGCACTGCTCTATGTGCTGGTTTACGTCCTATCTCATGTTTTTCTAGTAGTATCCTATTTGTATGGCTTTGAACGTTTTTTCCGTCCCCATATGCCCGTTATTATCGTGGTATTGTGATAACACCTGTTGTTGTAGATGTTGGGGCGTGACGGTTCTCAACCTGTATTCGTCGTCGTCTTCTTCTACTTTGTATAGTACGTTATTCACTATTCTGAACTTTTCTCTGGCTTTTTCTTGGTAATCGGTTGTGCTTCATATCTGCTTTTAATTGCCTTATCTCCTCGTCCAGGTCTTGCTCATCTGCCATGATGGGAGGGGTGGGTAACTGTTCGGTGGGGGCTGGTAAGACTTCAGATATTGGTTGTGGTTGTGGGAAGGGATCGTACATGGGGAAATCAGTTGGCAGAAAGGATGAAGAGTTGATGGTGTTTATTTCAAGCATGTTGTCCTGTTTGTTGACGGTTTCTGCTGTCTGGTGATTGTTGTCCTTACACTGTTCTGTTCCTGGCCGAGAAAACTGGTCGGCTAGGTTCCGTGCTCCTGCGATATGACGAATGTCTGCCGTGTAGGCTTGGATGAAATGACTCCATCGTTGTATTTTGAAGTTCTTGTGCTTGGCGTTCATTAGGTTTATAAGTCCGATACTGTCTGTTCGGATGCTTAACTGGCTGTGTAACACATATTTGTGGAGTTTCTGTAACGCGTACACTATGGCTTATGCCTCTTTTTCGTTGATGTGCCACTTGCTTTGTGACTCACTTAGTCTATGGGATAGAAAGTAGATGGGTTTTAGGTTTTCCTCTCTCTGTCTTGTGCTGGTGTCTTGTAGCAACACGGCGCTTACTGTTGTTGCTGATGCGTCTGTGTAAAGTATCATCGGTTTATTTAAATCTGGGAATGCGAGCATGGTCTGTCGCATGAGGTCATTTTTTAGTGTGTCGAATGCCCTTTGACATTCTGCTGACCAGGAGAATCGGCTATATTTTCTTGTGAGCGCGATCAAAGGTTCAGCCTTGTGGGAAAAATTGTCTATAAGCATTCTGTAGTATGATATTGTTCCTATAAAACTTCGTATTTGTTTTATTGTCCTTGGTGTGGCTATCTCTGCCATTGCCTTTACTTTCTCTTTATCTGGTGTGATGCCTTGGCTACTTATGGTAAAGCCTGAATAATTGATTTGGCTCTGTGCGAAGTTGCACTTGGCCATTTTCAACTTGACGTCATGTTGTCTTAGCCTGTCAAACACAGATTGTATGTGTTTGATGTGGTCCTGAATTGTCGTCTTAGTGAAAATCAGGATGTCATCTATGTATGCTATGGCGTGGTCTGATAATCCGTGCAGTACTTCATCCATTAATGCCATGATTGCTGCTGCAGCGTTGGCGACGCCAAACGGAGTTCTGGTAAACATGAACTTTCCAAAACTGGACGTGAAACTGGTCTTCACTTTAGAGTCTTCTGTTAGGGGTATACTCCAATATCCTGATTTAGCGTCCAGTGTGGTAAAGTATTTTGCGCCGTTGAGTACTGACATAATTTCTTCTACGTTGGGCATCTGGTATGTGGTTGGAGTCGTGATTTTGTTTAGTCCTCTAAAATCGCAGCAAAAGCGATGTGTTCTGTCCTTTTTTCTTACTATAACTATCCTTGTATTTACAAAATTGTGATCCACAAGGCAATGCGAATCAAACGAATCCTATGCGCATGAAGTCCATATGTTTATATATTTCCACAAGCGTTATTGAATCATACAAAAAAAGGTTACTTGAATAATATGATTTCAATCCTGATTACAAATGCACACAACTAAACTATACACGCCAGCCTCCATCTATCGAATGACCCTCCTTGTCCACGTCTGCTGCTCGACTTCCACGTGCTCAACTTATCCCCCTTTTTTTCTCTTCTCGTCTTATATACCTGGTCAGCGCCGAACTCGAAGGCCTGGGGATTTCCATTCAAAACCGGGTCACTGCTTGCTTATTTTTCCACTCCTTACATACTCCCCCCTGGTTTTGTTTACAAAATTTTTGTATGGAATACAATAAATTTTACATATACATTGTAGCATAGCTACATATCCTGAACTCAAAGTCTTTATGTCCTTCTTTTGGAACCAGCACACATGTTGCTGTAGTTGCGTGTCGTCTTCCTCCGGTTAGACTGTTGGTATGTTGGTCTGGCCTATTTTTTGTTTTTTGTGTGCCTTGCAGTATTTCTCATATACTGTATTTGGTCGTGTAATGTGGGCAAGGGTGCTACTCGTTGTTCGACGCTCTGCTCTGTAGCTCCGTCTTCTGATTCGGCGGATGGTTGGTTTTCATGTACTAGTAAGGATGTACTTGTTCGAGTGGTACTGTCTTCGCTCTCTACTGCTACCTGTAGGGTGGATGCGACTTCTTCCTCCGTTATTTCTACCTGCGTACTGTCAGGTTCGGTCTCTGATTCCGACGAGTCTACTACTATCTCATCGTCGGTGCTGTCATCGTTGTTGGGTGCTATACTGAGTGTAGCCTGTCTTCGCTGATTGATTCTGTCGTCTGTAGGGATATTCCAATCTTGTTTGGCCTTTCTCAAATGGTTTGCGTGGAATCGTTGTATTTTTCCTGTCAGTTGGTTCTTTATTATAAATGATACTGGAGATAACTTTTTTAGAACAAAAAATCCCGTTTTCTATTTGCTGTCGTGTTTTGATGTCATATGGTGGTTTAATAAGTATACTGGATCGCCTATAGAAATGTCCTCAATTGTGCTTTGTTCGTCGTACTTTTGCTTTCGTGCGTCTTTGGTTCTGTTTATGTGGTTTATCACTTGTATAAAAGCCTTATGTTGTCTCATTAGCGTATGTTCTATAGAATCATTTTCACTGTAACAGTGTGTTCGTAGTCTCAGGATGGCGTCCAGGGGTAGAATAGGGTGTCTCCCGTACATGAGGAAAAATGGGGAGTATCCTGTTCGTTTAGAAATGTTCATATTCATCGCTGCCACCGCCTGTGTCAAGTACTCGTCCCATTTACTGACCTCCGTGTTTACCAGTTTGGCAACAATATCATTTAGTGTGCGATGCTGTCTCTCGTTTGTCCCGTTGGCTTGAGGATGGTATGGTGTTGTGAAGATATGGTGAATGTTATAGCGTTTCACCATAGTTTGGAATTGTTCTCCGCGAAACTCGGGACCGTTGTCTGTGACTATAGTAATTGGTACTCCATGTCTTGGGACGATATTTTCGATTACCAAGTCAGTATTGGAAGGATACATAATGGGAAAAAGAAAAAGAGGAAGACCAAGACGAAGATGGCTGCAAGACATCGTTGACGATCTGGAAATGGATGCAACAGCAGCAGGCCATCTTGCTCACAACCGAGAGGCCTACAGGAGTGCTGTTTGGGAGGCAAAGTTCCGCAAGGGACATGCAAATGAATGAATGAATGAAAGTCAGCTACTGTTTTACTTTGGATGTTTGGCGTTAGAAAACACTCCGTCCATGCGGAATATTCGTCTGTTACATGCACGATGTACTTGTTGCCTGATGTGGTGACTGGACAAGGTCCTGAACAGTCGATACTTAATTTCAGCATGCATGCCGGTGGGGTATCGGATATTTCTAGCGGATTTTTTAGAGGTAACAAGTTTCTTGTTTTGCACCTTTGGCACTGCTCTATGTGCTGGTTTACGTCCTATCTCATGTTTTTCTAGTAGTATCCTATTTGTATGGCTTTGAACGTTTTTTCCGTCCCCATATGCCCGTTATTATCGTGGTATTGTGATAACACCTGTTGTTGTAGATGTTGGGGCGTGACGGTTCTCAACCTGTATTCGTCGTCGTCTTCTTCTACTTTGTATAGTACGTTATTCACTATTCTGAACTTTTCTCTGGCTTTTTCTTGGTAATCGGTTGTGCTTCATATCTGCTTTTAATTGCCTTATCTCCTCGTCCAGGTCTTGCTCATCTGCCATGATGGGAGGGGTGGGTAACTGTTCGGTGGGGGCTGGTAAGACTTCAGATATTGGTTGTGGTTGTGGGAAGGGATCGTACATGGGGAAATCAGTTGGCAGAAAGGATGAAGAGTTGATGGTGTTTATTTCAAGCATGTTGTCCTGTTTGTTGACGGTTTCTGCTGTCTGGTGATTGTTGTCCTTACACTGTTCTGTTCCTGGCCGAGAAAACTGGTCGGCTAGGTTCCGTGCTCCTGCGATATGACGAATGTCTGCCGTGTAGGCTTGGATGAAATGACTCCATCGTTGTATTTTGAAGTTCTTGTGCTTGGCGTTCATTAGGTTTATAAGTCCGATACTGTCTGTTCGGATGCTTAACTGGCTGTGTAACACATATTTGTGGAGTTTCTGTAACGCGTACACTATGGCTTATGCCTCTTTTTCGTTGATGTGCCACTTGCTTTGTGACTCACTTAGTCTATGGGATAGAAAGTAGATGGGTTTTAGGTTTTCCTCTCTCTGTCTTGTGCTGGTGTCTTGTAGCAACACGGCGCTTACTGTTGTTGCTGATGCGTCTGTGTAAAGTATCATCGGTTTATTTAAATCTGGGAATGCGAGCATGGTCTGTCGCATGAGGTCATTTTTTAGTGTGTCGAATGCCCTTTGACATTCTGCTGACCAGGAGAATCGGCTATATTTTCTTGTGAGCGCGATCAAAGGTTCAGCCTTGTGGGAAAAATTGTCTATAAGCATTCTGTAGTATGATATTGTTCCTATAAAACTTCGTATTTGTTTTATTGTCCTTGGTGTGGCTATCTCTGCCATTGCCTTTACTTTCTCTTTATCTGGTGTGATGCCTTGGCTACTTATGGTAAAGCCTGAATAATTGATTTGGCTCTGTGCGAAGTTGCACTTGGCCATTTTCAACTTGACGTCATGTTGTCTTAGCCTGTCAAACACAGATTGTATGTGTTTGATGTGGTCCTGAATTGTCGTCTTAGTGAAAATCAGGATGTCATCTATGTATGCTATGGCGTGGTCTGATAATCCGTGCAGTACTTCATCCATTAATGCCATGATTGCTGCTGCAGCGTTGGCGACGCCAAACGGAGTTCTGGTAAACATGAACTTTCCAAAACTGGACGTGAAACTGGTCTTCACTTTAGAGTCTTCTGTTAGGGGTATACTCCAATATCCTGATTTAGCGTCCAGTGTGGTAAAGTATTTTGCGCCGTTGAGTACTGACATAATTTCTTCTACGTTGGGCATCTGGTATGTGGTTGGAGTCGTGATTTTGTTTAGTCCTCTAAAATCGCAGCAAAAGCGATGTGTTCTGTCCTTTTTTCTTACTATAACTATCCTTGTATTTACAAAATTGTGATCCACAAGGCAATGCGAATCAAACGAATCCTATGCGCATGAAGTCCATATGTTTATATATTTCCACAAGCGTTATTGAATCATACAAAAAAAGGTTACTTGAATAATATGATTTCAATCCTGATTACAAATGCACACAACTAAACTATACACGCCAGCCTCCATCTATCGAATGACCCTCCTTGTCCACGTCTGCTGCTCGACTTCCACGTGCTCAACTTATCCCCCTTTTTTTTTCTTCTCGTCTTATATACCTGGTCAGCGCCGGACTCGAAGGCCTGGGGATTTCCATTCAAAACCGGGTCACTGCTTACTTATTTTTCCACTCCTTCCGCCGGACTATCAGCCTCTCGTGTCACATAACGAGGCAACTACTGAGAATTATTATGAGAAGAACAAGGAAAAAGATAAAAATGAAAAAAGCAGATGAACAGTTCTGATTTGCTGAAGGAAAGGGAACACACAATGCCATTTATGCTTTACAAACACTGACAGAAAGAGCTTTAGAAGTACAGAAAGATCTCTACTTATGCTTCAATGATTACACCAAAGCACTCGACAAGGTGAAACATAATGAAATTAATAAAATGCTTGAAGACATCAATATAGACGGCAAAGACCTGAAGATTGTAAAACATCTATACTGGAAGCAAGAAGCAGCAATTCGAGTTGAAAATAGAACTGGAAAATATCTACGATGGATATGTTTGTGCAGTCAAAACAGAAGAAGGGATGAGCGAATGGTTTCAGATTGAAACAGGCGTGAAGCACGGATGTATACTATCTCCTTGTCTTTTGGGAATTGCAAGACTTCATAATGAAAAAAATTCTACACATGTAACATAAGTATTGATTGGGTACATGGGGCCCAATTAGAAGATCTTGATTTTGCTGATGATATAACTCCTATCAGTAACAATGTGAATTTCATGCAAGAAAAAACAGATAGCCTGTCTTCACTGGCTAGCAAAATAGGGCTTGAAATTAATAAGGACAAAACAAAAATAATGAAACTTCCCATTAATCAAAATGGAAAAATACACGTAGAATGGACAGATATTGAAAAAGTCATTCAATTTTCATACCTGGGCAGCTACATAGACCACGATGGTGACACCAGAAAGGAAGTTAGAATTAGAATTGCAAACGCAGCATTAATCTTCAAGAATCGTGAGAACCTATGGCATTCAAAAGATATAAGCACAAAAACCAAGTTAAGACTATTCAATTCAAATGTAATACCCACCCTCATTTATGCGTGCGAGAGATGGAAAACAACTAAAGAAATAGACAAGAAATTAAACTCATTTGAAAACAAATGTCTAAGGAACATACTCGGCATCAGATGGAACGAATTAAAAATGTAGATATAAGATAGATGACTGAACAACAACCAGTCTCATGGGTGATCAGGAAAAGGAGATGGACATATGTTGGTCACTTGATAAGAAGAAACGATCAGAGAATCCCAAAACAAGCTATCAAGTGGAAAACAATAGGCCGAAGAAAAAGAGATCGACCACGTCAAACTCTAAAGAGGACATTGTTAAGAGAGGCCAAATTAGTAGGCATGAAATCCCTTGATGAGGTTGAAAAGCTCGCCGAAAACAGGTAAACCTGGCGAACCATCTTGCGAGGACTATGTGACGTTTAACGGCACGGGAAGGATATAAAATATAAGATATTAGCTTAACAGTTCATTAGCTTAACAGTACATTAGCTTAACAGTACATTAGCTTAACAGTACATTACCTTAACAATACATTAATAGTACATTAGCTTAACAGTACATTAGCTTAACAGTGCATTAGCTTAACAGTGCATTAACTTAACAGTGCATTAGCTTTGAAAATATATTAGCTTAACAATATATTACCTTAACAATACATTAGCTTAACCTTATGGTAGCTTAACTGTACATTAACTTAACAGTACATTGGCTTAACAATACATTAGCTTAACAGTACATTATCTTAACTGTACATTAGTTTAACAGTATTTTAGCTTAACAATACATTAACAGTACATTAGCTTAACAGTACATTAGCTTACTAGTAAATTAGCTTAATAATACATTAACACTAAATTAGCTTAACAATACATTAGCTTAACAGTACATTAGCTTAACAGTACATTAGCGTTAGCGAATTTATTTGAATGAAGACAGTGTCAACGTTTCAATCAAGGATCAGATTTTCACATAAGAGTAGCTTTGTTGAGTAGCATTGTGAGGGTAGCTTTGTGAGGGTAGCTTTGTGAGGGTAGCTTTGTGAGGGTAGCTTTGTGGGTGACATGCTAGATATGAGCCCCCTGGGACTCATGAACGGGTTGGAGACCTAATGCAAAGTTCTGTACAGTACGAGTGAGCATTCTTCTAGTGACCTGTGCACTTTGTCTTTCAGATAACCCAAGGGGAAGTAACCACACGGATTTAAGTCACGACTGCATAGTGACCGAGGGAATCAGCACTGGAACTTCTGCGAGAAACAGTGGACACTATTCGATGCTGGAACTTGGAGTGCAGGAATTCCAGGACCTCTGAGGTGGTGTGAGGTCTAACACCACCTTGTTGGAACCTCTGAAGTGATGTGAGGTCTAACCCTACCCTGTTGGAACCTCTGAAGTTGTGTGAGGTCTAACCCCACCCTGTTGGAACCTCTGAAATGGTGTGAGGTCTAACCTCACCCTGTTGGAACCTCTGAAATGGTGTGAGGTCTAACCCCACCCTGTTGGAACCTCTGAAATGGTGTGAGGTCTAACCCCACCCTGTTGAAACCTCTGAAATGGTGTGAGGTCTAACCCCACCCTGTTGGAACCTCTGAAATGGTGTGAGGTCTAACCCGACCCTGTTGGAACCTCTGAAATGGTGTGAGGTCTAACCCCACCCTGTTGAAACCTCTGTGCTTGGAAAACACAACATTTCCGTCTCAGTTCAGGGAGGAAAACGGAGTCGAGCATCAAGGCGTAAGTCTCTCCAGTGATATAAGTGATGTAAGTCTCTCCAGTGATATAAGTGATGTAAGTCTCTCCAGTGATATAAGTGATGTAAGTCTCTCCAGTGATGTAAGTCTGTCCAGTGATATAAGTCTCTCCAGTGATATAAGTCTCTCCAGTGATGTAAGTCTCTCCAGTAGTGTACGTCTCACAAGTGATATAAGTCTCTCCAATAATGTAAGTCTATCCAGTGATGTAAGTCTCTCCAGTGATATAAGTCTATCCAGTAATGAAAGTCTCTTCAGTGATGTAAGTCTCTCCAGTGATGTAAGTCTCTCAAGTGATGTAAGTCTCTCCAATGATATAAGTCTCTCAAGTGATGTAATTCTCTCCAGTGATATAAGTCTCTCCAGCGATATAATTCTCTCCAATGATGTAAGTTTCTCCAGTGATAAAATCCTCTCCAGTAATGTAAGTCTCTCCAGTGATGTAAGTCTCTCCAGTGATGTAAGTCTCTCAAGTGATGTAAGTCTCTCTAGTGATATAGGTCTTTCCAGTAATGTAAGTCTCTCCAGTGATATAACTCTCTCAAGTAATATAAGTCTCTCCAGTGATATAAGTCTCTCCAGTGATGTAAATCTCTCCAGTGATATAAGTCTCTCGAGTGATGTAAGTCGCTCTGGTGATGAAAGTCTCTTCAGTAATGTAAGTCTCTCTAGTGATATAAGTCTCTCCAGTGATGTAAGTCTCTCCAGTGATATAAGTCTCTACAGTGATGTAAATCTCTTCAGTGATGTAAGTCTCTCCAATGATATAAATCTCTCCAGTGGTGTAAGTCTCTCCAGTGGTGTAAGTCTCTCCAGTGATGTACATCTCTTCAGTGATGTAAGTCTCTCCAATGATAGAAATCTCTCCAGTGGTGTAAGTCTCTCTAGTGGTGTAAGTCTCTCCAGTGAAGTCAAGTGATATAAGTATCTCCAGTGATGTAAGCCTCTCCAGTGACGTAAATCTCTTCAGTGATGTAAATCTCTCCAGTGATGTAAATCTATCCAGTGACTCTTCAGTGATGTAAATCTCTCCAGTGTCTCTCCAGTGATGTAAATCTCTCCAGTGATGTACAGTAATATAAGTCTCTCCAGTAACGTAAGTCTCTCCAGTGTTGTAAATCTCTCCAGTGATGTAAATCTTTCCAGTGATGTAAATCTTTCCAGTGATGTAAATCTTTCCAGTGATGTAAGTCTTTCCAGTGATGTAAAAATCAACCATGAAAGCCCAATCTCGCCCTGTGCGGAAACACCACACCAAGACTTTCTCGCACGCAGAGTGGATTCGTGAGATTTATGTGGGTGCTGAGTGCCATAGAAACGCCTGTTATGTCTGATAATGTCCCATGTTAGATGAAAGTAGACCTCATCACAAAACTAAATATATTTCAGAACGTGAGGGTTCTGCTGCAAGTGATTTCCGAATTCCTCCACAAACCTTGTCCACTTTTCTCGGCTCACAGTTGTCAGAGAATGGAAGACATTGATCTTGTCCACATTTCTCGGCACACAGTTGTCAGAGAATGGAAGACATTGATCTTGTCCACATTTCTCGGCACACAGTTGTCAGAGAATGGAAAACATTGATCTTGTCCACATTTCTCGGCACACAGTTGTCAGAGAATGGAAAACATTGATCTTGTCCACATTTCTCGGCACACAGTTGTCAGAGAATGGAAGACATGGATCTTGTACGGATGCATGCGTAGACTGGCTGGAAGTACGGGCCATGCTGTCGAGGCTAACTGTGGCACAGACTTTCGTGTAGGAGACGAGACCACACTCGCACGAATGTTCTCAACAGTTTCGGGCGTACGAACACGTGACTTGCTCTCGCCTCTTTTCTTGTCTGTTACATTCCTGCTATCAGGAAACTGCGTTTACCAAATCTTCACCGTATTGCTTGCTGGTACTTCTCTGCTGGTTTTTACTTGCGCTTGTGTTGGTTTTTTAACCTGTTCTGGACTGTGACGAGGGGATTTGTTTGCAGAAACCATTCCACAGCTGTAGTTTTATGCTCAGTCGTTAGTGGTGCCGCCATTTTTACTGACCTCACACCGTATTAAACTACTCAAGTCTGATGATGACGTCACTAACATTTGCCTGGAGCCGTGTACTTTCTATACTGTGTATCGTTTAACCAAAGAAGACACGACAGACTGGCACAGTGTGTAGTTTCTATGTGCTCTACAGAATAGGTTGGCGGTATTATAGTAAGGAGAGTTGTTATGAGAAAGGGGTGGAGGAGGGTGGTTTGAGGTAGGTACTGAACTTATCTTACATCCTTCCCGTCTCGCTGAAAGTCACACAGGGCTCGCAAAGTAGCTCGGCAAGATTTTCTGTTTTCGGCGAGCTTTTTAACCTCATCAAGGGATTTTATACCTAGTAATGTGTCCTCTCTTAACAATGTCCTCTTTAGAGTTTCCTGTGGTCGGCCTCTTTTTCTTCGGCCTGTTGTGTTCCATTTGATAACCTGTTCTGGACTGTGACGAGGGGATTTGTTTGCAGAAACCATTCCACAGCTGTAGTTTTATGCTCAGTCGTTAGTGGTGCCGCCATTTTTACTGACCTCACACCGTATTAAACTACTCAAGTCTGATGATGACGTCACTAACATTTGCCTGGAGCCGTGTACTTTCTATACTGTGTATCGTTTAACCAAAGAAGACACGACAGACTGGCACAGTGTGTAGTTTCTATGTGCTCTACAGAATAGGTTGGCGGTATTATAGTAAGGAGAGTTGTTATGAGAAAGGGGTGGAGGAGGGTGGTTTGAGGTAGGTACTGAACTTATCTTACATCCTTCCCGTCTCGCTGAAAGTCACACAGGGCTCGCAAAGTAGCTCGGCAAGATTTTCTGTTTTCGGCGAGCTTTTTAACCTCATCAAGGGATTTTATACCTAGTAATGTGTCCTCTCTTAACAATGTCCTCTTTAGAGTTTCCTGTGGTCGGCCTCTTTTTCTTCGGCCTGTTGTGTTCCATTTGATAGCTTGTTTTGGGATTCTCTGATAGTTTATTCTCATCACGTGACCAATATATGTCAATCTCCTTTTTTCTGATCAACCATGAGACCGAGTATTTACCTTAGGCATTTGTTTTCAAATGAGTCTAATTTCTAGTCTATTTCTTTAGTTGTTTTCCAGCTTTCGCATGCATAAATGAGGGTGGATATCACATTAGAATTGAATAGTCTTAACTTGGTTTTTGTGCTTATAACTTTTGAATGCCATATGTCCTCAAGATTCTTGAAGGTCAATGCTGCTTTTGCAATTCTAATTCTAACTTCCTTCTGATGTCACCATCCTGGTCTATGTAGCTGCCAAGGTATGCAAATTGATTGACTTCTTCAATATATGTCCCTTCTACGTGCATTTTTCCAGTTTGATTAATGGGAAGTTTCATTATTTTTGTTTTGTCCTTATTAATTTCAAGTCCTATTTTGCTAGCCAGTGAAGACAGGCCATCTGTTTTTTCTTGCACGGAATTCACATTGTTACTGATAGTAGTTATGTCATCAGTAAAATCAATATCTTCTAATTGGGTCCCATGTACCCAATCAATGCCTGTATTACCTGTGCAGCATTTTTTCATTATGAAGTCTATTGCAATTCCAAAAAGCAAAGGAGATAGTAAAAAATCTTTGTTTCACGCCTTTTTCAATCTGGAACCATTCGCTCATCCCTTCTTCTGTCTTGACTGCACAAACATATATGTTGTAGAGGTGCTTAATGATGCTGACAGTTTTAGATGGTATCACATATAGACTTAAAATTCTCCACAATGAATTTGTGTGTATGTTATCAAATGCCTTTTTAAAGTCTATGAAGTTCAGTATTAATGGTTTCTGCTTTTCAATATGTTCTTCAAGTATTATTCTGAGAGTAAAGATCTGGTCGAGACAGCTTCTCCTTTTTCGAAATCCTGCTTGTTCTTCTCTCATTGCAGTATCCACTATATCTTTAAGTCTATTCAAAATGACCTTGCAAAATACTTTTGACACAACTGATACTAAGGTTTCTCCTCTCTAATTGTTGCAGTCGCTAAGGCTGCCTTTTTTGGGGGTGGGGGGTATTTCAACAATGTTTCCTTTTTTCTATTTAGAAGAGACCTTTTCTTCTTTCCAGATCGTGTGAAACATTCTCTGTAGTTGTCTCATGTTGTCACTGTTTATAGGTTTAACATTTCGGGTGTTATTTCATCTTCACCTGCAGCTTTGTTGTTAGCCATTAAATTCACCGCTGTTTCAATTTCATGCAATGTAATTTCATCTGTTTTGACATTTAACTGTGTGGTTTGTAAGTCGGTTTCAAGGTTTAACAATTCTTTTGTGTGTGGTCGATTAAGCATTTCTTGGAAGTGTTCGGCCCATCTTTGCTTTTGGTCTTTACGTTAATAGTGTCCCAATTTTGGTAAGGGCTGGTCTTCTTTAGATTTAATAGTACCTTTTAGCCTCTTTTGTATGTTATATAAAGTTTTGCTGTCTCCTGTTTTTGCTGCTTTCTCTGCCTTTTTCACAATATTGTCTGTGTATTCTCTTGTATCCCTTCTAGCTGAACTTTTTACTTCATTATCTACTTCTCTGTATGTTGCTTTCGCCAGATCTTTTCCAAGCTATCTTTACATTCAACATGTCTAATTTGGCTGCTCGTCTTTCATGTATGTACTTCCATGTGTTTTCTGATATCCATGCTTTTCTATTTAGTTTTTTCAGTCCAGCGCTTGCTTTTGCTGCTGTGATTATGGCTGTGCTGTAAGAACTCCATAATTCATCTATACCTATCTCCTCTACTTCACTGAGTGTTGTAGAATGATTGGCATGTTCATGATTGAAATTCCTGTTAGTATTTTCTTCTTGTAAGCTGTGGCTGTTTATCTTTCTGTGTATTGATTTCTTGTGTTGGCTTTTCAGTTTTAGTTTTATTTTCCCTATAGACAAATTGTAATCATGGTTGACATCTGCACCCCTATATTCCCTTACATCTATCAGATATATTCTGTATTGCTTTCTAATACAAACATGATCTATCTGGTTTCTAGTTCTATCATCTGGAGATATCCACGTTGTTTTATGTATCTCTTTGTGTAAAAATATTTTGCCTGCAATTACCATGCCCTCTGTTAGACATATTTCAATTAATCTATCTCCGTTCTGATTTACTGTGTCAATTCCTTCTTTCCCCATTACTTTTTCAACGTCGGTATTATCTTTCCCTACCTTAGTGTTGAAGTCCCCCATAGCAATTAGGATGTCGTGTTTAGGGACTTTGTTGATGATTTGTTGTAGCTGGTGATGGAAATCTTCATTTACCTCATCATCTGCATCGTTCGTGGGTGCATTCCACTGTATGATTGTCATTCTACCGTTTCTTAGGTTCTGTCGTGGTGTTATCATACTACTGTTCACTGGTTCCCATACTACATATAAGGTTCTTTGCTGCTACATTTGGCATATTTATACTTACCCCCACTTGGTGTTTCCCGTGGTCCTGCCTGAATGTATTATTAACTTACTGTTTTCCGCCGATCTTTTCCCTACTTCTGGTCATCGCATTTCACTCATCCCCAGTACATGTAGGTGGTATATCTCCATTTCTTTGATTACCTGAGTAGCTTTTGTTGGTTCTGCCATTGTTCTTACATTCCGGAATCCAATCTTTGTCACATGTTTGGGGCAGACAAATGTATTCTTCCGATCTTTGTCTGAGCTCTTCAGAGTTGGCATCCCTGATGCTCGGTTGATGTCTTTGCGAGTTTCCTTAACAAGTTCTTTTTTTCCCCATCTAAAGTCGCTTCTAAATAGGTCCCAGGATAAGGTTGTTAGCCTTATGCTCAACTCCCGATACAGGATATGTGACAAATCAAACGGGATTCCGCTTATTTGTGCGTGCCAGAAAGAGCTTTACAAACCACACGTCATCTAACACGGCACACCGGAAGCTCATTTTACTTTGGGCCCGGTCAATTCAAGTATAAAGGTCAAATTTAAGTGCTCTATTTCTTCTAATATTGGAATGTGATTTAACTGCGGGAGGAGCTACAAGTAGGAGGAGTTACCAACTTGACCAGGCTCGGCGTCGTTTTCTGGACCAGGTTCTTCAGATTAAGAGTGACGAGATATGGTAAAAACCAAAACTCAGCTCCCAGGTGACCTTGTCATAGGGAGGGAGCTGAATCAGATTTTGTCGTAAGAAGGCATTAAAAAAAACTTTTTTTGAGATATAATGGATTTTTTCCCTCTAAAATCTCTTAAATTCTGGATTGAAAAGACACACCACAGATTTTGTTTTGTTCAGATTTCTAATGAAACTAACTGGACAAGACCGTCGAGTCAGAGCACCGCTTGGAGGCTGGGAGAACTTCCCCCGTCTAAAGGGTGGAGTATGACAAGTCGGGAAACTTCCCCCGTCTAAAGGGTGGAGTATGACAAGTCGGGAAACTTCCCCCGTCTAAAGGGTGGAGTATGACAAGTCGGGAAACTTCCCCCGTCTAAAGGGTGGAATATGACAAGTCGGTAAACTTCCCCCGTCTAAAGGGTGGAATATGACAAGTCGGTAAACTTCCCCCGTCTAAAGGGTGGAGTATGACAAGTCGGTAAACTTCCCCCGTCTAAAGGGTGGAGTATGACAAGTCGGTAAACTTCCCCCGTATAAAGGGTGGAATATGACAAGTCGGGAAACTTCCCCCGTCTAAAGGGTGGAATATGACAAGTCGGGAAACTTCCCCCGTCTAAAGGGTGGAATATGACAAGTCGGTAAACTTCCCCCGTCTAAAGGGTGGAGTATGACAAGTCGGGAAACTTCCCCCGTCTAAAGGGTGGAATACGACAAGTCGGGAAACTTCCCCCGTCTAAAGGGTGGAGTATGACAAGTCGGGAAACTTCCCCCGTCTAAAGGGTGGAGTATGACAAGTCGGGAAACTTCCCCCGTCTAAAGGGTGGAGTATGACAAATTGGGAAACTTCCCCCGTCTAAAGGGTGGAGTATGACAAATTGGGAAACTTCCCCCGTCTAAAGGGTGGAGTATGACAAATTGGGAAACTTCCCCCGTCTAAAGGGTGGAGTATGACAAGTCGGGAAACTTCCCCCGTCTAAAGGGTGGAGTATGACAAGTCGGGAAACTTCCCCCGTCTAAAGGGTGGAGTATGACAAGTCGGGAAACTTCCCCCGTCTAAAGGGTGGAGTATGACAAGTCGGGAAACTTCCCCCGTCTAAAGGGTGGAGTATGACAAGTCGGGAAACTTCCCCCGTCTAAAGGATGGAGTATGACAAGTCGGGAAACTTCCCCCGTCTAAAGGGTGGAGTATGACAAGTCGGGAAACTTCCCCCGTCTAAAGGGTGGAGTATGACAAGTCGGGAAACTTCCCCCGTCTAAAGGTGGAGTATGACAAGTCGGGAAACTTCCCCCGTCTAAAGGGTGGAGTATGACAAATCGGGAAACTTCCCCCGTCTAAAGGGTGGAGTATGACAAGTCGGGAAACTTCCCCCGTCTAAAGGGTGGAATATGACAAGTCGGGAAACTTCCCCCGTCTAAAGGGTGGAATATGACAAGTCGGGAAACTTCCCCCGTCTAAAGGGTGGAATATGACAAGTCGGGAAACTTCCCCCGTCTAAAGGGTGGAATATGACAAGTCGGGAAACTTCCCCCGTCTAAAGGGTGGAATATGACAAGTCGGGAAGCTCTGCGTGCTCGAATGTTCTCTCGCAAACAAAGTAGCAGGCTAGACATGGTATCATACATGATCATCATGCTTGACTCTGTCATGTGCAACTGTTTTCAGGCACAGAGATCAACTGACCTGTCAGCAGCACTATGTGACCTTATGAAGACATACTATTTGCTAGATACTGGGAATGATGCACGCTAAACTGGCCAATCGTTAGAAAACACCGTTTTATGTTAAAAACCGGCATATTTTCTGAATGTGGACAAACAGGTGTTATGGAGACATAACAAATTAAAAGTAGTTGGGGTAGACAACTTTAGGCTTAAATTTATCATGCTACTCCAGCACACATCAGCATTCTCTCGAGTCCGTGGCTGCTGTTTCAGTTTGGTCTATCAGCATTCTCTAGAGTGCTAGTCCGTGGCTGCTGTTTCGGTTTGGTCTATCAGCCTTCTCTAGAGTGCTAGTCCGTGGCTGCTGTTTCGGTTTGGTCTATCAGCCTTCTCTAGAGTGCTAGTCCGTGGCTGCTGTTTCGGTTTGGTCTATCAGCCTTCTCTAGAGTGCTAGTCCGTGGCTGCTGTTTCGGTTTGGTCTATCAGCATTCTCTAGAGTTCTAGTCCGTGGCTGCTGTTTCAGTTTGGTGCTATTAAATAAAACTAATGAAGGGTATATGTCACTGTGACATCAGCAGGTGACCCGAAAACTAATATATAGTTTGAGAAGTGCTCCTGGGATGGCAAAAGCTTGAGTACCATAGATCCATGGAGTGTTGTGGTCAGCATTACACAGAGAGAGCCAGGTACCCTTTTCTAGAGCTGGTTGACTGGGGTAGGACTTTTATATACAGCCAAAGAACTACTTCCAAAGCAGGAAAATGACCTTTGAAAATCAGCATTTGCCTGTGTTCAGTTAACTCAACTAACTATATCTTCTCGTGAGGTCATAGACGCAACTTTTATCAAGTATTGGCCGAGGATAGTACAGCAGTGACACGAGGACACTCTACAAAGCCACTAGAAGTACTGGACGCAATCTTTATACAAGCAAGATGGTCTACTAGAAGTACTGGAAGCAATCTTTATATAAGCAAGATGGTCTACTAGAAGTACTGGAAGCAATCTTTATACAAGCAAGATGGTCTACTAGAAGTACTGGACGCAATCTTTAAGCAAGCAAGATGGTATGCAAAAGACAAGATGAAAAATGTATGGAGAAAAAGGAGAAACTGACAGATAGATAGATAAATAGATAGATAGATAGATAGATAGATAGATAGATAGATAGATAGATAGATAGATAGATAGATAGATAGATAGATAGATAGATAGATGGATGGATGGATGGATGGATGGATGGATGGATGGATGGATGGATGGATGGATGGATAGATAGATAGATAGATAGATAGATAGATAGATAGATAGATAGACAGTGAATGAGAGAGAGAGGGAGATAACAGTCAGACAGACAGAGAGACTCAGTGAGAGAAAGAGAGACCAATGACAGGGAGAGAGACAGAGAGAGGAAGAGAGACAGAGAGTGGGAGAGAGAGACAGATCAGTGACAAAGAGAGAGATAGAGAGGGAGAAACAGACAAATGACAAGAAGAGAGAAAGGCTGACAGACAGAGAGACAGTGAGTGTGTGTGTGAGAGAGAGAGAGAAACAGACAGACAGGGAGAGAGAGATGGAGAGAGGGAGGGAGAGAGAGAGAAGAGAAACATCTTTTTCATAAAAAAAATCAAACAACACATCGTTGTCTGATTGCAGAAAATTGTAGATAGACTAGTTGTAACCTGCAGAAAAATTACGAGAAAATGCTGAAAATTGCATTATTGCTGAGAACTATAATGTCCCAAAAAAAATACATAACTACTGATAAACCTGTTTTAGCCATAGCTTTGATATTCTATAGCGTTTTAAAATGAATGAATAAAATTTTTAAATTGCACACAATAATACCTAATAGTTTAAACACTCACTTGACAGTTTCTTGCATCTGTGTGACGAGAATGTGTTAGTCCCAGGGGTTCTCAAGTTAGTATGGTGTGTGGCCTCTGCTTGCATCGATCAACGACTGGCATCTCCTGGGCATAGATGTGATAGGATGTCAGATGTACGCCTGTGGAATGTCTGCCCACTCTTCCTGGAGGGCCTGCCACAGATCATGACGATTGTCTGGAGAAACGTTTAGGCGACAAACCAGTCTTTGCGGCTCATCTCATAGCTGCTCGATAAGATTCATGTCTGGAGACAGGGATGGCCTGGGAAGGGTGAGAATGTTGGCAGTCAGGAACTGTGTGGTGAACCGTGCAGAATTGGGTCTGGCATTGTCTGTTGAAACACAGACCTTTGCGCAGCCAAAAATGGAAAGACAAGGGGTCGAAGAATTTCATTGACGTATCGTTGCGCATTCAAGCCTCCTTTAATCTGCACCAGTGGACTCCTTCCGTTGAAATTGATCATTCCCCACACCATTACACCTCCACTACCATGCGATGGAGCTTCATCAACGCAATTTTGGGCAAAACGTTCATTTGGCCTACGGTAGACCCTTCTCCGCATGTCATAGCGGTACAACAAAAAAGAGATTCGTCACTAAACCAGACACGTCTCCAGTGATTGTTAGTTGTTCAGGGCCGATGCTGGTTGGCCCAAACATGTCGATTTTGGCGATGGCGTCTCGTTAAGATATGTCCTCGGTGAGATCGTCGTGCCACCAATCCATGCTCCATGCAGTCTATTCCGGACAATTTGATCAGACACACGACGTCCTGCAAGCAATGACTGGGCACTTGAATAAGCTGTTATAAACCTGTTTATGAGGTGATGAACCAGATTAAAGCGATCATCAGCTGATGTTGTCACCTTGGGTCGTCCACTGCGGTGCCGGTCTCCAGCTGAGCCAGTGGCTTGGAAACGATGCCAAAGTAGACTGATGGTACAATGCGGCACGTTTAAATCCCTGGCAACCTGGCTTTGACTTTGGCCTGCTTGCAGGCGACCAATAGCAATGTTTTTGCTAAGAATTTTGCGATAGACAAACCATAATTGTCTGCTTGAAATTAACTGAATTTGTTTGTGTAACTTCATCCTTTTATAGGGTTTCATTTGCGTGGGAAGTGAATTGTGCTCACCACAAAAATCACGACTTTTCCATAAACGCAACGTAAGTTATGGTAAAAAAAAAATAGCGTGATTATCAAGGGCAGCTACTGCGTTCTGACTTTACACGAGAATAGAAAAATTCAGGCTAAATCATGGACCTGATATCTTTGTGACAATTTTTGGTTTAGTTTGAGATACCTGGGGAAAAAAGTTTTGTCATAACATATAAAAAAAGCTTATATAAGCTACGCGTTTTTTTGTTTTTTTTGACAGTATATAAATCGAAACCCGTTACTGATAAAATCTATATACAATTCATGGCTTCATTTGATGCTGAAGTGTTGAACTTTTTTTCAAACATACTTCTAAAATTTGTGTTGTTTGATGATTTATTTTTTTATCTCGACCAAGACGGTAAACAACTTCTTCTGTTTCGTTTGCTCGTAGAATTCTGCGCCAGACAACAGCCTGACCTAGACTGTATGTGCAATGTTCTTCTGTTTCGTTTGCTCGTAGAATTCTGCGCCAGACAACAGCCTGACCTAGACTGTAAGCACGCTGTTCTTCTGTTTCGTTTGTTCGTCGAATACGTTCAGAGTCTCGAGCACAACCTTCTGCAGCCTCTTCTTCAGTTTCAACAGTCAGTGTTTCAAGCAGTCGACGTTTTGATGTTTCTGAATTTCTCAAATGATACCTTGTCTGGGTTTTTGTGCTCATTTCAGGCAAAATCTGTCGCCATCTGCTTTGAAAACGTGCTACAAAGTCTGATAAACAGGAAGTTTCTGCGGGATTTTTGCGCAAGGTCAAAGGCACACGGCTTCATCTATGTTAGGAATGTTCAGTTGGTGGAACGGGTGCCTTGTCAGGTAGCAGAGTGTGCAGCCACGAGGTTGTTATGAAAATGTAATTTACGTCATTAAAAGTAACGAGAACATGTTAAACCGCACACGTAAAACTTTTGAAAAGACCTGAAAAAAAAAAAACAGTCAGGTCACCTATACCTCATAACTGTCACTTTTTCTCATTTTTATGTAAGGTGCCAAAAACTAGTTGATTTAGGCTCATCTCGCCACTTGATTGTCACAGTTATGACGCTTGAGTTCTCTGAAGTTGCACATCCCCGACCTGTCCAAAATGAAATCAAATCTAGAAGTAAACTTGCAACAGTTTGTACGTGGTCTGCGAGCTTTACCGCTGAATGAAATGTTTATTGCTATGATGAGTCGTCGCATTAGCAAGGCTGCTGGGTGACATTAAAAGTAGTAGGAAGTGTTGTCAATAAACTCAGCCGCCGTTAAGTGGCTAATGGCGCCCGGACAAATACGCATGTCGTCAACGCATGAACACTAACCACTGCGCATGTCTTCTGCGCATGACCACTCCAATGACCCCTGTCATTTTGAGGGCGTTTCTTTACCATTAGCCACCATTTTAAAGGCATGCATCTTTGCGATAGACAAACCATAATTGTCTGCTTGAAATTAACTGAATTTGTTTGTGTAACTTCATCCTTTTATAGGGTTTCATTTGCGTGGGAAGTGAATTGTGCTCACCACAAAAATCACGACTTTTCCATAAACGCAACGTAAGTTATGGTAAAAAAAAAATGCGTGATTATCAAGGGCAGCTACTGCGTTCTGACTTTACACGAGAATAGAAAAATTCAGGCTAAATCATGGACCTGATATCTTTGTGACAATTTTTGGTTTAGTTTGAGATACCTGGGGAAAAAAGTTTTGTCATAACATATAAAAAAAGCTTATATAAGCTACGCGTTTTTTTGTTTTTTTTTTGACAGTATATAAATCGAAACCCGTTACTGATAAAATCTATATACAATTCATGGCTTCATTTGATGCTGAAGTGTTGAACTTTTTTTCAAACATACTTCTAAAATTTGTGTTGTTTGATGATTTCTTTTTTATCTCGACCAAGACGGTAAACAACTTCTTCTGTTTCGTTTGCTCGTAGAATTCTGCGCCAGACAACAGCCTGACCTAGACTGTATGTGCGATGTTCTTCTGTTTCGTTTGCTCGTAGAATTCTGCGCCAGACAACAGCCTGACCTAGACTGTAAGCACGCTGTTCTTCTGTTTCGTTTGTTCGTCGAATACGTTCAGAGTCTCGAGCACAACCTTCTGCAGCCTCTTCTTCAGTTTCAACAGTCAGTGTTTCAAGCAGTCGACGTTTTGATGTTCCTGAATTTCTCAAATGATACCTTGTCTGGGTTTTTGTGCTCATTTCAGGCAAAATCTGTCGCCATCTGCTTTGAAAACGTGCTACAAAGTCTGATAAACAGGAAGTTTCTGCGGGATTTTTGCGCAAGGTCAAAGGCACACGGCTTCATCTATGTTAGGAATGTTCAGTTGGTGGAACGGGTGCCTTGTCAGGTAGCAGAGTGTGCAGCCACGAGGTTGTTATGAAAATGTAATTTACGTCATTAAAAGTAACGAGAACATGTTAAACCGCACACGTAAAACTTTTGAAAAGACCTGAAAAAAAAAAAACAGTCAGGTCACCTATACCTCATAACTGTCACTTTTTCTCATTTTTATGTAAGGTGCCAAAAACTAGTTGATTTAGGCTCATCTCGCCACTTGATTGTCACAGTTATGACGCTTGAGTTCTCTGAAGTTGCACATCCCCGACCTGTCCAAAATGAAATCAAATCTAGAAGTAAACTTGCAACAGTTTGTACGTGGTCTGCGAGCTTTACCGCTGAATGAAATGTTTATTGCTATGATGAGTCGTCGCATTAGCAAGGCTGCTGGGTGACATTAAAAGTAGTAGGAAGTGTTGTCAATAAACTCAGCCGCCGTTAAGTGGCTAATGGCGCCCGGACAAATACGCATGTCGTCAACGCATGAACACTAACCACTGCGCATGTCTTCTGCGCATGACCACTCCAATGACCCCTGTCATTTTGAGGGCGTTTCTTTACCATTAGCCACCATTTTAAAGGCATGCATCTTTCCCATCGCAACATATGCTTGTTAGACCTTTACACTTAACAAAACAGCCGAGAAACACATAAATGCCTTTGAATGTAAATGCTACAGAAGAGTTCTTCAAATATCATGGACACAAAAAAGAGCACATATTACAAGAACTTAATATTGAATAAGGCTGGCTATTAAAGAGCATTGAAAAGAGAAAACTTAAATATTTTGGATATATTAAAGTCATGATAATTTAGAGAAGACCGTCTTTGAAGGATACACAATGGGAAAAAAGAAAGAGAGGAAGACCAAGGCGAGGATGGCTGCAAGACATCGTTGATAGTCTGCAAATAGATTCATCAGCAGCAGGCCATCTTGCTTACAACAAGGAGGCATACAGGAGAGTGTTAGGGAGGCAAAGGTTCGCAAGGGACATGCAAATACCTGAGGTATTACAAAAGGAAGACGTGAACTTGGGACAGGTTTTGCTGTCAAGAGAAAAGTATGGTATTTAGTGATGGACTTCGGTGCCACTAATAAAATAATCAGTAGACTCCACATCAAGCGAACAAAGAAAAATATAACAATGATTAACCTGCAGGCACCAACAGAAGATACAGAGGATGAAGTCAAAGAAGAATTTGACAACACGTTAGAGAGAGTAATAGAGAAGACCCAGAAACATGATATACTGATAATACTAGGAGATTTCAATGCAAAGATAGGAAAGGAGGAGTCACACAGGCAGATCACAGGAAAAGAAAGTCTGTATGAAGCATCTAATGATAATGGATGGAGACTAATAAATGTGGCAGAAGCTTATGCAATGAGAATAAGCAACACACGCTGTCAAAATAAAAACATCCATAAAGAAACATTTGAACATCAAATTACTTACTTTGAACATACAAAAGACAGAGACAACGGTTATATCTAATAAAATTCAGAATAGGCAGAATTAAATAAAAGCTCAGTAATAAATAGAGATGCTTTGAAAAGAGAAGAAACTAAAGAAAAATTCAGAAAAGAGCTAAACCATAAGATAAACACAAGAGGGAATGAAGAAAATAAAAGCATTGATGACAGATGGGAAGATATAAAAACCATTATAAAGAACACAGCGGAAGATTTCCTGGGAGTCAAGACCATAACTAAGAGAAAGAACTGGTTCGATGAAGTCTGCAGAGAGGCAGTCATAAAGAAAAGAACAGCGAGACAGATATGGTTGAGTGACATGAACAGCAAAAAAAAAAAGAGAAGTACTACACACGGTGTAAAGAAACTCGAAAAGTTATTCGCCAAAAAAAAAAAACCCCAAAAAACTCGACAATATATGAAAGGCATGGTAAGCGAGATGTAGACATGCCACCAGAATAAGAAAAGAAGGGAATTCTATTAAAGAACTGCGAATAGTAAAGCAAGGGTATAAACAACCTCTGCAGAGGATGAAGGATAGTAGTGGAAAAATGATAAATAATGAAGAGAAAATCTGTATTAAATTACTAAACTGTGAAGAGCCTATAAACACATTACCATGGAAAGTACTACAGACTTGTGAACCTAAAATAGAGGAACCGGACTAGGAGGAAGTCATTCACACTATCAAGCTTCTACAAAACAACAAAGCAACAGGTTCAGATGGAATTACTGCAGAACTTATTAAGGAAGAAGGTATCTTCATGAACAGATATGTGAACTAATACAACAAATATGGAGAGAAGAAAAATCCATAGTGAATGGAGAGAATCGTTACTGATCCCAGTATTTAAAAAAGTGAAAAGAGAAGAAACTAAAGAAAAATTCAGAAAAGAGCTAAACCATAAGATAAACACAAGAGGGAATGAAGAAAATAAAAGCATTGATGACAGATGGGAAGATATAAAAACCATTATAAAGAACACAGCGGAAGATTTCCTGGGAGTCAAGACCATAACTAAGAGAAAGAACTGTTTCAATGAAGTCTGCAGAGAGGCAGTCATAAAGAAAAGAACAGCGAGACAGATATGGTTGAGTGACATGAACAGAAAAAAAAAAAAGAGAAGTACTACACACGGTGTAAAGAAACTCGAAAAGTTATTCGCCAAAAAAAAAAAAACTCGACAATATATGAAAGGCATGGTAAGCGAGATGTAGACATGCCACCAGAATAAGAAAAGAAGGGAATTCTATTAAAGAACTGTGAATAGTAAAGCAAGGGTATAAACAACCTCTGCAGAGTTTGAAGGATAGTAATGGAAACATGATAGATAATGAAGAGAAAATCTTTATTAAATTACTAAACTGTGAAGAGCCTATAAACACATTACCATGGAAAGTACTACAGACTTGTGAACCTAAAATAGAGGAACCGGACTAGGAGGAAGTCATTCACACTATCAAGCTTCTACAAAACAACAAAGCAACAGGTTCAGATGGAATTACTGCAGAACTTATTAATGAAGAAGGTATCTTTCATGAACAGATATGTGAACTAATACAACAAATATGGAGAGAAGAAAAATCCATAGTGAATGGAGAGAATCGTTACTGATCCCAGTATTTAAAAAAGTGAAAAGAGCAGGTATGAAAACTATAGATGAATATTCCTTACTACAAACAAGCTACAAAATACTTCTTACTACAAATAAGCTACAAAATAATATCTATTATACTTTTAAATAGATTAAAACCATACAGCGAGAACATATTGGGAGACTATCAAACAGGTTTCAGGTAGAACAGATCAACCATAGACCAAATATTTTATCTACGTCAAAGAGCAGAAAAGTACTTATAATATGGAATAGCAGTACATAATATCTTCATTGACTTAAGAAAGCCTATGACAGCATAAAAAGAAGCAGCTTATGGATAATTATGAAAGAATTTGAGACAACTAATAAATTAATCAATCTAACCAGAATATTTACCAAAAATATAGTAATATATAAAGGAAGAAAGTCAGAATCCTTCTCTATAAGAACTGGTTTAAAGTAAGGTGATACATAATCTCTCTTACTATTCAACCAATAATATAACAATATAGTTTTGTGAGTTATATATTAATGAGCGAGGAAGATGAAGTTGGAACTGATACTGTCTTATACTTCTGCAACTTATATCAATGATACTCTCACTTCTATTTTAGGCTGTGGCTGTGAAAACAATTGTTATTCCATGTCAGTTTCACTACAAGTTGATGGCTTTATAGATTCACCTCACTCGAAGGAGCACTAGTAGAAGTTATTTTCACACACATCACGAATGGTCTCACAGATAGAGTTTCAAAGTCTCTGAACAAGTTACAAATTTGATTTAATTCGGTCTAATCATGGTTCGGATACAATAGCTGGTAACATCACTTGGACTAGAAAATGTATCTCCTTGGTTCATCACGGACTCACCTGAACAATGTTTGAAAAGTATCAGATTTTCCACATTCCTCACGCTGTAATAAAAATCATATTTCTAACGTAAAGCACATCTTCACTCTGTCATAAAACTATCTCTGCTTCTATTTTGTCTCGTTCTCTTTCTTGTTCTCTTACTTGTCTTCTATGTGACTTTTTACTTCCCCATCCGTTTTGTTTCTCCTCTTAAAACTGCGTGCCTGACTTATATATCGTAAGTCAATTGTCCCATGGGAGACACCCCTAGATCTCTCTATTAGTCAGCTGATAAAGTCGGTACACTCCGTTCTTTTCAAAACTGTGTGCACATTGCATCACAAGATTAACAAATATGTCTCACGTGTCAGTCTGTTGCATCAAATCCGTCTAAATAATTTCTCTTCAAGTATCAGGTATTTGCGCTACCTATGGAGTGGGGTGGGGGTGCGGGTGGGGATTAATCTAGATCTGTTTACACAGTGTCCGTCTGCCTGTCTATAGGTGTCTATATATTGTTGATTTAATCATTTAGTTTAGTCATGTCAGGACTGTTATAATCTGGGTGCATTTCTTTGATCTGCCTTTATTATCGGCTTCCGTCATTGCCATAAAATTGCTACTAATACTCCGGTAGCGTTTCTCTCAAGTTGTCTATCGTTTCTGACCTACTTTCTAAGTATCAGTAATAATAATAACTATAATAAATATGCCAACATTAACAGTAACAATAACAATACTAATAATAATAATAATTATGATACTATCCTAATTTACAAGGGACTATGCTACAGTACTAGGAAAGTAATCAGAAAAATGAAAGAAGAAAGCAGTACAGAAGAACAAGCTAAAATACACGGATAGGCTGATGACATCGACCTTGTGGGGGAAACGATGCAAGAAGTCATCAATACCTGCATACACCTGAGAGATGTAGCACTAAAAGTCATCAATACCTGCATGCACCTGAGAGATGTAGCACTAAAAGTGCACTTTACCATTAACAAAGATAAGACAAGAGTTAGACATTGAATATCAACAGTCTCCTTTGCTTTTGTTGTAGTAGGGGGAAGACATTGATGATCAACTTTCAGCTTTGTGTTTGCTGTGGTAGGGGGAAGATATTGATGATCAGCTGTCAGCTTTGTGTTTCTGTGGTAGGGGGAAGACATTGATGATCAACTGTCTGCTTTTTGTTTAATATAGCTTTGCGGGGGGGGGGGGGCAGATATGATCAAAGTATCTGTTTTGTGTTTATTATAGCACGGAAAGACATTGATGACCCACTGTCTACTTTCTGTTTGTTTTGGCGGGAGGAGGGATGACATTTATGATCAACTGCTACAGAAGAGTTCTTCAAATATTATGAACACAAAAAGAACAAATATATCTATACTACAAGAACTTAATATCGAAGAAAGCTGGCTAGTAAAGAGGATTAAATGAAGAAAACTTAAATATTTTGAACACACTAAACGTCATGATAATCTAGAGAAAACCGTCTTGGAAGGGTACATAATAGGAAAAAGAAAGAGACGAAGACCAAGACGAATATTGCTGCAAGACATCCCTGATGATATCTGCAAATGGATGCATCAGCAGCAGGCCATATTGCCCACAACCGAAAGTCCTACAGAAGTGCTGTTAAGGAGGCAAAGTTCCGCAAGTGACATGAAAAGAATGAATGAATTATTGAATGTTTTATATTTGTTGTGGCAAGGGGGGGGGGGGGTGAATTCATGACAAAGTATTTGTTTTATATTTGTTGTAGAAGAGCGGAGGATGACATTTATGACAAACTGGTTGTGTTTGTTGTGGCAGGGGAAGATATTTATAATCAACTATCTGCTTTGTGCTTATTTGGCTGGGTGGGAGGGGGAATACATTTATGACCAACTGTCTGCTATGTGTTTATTGTGGCTGGGTGGGGGTGGGAGATATTTATGACCAATTGTCTGCTTCAGACTAGGGGACCACGTACAGAAGCATTTGTAGACATCAACCAGCATGCATCGACCACCCGTCCCTAATCATTTCAGTGACCTCAACCATAGAGGCAAATCTGATTTTCTGGTAACAGCCATCAAACAATGCCACGCAGATGACACAAGCCGCTTAGCGTTTGAGAACCGTTACATTCAGTACTATGGGAAAGTGAAATCACATGGTTTGAACTCGTTATTTAGCTACACATAATCTTCTACAATCTTGTCATTCTCACTTGTTGCACACAGTTTAGTACCCTCACACATCATCACACTGACCCTCCAGTCATCCCTGCTTTTTGTATAATTCTCTGCTCCTTCTATGCGCACCCCTTGTCTTTTAACGTTTTCTACACTCAACCATGCACTATCTTGCACATTTTAGCACGTACGCGTTATAACCCAGGTAGCGGACATATATTGTTTGTGTTCCTGAATCCACACAAGCGATATCTGTGTGCCTTTACAAGGACGTTTTCATTCAGTTACATTTTTAATTCATTTTTTGTCATTAATATTTTTCATTGTTTAAAAATGTTTTTACACAATTTTGATGTGATTCTATACTTTGTCTCGCTCTCTCTCTCTCTCTCTCTCTCTCTCTCTCTCTCTCTCTCTCTCTCTCTCTCTCTGCTTCTTCGTCCTGTTTGTTGTTCTTTGACAAAAGCTCGTGCCGAAAGTCACACATGTGATATTGTTATATAATAAAGCTTTTTCTACGTTTGTCCTGGTTTATACATTTTGGTATCACAGTTTTACTGCAGTGCTTTGTGTATAGTTGAATGCCTATGCACAAATAATTGTGTGGTAAAGAAATAAAAGTCAGATGGTGGATTTGTGACATCTTCAAGGATTCAAGCCACTGTTGCCTCAAGGAGCTAGTACGTTCATCAAGTGAAAATACATTCTTGCATATAGTCTAGAGATTTGAAAAACCGGTATAGTTTCCACTGTGAGGCTGCTTTATTACTGGAGGAAAAGTATCCCTGGCTCCTTTACTGTTCTACCATGTGAGAAGACTCAGAAGATGGCACACCCCTGACAAGAACCACTGATCCGTCTATAGAAATAACAGCGCCCTCAATCTCTGGTACTTCACTAGTTAATGCCTGACCTTAGTATCTGCTATGACAGGAATGTGTCCTTTACTTCTGTCAGACAAAACCAATTAGTGCTTTATTGCCTTGCGATATTACAAATAAACAGAAGGTCATCGACTTGTATTTAGCTAGGAAAGTGGTTCCTGAATGTAAAAAAGGTTGGAAACCATTGGCTTGATATGCAGAATTACGATATGAAAATCTTAGAAACGCCTACGTGACCATGGTGGCGTAGGATATTTGTCCCACTTCTTTTATCTCTGGGAAAGTGTGTGCTTATTTTGATTTCCGCGACATTGTTCTCTCTCTCTCTCTCTCTCTCTCTCTCTCTCTCTCTCTCTTTATGTGTGTGTGCGCGCAAGAAAACTGAAACTGAAAACAAAGTTCTTAGAAAAATATTCTTTTTTAGTTTCTGTTTCATGTGTAAGGTTTTATTTGTCGTCTCCTAATAAATCTTCTACATGCATTAGCATGCATTTTCATGCATTTTTAGACACTTTGAATTAGCCTGCATGCATATGTGTAGTATAAGTAGATTTGTAATGAAAGTGTTTTTATGAATTGGGACATAGATTTAAAAACTATAGTCCTGTTAATTTAAATGCGCAGGTTCCTGGATCTTCCTGCACGTGTGATCTTTTAGTAGAGGAGACGCAGCCAAGCTCTACAGAACCAAAGTTTACTGTTGCTTCTTTACTATGTAGAAAAGTAGCTTAATACTTGTCTATTTTAGGAGACAGAGACTTCAAAGAAAAATTTGATCAACTTTCTGATTTGTGTTTGTTTTAACAGGAGAAGATATTTATGATCAACTGTCTGCTTTGTGTTTGTTTTAACAGGAGAAGATATTTATGATCAACTGTCTGCTTTGTGTTTGTTTTAGCAGGAGAAGATATCTATGATCAACTATCTGTTTGTGTTTGTTTTAACAGGAGAAGATATTTATGATCAACTGTCTGCTTTGTGTTTGTTTTAGCAGGAGAAGATATCTATGATCAACTATCTGTTTGTATTTGTTTTAGCAGGAGAAGATATCTATGATCAACTATCTGCTTTGTGTTTGATTTGGTGGCGGAAGACATTGATGATTAACAATCTCCTGGGAGTTTGTAGTGGCAGGGCGGAGGACATAGATGATAAATTATCTGCTTTGTATTTGTTGTGGCAGAGGACGACATTGATGATGAACAGTCTGCTGTGTATTTGTTGTGGCAGAGGACGACATTGATGATCAACTGTCTGCTTTGTATTTGTTGTGGCTGCGGAAGACATTGATGATCAATTATTGGTTGTGTGTTTGCTGTGGCAGGGGAATATATTGATTGTTCTCACTCTCTCTCTCTCTTTCTCTCCCTCTCTCTCTCTCTCTGTGTACGTGTGTGTGGGTGTGCAAGAAAACAGAAAATGAAAACAAAATTCTTAAAAAAATATGTTATCTTAGTTTCGATTTCAGGTGAAAGGTTTTATTTGTCGGCAAGCAACCATTATGTTTTTATAAATAAAACACGCCATCACAGGTAAAAAAAAAGGCGCAACTTTTATTTGGTTGCACTTTCAGTTTTGGCCGAGCGTCGAGCCGGTAAAAGTCTGTTTCACAGAACTATTTTACAGAGCTGCACATTAATTACGGTTGTGCTAGTTCTGTGTCGTTTTTATTGAAAACCTGCGTTCTAGTTATAAGTTTGTATCTGTTTTTTTTTTGTTTTTCTAATTTAAAGAAATCACATGCCGATTTTCAGGACATTTTTTTTTCTTTTAAGCAACACAGAAGTCCGCACTGTGCACTAGGCAAACATAGAAGTCTGCACTGTGCACTAGGCAAACATAGAAGTCCGCACTGTGCACTAGGCAAACATAAAAGTCCGCACTGTGCACTAGGCAAACATAGAAGTCCGCACTGTGCACTAGAATATATGAGTGTAACGTAAATTAGGACTTTTAAAGCAGTCATAATTACATATGTATGTTTCACCATATAAACGTAATGTACGGATATATTTTAAATGTTTTAGTATGATACTTTTCAGTAGTTCATAGATCTGCGCCTGACATCAGCACCGTAACGTGCGATTATAGTTGTAATTGTTGCTGCAGACATTGTTTGCTGTGTTCCACACTTTATATGAGAATGCGTATAACTTAAATTTAATTGTTATTATAAAATCTCACAGATATTTGCCTACTTTAGTTGTAATATGTACTCTGTAGAGTGCTAAGCCTGCCTGTAGTTATTCCATACTTAAACGTGGCATTATAACATGCGACTATATCTGTTAATGTGAACTTAGCACAGACATACGCTGGCTATACCCAAAAAAATTTTTTTCTCATTGAAACTAGAATTGTTAAATTAATTCTAAAAAATTAATTCTAAAAGGAACATTTTATTTACAAAAGATGTTTACAAAAACATAATCTTACTGCGAATTATTTAATTACAAATACCTGTTAGAATTAACAGAACGTGAACAGAAACATGTGAATAAACCTGGCCTGTAAACGATGACCTACAGGCTGTTTTCCTGCAGCAGAACAGCAAACATACAGCAGAAACACGAATAGATATATAATTTTATTTTCCTGTCCAGTGTTACTAACTCTGATATGCAGAGGCGAGGCAGTCATTTGTATGTCTTTTTCAGAACTTTGCCCCCCTAATAATTCTCCTGTAGACCCCTCGCTTGTAAGCAACATGGCCTGCTGCTAATGCATTCATTTGCAAATCATCAACGATGTCTTACAGCCATCTTCGTCTTGGTCTTCCTCTCTTTCTTTTTCGCATTATGTACCCTTCCAAGATGGTGTTCTCTAAATTATCTTGACATTTAATGTGTCCAAAATTATAGTTTTCTCTGTTTAATTCTTTTTACTAGCCAGTCTTATTCAATATTAAGTTCTTGTAGTATGAATATTTTTTGTGTCCATGATATTTAAGTAGCATTTACATTCAAAGGCATTTATGTGTTTCGCAGCTGTTTTGTTAAGTGTCCAGGTCTCACAGGCTAATGTTGCGATGGGAAAGATGCATCCCCTTAAAATCTTATTTGTGTAGTTCTGTCTGTTCGTCTCCACAGATTCTTTAGTTGTTTTACTTTGTGAAGAGCGATAGATGTCCTCCTTTTAATTTCTCTC
The DNA here is from genome assembly GCA_009760885.1 of Achatina immaculata. Lineage (NCBI taxonomy): Eukaryota > Metazoa > Mollusca > Gastropoda > Stylommatophora > Achatinidae > Lissachatina > Lissachatina immaculata. Next base: position 32,269,327 of record CM019710.1, on the reverse strand, counting down.
ATTGTATCTCCATTATTACAGTGATGGAAATTAAAAGGAGACATCTATCGCGCTTCAGAAAGTAAAACAACTAAATAAACTGTGGAGAGTTATAGAAATTACGCCATAACAATAGCAAATACTCACGTGTCAGTCTGTTGCATCAAATCCGTCTACACAATTTTCTCATCAAGTATCAGGTGTATACGATACTTATGGGGATGGGGTGAGGGTGGGGCGGTAGCGGGGATTAGTCCAGATCTGTTTACACAGTGTCCATCTGTCTGTCTCCAATTTAGTCGTGTCAGGGCTATTATAATCTGGGTGCATCTCTGAGGAGGTCTGTTAACATATCACTTATTATAACTTCACAACCCTCTTCGTTTAGGTTGAACGAGACCTTATTCGTTGCCCGTTCCCACAAGAACCGCACAGGCATCGGACCTCCTTTCGTCATTACTAACACCTGATTATTCAGCTGATTGAGAACTAAGTCGGGTGAAGCGTACAGACCCGGCGGAACCTTCCATAATGCGGGTGGTTTACCTTTACCGGGAAGGTATTGTATCCAGGCTTCGCCCTCTAGAACGTTAAAATAAGTATTGGGTATTTGAACATCGACCAGGCCAACTTCGTATTGCTGACTCAGGTCGAATGTCTGCGGCAGTTTTACGAAAAAGTGACCAGCGTGGTTATCGGGATATACGTTCTCGGAGGCGTGGCTAGGTAGCGTCACGTAGAAACTCATTTTAGCTTGGGATTGGGCAACATGTAACCTAGACAGCTAGACAATAGGACGATCCAGAGCTTTCCCTCGTGTTCGTCACCACCTCCGCGCGTTAGATTGAATAACGACACTCCGATGACGACGTATATAATCAACATCTGACAGATGAAGACGACCCCGGGAGGCGGAAGTAGTTTACCGAACCAGCGCGAGACGCCCTCTCCTTCAAACGTTTCCACGTTTTCCGCTTCATCCTTCGTATCTGGATATGTGACCGGCGGGTATCCAGCTGTTGAATGTTTCGGGATAACCGAACCACTTGACTAAATACTCTTTAGCCCCGCCTACATTTCGTTCTCGCTTTATACTTTCAATTCGATACACTTGTTTGTCACCAACTTTTTGGACCTCTTCGAAATAAAACGACCCTTTGAGTTCTTCGCCTGTGTAGTCTTTAAGTCTGTACGTTATCGGAGTTGTCTTGTTTACCCGACTGTTTGTAAACAATTCTTCGGTCCAAGACGGGGTATACCCCTTTTTAAATGGTTGTTTGGCTTGAGCTATTCTAACTATATCCCCTTCTATAAACTGCGGTTTCCTAGGTAAAACTTCGGACGAATATAGCGTATTCCATACTTCCTCCTGATTACTCATGTTAACCTCTACCGGAGCAATACGAATGCTCCTGTGATACGAGTAATTGTAGTTTTTGACCAAGCGTTTTAACACTTGTATATAGCGAAAGCGGTTTCTTTTGATAAAGTATCGCCACATCTTTTCTTTTAGGGTACGGTTGAAACGCTCCACTATGGAAGCTTTCACGTCCTCGTTCTCAGTGGTAAAGAAATGCACGTTTTCAGTTTTAAGAAACTTCAGGAAGGTCTTGTTGACAAATTCCGAACCTTTGTCCGTTTGAAAATTTATCGGTTTGCGCTCGGAGAAAATTTGACAGACCGCTTTAGCTAGGTTTTTCCCAGTCTTTGCTTTGATAGCGATAGCCCAAGCGTATTTACTAAACACGTCTATACACGTCACCAAATAGGTGAATCCGTCGTTGTGGTTTCGTAACTGTTTCAGATCTATCAGATCGGCTTGAAATTGTTGATTTAGACCGCCTGTTACGGTCGCACGCCTCTTAAATTGGCGTCGGACTGGTTTATGGAGAATATAGGTGTCTTGATGACGTAGCCATTCTTTAATTTCTTTAGCGTTAATTCTCGTACTATGGTGAAGGGCGGTTGCACCAGCATACGCTCCAGGCCGACTCGGCTCGTAATAATGTATTTTTAGGGCCATTTATCCTACTTTTTTGGGGTCTGGATTTTCGATTTTTTTTTTTCCGGAGATAATACGACGCTGGTTCGACATCTGGCTTCAACTGATGACCCAAGGGTTTTTCTTCGTCTAAGTATCGGCACCACAGGTTGGGGGTCGCTAGGTTTGAGTGGTTGCTTGACATCCACGAAACCTAGTGGCTTTTGTCTATACTGCTCGAGACACCCCAAATACCGCTGCAACGTTTGTTGTTATACTCTGGCTTTATCGTCAGGCTCCAAATCTTCCATTTCCATAATCTGCTGCATTCGACTGTCCCAATCTCTTAAGCTATCGCTGACCGGCTGTGGTGGTAGATATTGTCTAGTAGACTGTAACAGACGAGGGTCTACCAAAATCATTTTCTTCGCCATGGTTAAACGCCTAGAATTCCTGTCAGAACTTTTACGATAGGCCCCAAGAGCGCGCCTATGAAACCAGCTCGTTGTAAGATCTCTTTACGCCGTTTGTTGGACGTCTTCTTTAGGATAAGCTCTCTCAAGTTGTGTTTGTACCGGCGTAACTGTCTCTTCTGATGTAACAGAATAGCAATTCTGTTCAGATATTAATTGTGTAGCGCTAATAAATTGTGTTGCGTAGACTACGTCATTAGGAAGGCCCGTGTGCAAAAAGTCGTTAGAAAGGTCCGTGTGAAAAAGCCGGTCGTTAGGCAGTTTTTTGTGTGAACGTTGAACTGGATGGACGTGTTTGGGCGAACGAGAATGGGGTAGAGCGAGTCTTGTCGTTGTTAGAATAAGTTTAGTTTGTTTTTTTCTGTGTGGTTGCAGTCCTTGGTAAGCTTGTAAGTATGGTTTTTGGTATGAATAAATCATTGTAAGGTTTTCCTTGCCCATGTGGCGTAGACATCTCACGCCGGGCATTTGTTACTGTGAATTTCTGTTCAGCCTGATGGCTACATTCCCATCATCATGATTTCACCCCTCATTTTGGTCCATTAATAAATGTGTGTTGTCTGATGATAAACTACACCAATCGGCCTTGTGGAAATTCTCATTGTTGACCAGTTTGTTTTGGTCGGAAGACTGCCAAGTTATGTTTAAGTTGTTGTATTCGTACTAATTTTGTGGAGTGGAAAGCCTGGGTGTCTTGTTGTATTTTCTTAGTGTATAATACAGAAAATTAGGTGATGGTTAGAACACCAGCAACAAGAAGAAAGTTATAAGTTGAAACTGTACTCCACAAGAAGATTCAATCAAATCCAGTAGTCATATTTTTTTTTGTGTAGATAGCGGTACGGCCAAACTGTTATAGTGGCCGCTAAGTCATAGTCACATACATTACTGTTACAGTGGTGCCGTGATACTGTTTCACTGAGCCACCGTGACCGGGACATTGCCTTTTAATATATTATGGCAGCATTCGCAAAGCGTGGTTACTAGTTCTGGCGACGCCGTTTTCATTATAGCTATGACCGCCGCCGGGTTAGCCCTGCTTAGGAATTGTAACATTTCGCCGTGACGTTTCTCCTTGGTTGCCATGTTATTTGGGAACGTAGACCACTTGTTTCCCTTTGCTAAAAATGTTCGTGCGTATTCTCAAGTGGTCTGGTGTTTCCTGACGGAGGTCGAGTAGCAAATAACCGTGTAGGGCGGCAGTAGCATCTTTAAAAGCTTCCTGTACGTACGACACCTTCCCTGGATACATCTGCTTGGCCATATTGGTAATCTGCGAACCGTCTCGCGGGTTTTTGAAAAGTACTATGTAATGCGAATTGAGACTAATGGTTCTGAGCTCCTTATTTCTGTCGAAAATATTTTGTACTATATATAGTACGCTGACGTTGCGGTGGTGGCTGCCTTTAGTAAATAGTTTTGTGACTCTGGCATCCGTCTCGGACATTAGGTCATCGAGGACAAGCAAACGCCGTTTCTCACCTCGCCATTGCTCCATGTCGGGAAGGCCTTCGTTAAAAATCACCCCTCTCATTTCTTCGTAGATTGGCTGCCATTCGCCATATGACCATATAATTTCTTCTGGGACGGGATCTACCATGTTATGCATATTGTCCAAAAACTTTCGCACGAACACGATCTTACCACTTCCTGTGGGACCAGCGACAAGAGCCGTAAAGGGATGGCGCCACCGTGGATCCATTGTTGATAATGACGTAATGCACGCCAGAGCTCTTCTTATATGTTTTTCACTTAAATAATTTTAGTCAACATAAAGTATAAAATACAAACCCTGATTTCATCTAACAATATGAAATGTATGACCTTATTATACGGATACTAACCCCTACGAAGTATACAGACCTATAAAATGCTACCTGATGTTGACTACTTTAGAACCCCTGATTTCGTCCAACAGTATGACGTCTACCAACCCCTACGGAGTATATAACGCCTCCTGACTTTACACGGCTTGATTAAAATCTTAAAACTTATGATCATAATGTCTCATATATAAAAACGGCACATGATATGAAACACGAGAAGTTAGTCAAAGGTAGGCTTTACTTGAAAACCTTTTCACAGCGATATTGAAAATTTTCTCCTGAGTGTCGCGCGACGAGGGAAATAATTGGAAAATTACCGAACCGTGCCGCCGGATATAATTGAACTACCCAACGCAGCGCTGAATCATTTTTCCAGGGCGGGGGTGAATATGAAAAAATTAAAGGTAATACTAACACTTGCTTGCTGTAACAGGCAGTCTCTTGACGACTTATCAGAACGACTTTCTGTGGAAACACCACTCCTTATACTGAATAGACAGAACTAGGCGCTCTGGGCTAGAGTATGGGCTATATAAATGTCAGACAGATGAAGTCGTTGACATGGCTGAATCTACTGTGTGTAGTAGTTTATTGTTAGAATCATTGTACTCCCAAGCGTGCTAGTTTGTTCGACCTGTTTATACTGCTATGACTCAAAAACAACGAGGTCATATAACAGAATGGCTAGCTCATGTTTGCGCATCCTTCAATTTGAGCAAACAAGCTTTGTATTTAGCTATAGACTATATTGAACGCTACGTTCACGCAGAGCCCTGTAACATGTCACTTACAGTATTAGCTGCCTTTTGGGTAGCTGTCAAGTTCGAGCACGGACATTGTTTCCCCTTGAGTTTTATGATCGCTCTAACTCCTAAGCCTTGTTCTCCAAGTGATTTGCTTCACCAAGAGTTGAAACTGCTTCATTTTCTTGATTACAGGCTGAACACACCTACAATTATTACATTTTTAGGAGTGTACATTGAGATTTCCAGCCGACGTAGCGGCGCCCCTATGTTTACTGATCATGCTCGGATACAGATGTATTGTCTAGCTGATATAATCTCACTTGACATTAAATCTACACAGTTTAGTTATCATGAGATAGCTGCCTCCATAATATATTTACATTTAGAGGACTCTTATAGGTTTTACATTACATACCTGTGTTGGGTCGACATTACCTCACGCGTCGAGTACACCCTACCTTTTTTCGACTATATTATATCTGAAGCTGGTCACGGTACCCTACCCTCTTTTGATGCGTTGGTGGATTCTATTTCCATACAGGTCTTTCAGCCAGACTTCAACCAGGTCCAGGTGGCCGGGCTCATTGTACTTTAATGTATACACGGCTCGGTCTACCTGTACACACGCATCAACTTATAACTAGATAGGTAACATATCCACTCATCTACATTTATTTTTGATTCTTTATTATCATAATATATTATTGTTCTTACTTTCTTTAGTTTGTTTTCTAAAGTAAATGAGGAACAAAATAAGAACATGAAATTTCTTTAATGTTAGTATCTGAAATAACATTATTGTTAGGGTACTAATTACCCATTATTTTTCAAATATCACCCCCCCCCCCTATTTTCCAGACACGTCGCCAGATTTGGAAATGCTTACTCGAATATACATCATTCTAATACTGGATCGCTACGATTACTGTGTCGGGTGTGAGACGGAGCAACCCAATCAGCTTGCACACACCTGTATGAGTAGTACATTCGAAGAAATGTTAGATGGACATTTACTCAGTGTTATGACAGCTAATTTATCCAATGATGACATCCTCACTTTATGTCATATGCTGGTGCGTCAAGAGCTTTTGCGTTGGGATCGTCAGGAGGAGGGCCCTATTCATTTCTCTGATGTTCTTTGATTGCTCAGACCTCGTATTGATGGTTTATTTGATTCATATCATTAAATCTTTACTTCTGATACCCGTGTTTTTTTTTGTTTTTGTTTTGTTTTTTTTTGTTGTGTGACATTCTACTACTAACTTACGCCTCTGCGCCTTACGTTTTATGTCGTTTTTTTATACCAATTACAAAAAAGATTGATCTACTGGTCATGTGACGTCATGCCCCTAGCAACGGCGGTGGCGTCGTATTGATTATATTTTCCTCTATACGCTATAGCCGACATCTTGTTTTGGGGTGGCACCCCATTGCGGGGGATACACGCCCTCCTATACTACTGACAATATACTTTCATAGGACATGCAATGAGAAGAGGGAGCATTGAAAATATTATAACAAGGGGAAAAATAGAAGGAAGAAGATCAAGAGGAGGACCAAGAGAAATGATACTGGACAGTCTGGCGGGATGGTGTGAGAGGAGATCACCAACTGAACTGATGGCCTGCATGAAGGATCGGGCACTCTGGAGAAGCATAATAGCCAACGCCAGTCGGCACGGCACCTGATGATGACGACGACGACGACGATGATGATGATGATGATGATGATGATGATGATCACAGCTTTACTGCAGTCCTTTGCGTATAGTTGAATGCCTATGCACAAATAATTGTGTGGTAAAGAAATAAAAGTCAGATGGTGGATTTGTGGTGTCTTCAAGGATTCAAGCCACTGTTGCCTCAAGGAGCTAGTACGTTCATCAAGTGAAAATACATTCTTGCATATAGTCTAGAGATTTGAAAAACCGGTATAGTTTCCACTGTGAGGCTGCTTATTGCTGGAGGAAAAGTATCCCTGGCTCCTTTACTGTTCTACCATGTGAGAAGACTCAGAAGATGGCACACCCCTGACAAGAACCACTGATCCGTCTATAGAAATAACAGCGCCCTCAATCTCTGGTACTTCACTAGTTAATGCCTGACCTTAGTATCTGCTATGACAGGAATGTGTCCTTTACTTCTGTCAGACAAAACCAATTAGTGCTTTATTGCCTTGCGATATTACAAATAAACAGAAGGTCCTCGACTTGTATTTAGCTAGGAAAGTGGTTCTTGAATGTAAAAAAGGTTGGAAACCATTGGCTTGATATGCAGAATTACGATATGAAAATCTTAGAAACGTCTACGTGACCATGGTGGCGTAGGAAAATATTCTTTTTTAGTTTCTATTTCATGTGTAAGGTTTTATTTGTCGTCTCATAATAAATCTTACACATGCATCATTGGGTGATAGCTTTGAAGTGTCGTCTCCTAATAAATCTTCTACATGCATTAGCATGCATTTTCATGCATTTATAGACGCTTTGAATTAGCCTGCATGCATATGTATAGTATAAGTAGATTTTGTAATGAAAGTGTTTTTATGAATTGGGACATAGATTTAAAAATTATAGTCCTGTTAATTTAAATGCGCAGGTTCCTGGATCTTCCTGCACGTGTGATCTTTTAGTAGAGGAGACGCAGCCAAGCTCTACAGAAGCAAAGTTTACTGTTGCTTCTTTACTATGTAGAAAAGTAGCTTAATACTTGTCTATTTTAGGAGACCGAAACTTCAAAGAAAAGAATGATCAACTTTCTGATTTGTGTTTGTTGTTGCAGGAGGAAGACATTCATGATGAACTGTCTGCTATATGTTTGTTGTTGCAGGGAGAAGATATTTATGATCAACTGTCTGCTCTGTGTTTTTTGTGGCATTAGAGACACTGATGATCAACTATTTACATTGTATTTGTTGTAGCAGGGGAAGACATTGATGATCAACTATTGGCTGTGTGTTTGCTGTGGCAGGGGAATATATTGATTGTTCTCACTCTCTCACTCACTCTCTCTCTCTCTCTTTCTATCTCTCTGTGTATGTGTGTGTGTGTGGGTGTGCAAGAAAACGGAAAATGAAAAAAAAATTCTTAGAAAAATGTGTTATTTTAGTTTCGATTTCAGGTGAAAGGTTTTATTTGTCGGCAAGCAACCATTATGTTTTTATAAATAAAACACGCCATCACAGGTAAAAAAGGTGCAACTTTTATTTGGTTGCACTTTCAGTTTTGGACGAGCGTCGAGCCGGTAAAAGTCTGTTTCACAGAACTATTTTACAGAGCTGCACATTAATTACGGTTGTGCTAGTTCTGTGTCGTTGTTATTGAAAACCTGGTTCTAGTTATAAGTTTGTATCTGTCTTTTTTTCTAATTTAATGAAATCACATGCCGATTTTCATGACATTTTTTTTTTTGTTTTAAACAACACAGAAGTCCGCACTGTGCACTAGGCAAACATAGAAGTCCGCACTGTGCACTAGGCAAACATAGAAGTCCGCACTGTGCACTAGGCAAACACAGAAGTCCGCACTGTGCACTAGGCAGCTACAGAAGTCCGCACTGTGCACTAGGCAAACATAGTAGTCCGCACTGTGCACTAGAATATATGAGTGTAACGTAAATTAGGACTTTTAAAGCAGTCATAATTACATATGTATGTTTCACCATATAAACGTAATGTACGGATATATTTTAAATGTTTTAGTATATTTTCAGTAGTTCATAAAACTTGGGACGAATATAGCGTATTCCATACTTCCTCCTGATTACTCATGTTAACCTCTACCGGAGCCATACGAATGCTCCTGTGATACGAGTAATTGTAGTTTTTGACCAAGCGTTTTAACACGTGTATATAGCGAAAGCGGTTTGTTTTGGTAAAGTATCGCCACATCTTTTCTTTTAGGGTAGGGTTGAAACGCTCCACTATGGAAGCTTTCACGTCCTCGTTCTCAGTGGTAAAGAAATGCACGTTTTCAGTTTTAAGAAACTTCAGGAAGGTCTTGTTGACAAATTCCGAACCTTTGTCCGTTTGAAAATTTATCGGTTTGCGGTCGGAGAAAATTTGACGGACCGCTTTAGCTAGGTTTTTCCCAGTCTTTGCTTTGATAGCGATAGCCCAAGCGTATTTACTAAACAGGTCTATACACGTCACCAAATAGTTGAATCCGTCGTTGTGGTTTCCTAACTGTTTCAGATCTATCAGATCGGCTTGAAATTGTTGATTTAGACCGCCTGTTACGGTCGCACGCCTCTTAAATTGGCGTCGGACTGGTTTATGGAGAATATAGGTGTCTTGATGACGTAGCCATTCTTTAATTTCTTTAGCGTTAATTCTCGTACTACGGTGAAGGGCGGTTGCACCAGCATACGCTCCAGGCCGACTCGGCTCGTAATAATGTTTTTTTAGGGCCATTTATCCCACTTTTTTGGGATCGGGATTTTCGACTTTTTTTTTTCCGGAGATAATACGACGCTGGTTCGACATCTGGCTTCAACTGATGACCCAAGGGTTTTTCTTCGTCTTTAAGTATCGGCGCCACAGGTTGGGGGTCGCTAGGTTTGAGTGGCTGCTTGACATCCACGAAACCTAGTGGCTTTTGTCTATACTGCTCGAGACGCCCCAAATACAGCTGCAACGTTTGTTGGTATACTCTGGCTTTATCGCCAGGCTCCAAATCTTCCATTTCCATAATCTGCTGCATTCGACTGTACAAATCTCTTAAGCTATCGCTGACCGGCTGTGGTGGTAGATATTGTCTAGTAGACTGTAACAGACGAGGGTCTACCAAAATCATTTTCTTCGCCATGGTTAAACGCCTAGAATTCCTGTCAGAACTTTTACGATAGGCCAAAAGAGCGCGCCTATGAAACCAGCTCGTTGTAAGATCTCTTTACGCCGTTTGTTGGACGTCTTCTTTAGGATAAGCTCTCTCAAGTTGTGTTTGTACCGGCGTAACTGTCTCTTCTGAGCCACCGTGACCGGGACATTGCCTTTTAATATATTATGGCAGCATTCGCAAAGCGTGGTTACTAGTTCTGGCGACGCCGTTTTCATTATAGCTTTGACCGCCGCCGGGTTAGCCCTGCTTAGGTTGAACGAGACCTTATTCGTTGCCCGTTCCCACAAGAACCGCACAGGCATCGGACCTCCTTTCGTCATTACTAACACCTGATTATTCAGCTGATTGAGAACTAAGTCGGGTGAAGCGTACAGACCCGGCGGAACCTTCCATAATGCGGGTGGTTTACCTTTACCGGGAAGGTATTGTATCCAGGCTTCGCCCTCTAGAACGTTAAAATAAGTATTGGGTATCTGAACTTCGACCAGGCCAACTTCGTATTGCTGACTCAGGTCGAATGTCTGGGGCAGTTTTACGAAAAAGTGACCAGCGTGGTTATCGGGATATACGTTCTCGGAGGCGTGGCTAGGTAGCGTCACGTAGAAACTCATTTTAGCTTGGGATTGGGCAACATGTAACCTAGACAGCTAGACAATAGGACGATCCAGAGCTTTCCCTCGTGTTCGTCACCACCTCCGCGCATTAGATTGAATAACGACACTCCGATGACGACGTATATAATCAACATCTGACAGATGAAGACGACCCCGGGAGGCGGAAGTAGTTTACCGAACCAGCGCGAGACGCCCTCTCCTTCAAACGTTTCCACGTTTTCCGCTTCATCCATCGTATCTGGATATGTGACCGGTGGGTATCCAGCTGTTGAATGTTTCGGGATAACCGAACCACTTGACTAAATACTCTTTAGCCCCGCCTAAATTTCGTTCTCGCTTTATACTTTCAATTCGATACACTTGTTTGTCACCAACTTTTTGGACCTCTTCGGAATAAAACGACCCTTTGAGTTCTTCGCTTGTGTAGTCTTTAAGTCTGTACGTTATCGGAGTTGTCTTGTTTACCCGACTGATTGTAAACAATTCTTCGGTCCAAGACGGCGTATACCCCCTTTTAAATGGTTGTTTGGCTTGAGCTATTCTAACTATATCCCCTTCTATAAACTGCGGTTTCCTAGGTAAAACTTCGGACGAATATAGCGTATTCCATACTTCCTCCTGATTACTCATGTTAACCTCTACGGGAGCCATACGAATGCTCCTGTGATACGAGTAATTGTAGTTTTTGACCAAGCGTTTTAACACTTGTATATAGCGAAAGCGGTTTGTTTTGGTAAAGTATCGCCACATCTTTTCTTTTAGGGTACGGTTGAAACGCTCCACTATGGAAGCTTTCACGTCCTCGTTCTCAGTGGTAAAGAAATGCACGTTTTCAGTTTTAAGAAACTTCAGGAAGGTCTTGTTGACAAATTCCGAACCTTTGTCCGTTTGAAAATTTATCGGTTTGCGCTCGGAGAAAATTTGACAGACCGCTTTAGCTAGGTTTTTCCCAGTCTTTGCTTTGATAGCGATAGCCCAAGCGTATTTACTAAACACGTCTATACACGTCACCAAATAGTTGAATCCGTCGTTGTGGTTTCGTAACTGTTTCAGATCTATCAGATCGGCTTGAAATTGTTGATTTAGACCGCCTGTTACGGTCGCACGCCTCTTAAATTGGCGTCGGACTGGTTTATGGATAATATAGGTGTCTTGATGACGTAACCATTCTTTAATTTCTTTAGCGTTAATTCTCACACTACGGTGAAGGGCGGTTGCACCAGCATACGCTCCAGGCCGACTCGGCTCGTAATAATGTTTTTTTAGGGCCATTTATCCCACTTTTTTGGGGTCGGGATTTTCGAATTTTTTTTTCCGGTGATAATACGACGCTGGTTCGACATCTGGCTTCAACTGATGACAAAAGGGTTTTTCTTCTTCTTTAAGTATCGGCGCCACAGGTTGGGGGTCGCTAGGTTTGAGTGGTTGCTTGACATCCACGAAACCTAGTGGCTTTTGTCTATACTGCTCGAGACGCCCCAAATACAGCTGCAACGTTTGTTGGTATACTCTGGCTTTATCGCCAGGCTCCAAATCTTCCATTTCCATAATCTGCTGCATTCGACTGTACAAATCTCTTAAGCTATCGCTGACCGGCTCTGGTGGTAGATATTGTCTAGTAGACTCTAACAGACGAGGGTCTACCAAAATCATTTTCTTCGCCATGGTTAAACGCCTAGAATTCCTGTCAGAACTTTTACGATAGGCCCCAAGAGCGCGCCTATGAAACCACCTCGTTGTAAGATCTCTTTACGCCGTTTGTTGGACGTCTTCTTTAGGATAAGCTCTCTCAAGTTGTGTTTGTACCGTCGTAACTGTCTCTTCTGAGCCACCGTGACCGGGACATTGCCTTTTAATATATTATGGCAGCATTCGCAAAGCGTGGTTACTAGTTCTGACAACGCCGTTTTCATTATAGCTTTGACCGCCGCCGGGTTAGCCCTGCTTAGGAATTGTAACATTTCGCCGTGACGTTTCACCTTGGTTGCCATGTTATTTGGGAACGTAGACCACTTGTTTCCCTTTGCTAAAAATGTTCGTGCGTATTCTCAAGTGGTCTGGTGTTTCCTGACGGAGGTCGAGTAGCAAATAACCGTGTGGGGCGGCAGTAGCATCTTTAAAAGCTTCCTGTACGTACGACACCTTCCCTGGATACATCTGCTTGGCCATATTGGTAATCTGCGAACCGTCTCGCGGGTTTTTGAAAAGTACTATGTAATGCGAATTGAGACTTATGGTCCTGAGCTCCTTATTTCTGTCGAAAATATTTTGTACTATATATAGTACGCTGACGTTGCGGTGGTGGCTGCCTTTAGTAAATAGTTTTGTGACTCTGGCGTCCGTCTCGGACATTAGGTCATCGAGGACAAGCAAACGCCGTTTCTCACCTCGCCATTGCTCCATGTCGGGAAGGCCTTCGTTAAAAATCACCCCTCTCATTTCTTCGTAGATTGGCTGCCATTCGCCCTATGACCATAAATTTCTTCTGGGACGGGATCTACCATGTTATGCATATTGTCCAAAAACTTTCGCACGAACAAGGTCTTACCACTTCCTGTGGGACCAGCGACAAGAGCCGTAAAGGGATGGCGCCACCGTGGATCCATTGTTGATAATGACGTAATGCACGCCAGAGCTCTTCTTATATGTTTTTCACTTAAATAATTTTAGTCAACATAAAGTATACAATACCAACCCTGATTTCATCTAACAATATGAAATGTATGACCTTATTATACGGATACTAACCCCTACGAAGTATACAGACCTATAAAATGCTACCTGATGTTGACTACTTTAGAACCCCTGATTTCGTCCAACAGTATGACGTCTACCAACCCCTACGAAGTATATAACACCTCCTGACTTTACACGGCTTGATTAAAATCTTAAAACTTATGATCATAATGTCTCACATATAAAAACGGCACATGATATGAAACACGAGAAGTTAGTCAAAAGTAGGCTTTACTTGAAAACCTTTTCACAACGAAATTGAAAATTTTCTCCTGAGCGTCGGGCGACGAGGGAAATAATTGGAAAATTACCGAACCGTGCCGCCGGATATAATTGAACTACCCAACGCAGCGCTGAATCATTTTTCCAGGGCGGGGGTGAATATGAAAAAATTAAAGGTAATACTAACACTTGCTTGCTGTAACAGGCAGTCTCTTGACGACTTATCAGAACGACTTTCTGTGGAAACACCACTCCTTATACTGAATAGACAGAACTAGGCGCTCTGGGCTAGAGTATGGGCTATATAAATTTCAGCCAGGTGAAGTCGTTGACATGGCTGAATCTACTGTGTGTAGTAGTTTATTGTTAGAATCATTGTACTCCCAAGCGTGCCAGTATGTTCGACCTGTTTATACTGCTATGACACAAAAACAACGAGGTCATATAACAGAATGGCTAGCTCATGTTTGCGCATCCTTCAATTTGAGCAAACAAGCTTTGTATTTAGCTATAGACTATATTGAACGCTACGTTCACGCAGAGACCTGTAACATGTCACTTACAGTATTAGCTGCCTTTTGGGTAGCTGTCAAGTTCGAGCACGGACATTGTTTCCCCTTGAGTTTTATGATCGCTCTAACTCCTAAGCCTTGTTCTCCAAGTGATTTGCTTCACCAAGAGTTGAAACTGCTTCATTTTCTTGATTACAGGCTGAACACACCTACAATTATTACATTTTTAGGAGTGTACATTGAGATTTCCAACCGACGTAGCGGCGTCCCTATGTTTACTGATCATGCTCAGATACAGATGTATTGTCTAGCTGATATAATCTCACTTGACATTAAATCTACACAGTTTAGTTATCATGAGACAGCTGCCTCCATAATATATTTACATTTAGAGGACTCTTATAGGTTTTACATTACAGACCTGTGTTGGGTCGACATTACCTCATGTGTCGAGTACACCCTACCTTTTTTCGACTATATTATATCTGAAGCTGGTCATGGTACCCTACCCTCTTTTGATGCGTTGGTGGATTCTATTTCCATACAGGTCTTTCAGCCAGACTTCAACCAGGTCCAGGTGGCCGGGCTCATTGTACTTTAATGTATACACGGCTCGGTCTACCTGTACACACGCATCAACTTATAAGTAGATAGGTAACATATCCACTCATCTACATCTATTTTTGATTCTTTATTATCATAATATATTATTGTTCTTACTTTCTTTAGTTTGTTTTCTAAAGTAAATGAGGAACAAAATAAGAACACGGAATTTCTTTAATGTTAGTGTCTGAAATAACAATATTGTTAGGGTACTAATTACCCATTATTTTTCAAATATCACCCCCCTCCCCCTATTTTCCAGACATGTCGCCAGATTTGGAAATGCTTACTCGAATATACACCATTCTAATACTGGATCGCTACGATTACTGTGTCGGGTGTGAGACGGAGCAACCCAATCAGCTTGCACACACCTGTATGAGTAGTACATTCGAAGAAATGTTAGATGGACATTTACTCAGTGTTATGACAGCTAATTTATCCAATGATGACATCCTCACTTTATGTCATATGCTGGTGTGTCAAGAGCTTTTGCGTTGGGATCGTCAGGAGGAGGGCCCTATTCATTTCTCTGATGTTCTTTGATTGCTCAGACCTCGTATTGATGGTTTATTTGATTCATATCATTAAATCTTTACTTCTGATACTCGTGTTTTTTTTTGTTTTGTTTTTTTTTGTGTGTGACATTCTACTACTAACTTACGCCTCTGCGCCTTACGTTTTATGTCGTTTTTTTTTAAATACCAATTACAAAAAAGATTGATCTACTGGTCATGTGACGTCATGCCCCTAGCAACGGCGGTGGCGTCGTATTGATTATATTTTCCTCTATACGCTATAGCCGACATCTTGTTTTGGGGTGGCACCCCATTGCGGGGGATACACGCCCTCCTATACTACTGACAATATACTTTCATAGGACATGCAATGAGAAGAGGGAGCATTGAAAATATTATAACAAGGGGAAAAATAGAAGGAAGAAGATCAAGAGGAGGACCAAGAGAAATGATACTGGACAGTCTGGCGGGATGGTGTGAGAGGAGATCACCAACTGAACTGATGGCCTGCATGAAGGATCGGGCACTCTGGAGAAGCATAATAGCCAACGCCAGTCGGCACGGCACCTGATGATGACGACGACGATGATGATGATGATGATGATGATGATGATCACAGCTTTACTGCAGTCCTTTGCGTATAGTTGAATGCCTATGCACAAATAATTGTGTGGTAAAGAAATAAAAGTCAGATGGTGGATTTGTGGTGTCTTCAAGGATTCAAGCCACTGTTGCCTCAAGGAGCTAGTACGTTCATCAAGTGAAAATACATTCTTGCATATAGTCTAGAGATTTGAAAAACCGGTATAGTTTCCACTGTGAGGCTGCTTTATTACTGGAGGAAAAGTATCCCTGGCTCCTTTACTGTTCTACCATGTGAGAAGACTCAGAAGATGGCACACCCCTGACAAGAACCACTGATCCGTCTATAGAAATAACAGCGCCCTCAATCTCTGGTACTTCACTAGTTAATGCCTGACCTTAGTATCTGCTATGACAGGAATGTGTCCTTTACTTCTGTCAGACAAAACCAATTAGTGCTTTATTGCCTTGCGATATTACAAATACACAGAAGGTCCTCGACTTGTATTTAGCTAGGAAAGTGGTTCTTGAATGTAAAAAAAGGTTGGAAACCACTGGCTTGATATGCAGAATTACGATATGAAAATCTTAGAAACGTCTACGTGACCATGGTGGCGTAGGAAAATATTCTTTTTTAGTTTCTATTTCATGTGTAAGGTTTTATTTGTCGTCTCATAATAAATCTTATACATGCATCAGTGGGTGATAGCTTTGAAGTGTCGTCTCTTAATAAATCTTCTACATGCATTAGCATACATTTTCATGCATTTATAGACACTTTGAATTAGCCTGCATACATATGTATAGTATAAGTAGATTTTGTAATGAAAGTATTTTTTTGAATTGGGACATAGATTTAAAAACTATAGTCCTGTTAATTTAAATGCGCAGGTTCCTGGATCTTCCTGCACGTGTGATCTTTTAGTAGAGGAAACGCAGCCAAGCTCTACAGAAGCAAAGTTTGCTGTTGCTTCTTTACTATGTAGAAAAGTAGCTTAATACTTGTCTATTTTAGAAGACAGAGACTTCAAAGAAAAGTTTGATCAACTTTCTGATTTGTGTTTGTTGTTGCATTAGGGAGACATTGATGATCAACTGTCTGCTCTGTGTTTTGTTGTAGCAGGGGAAGCCATTGATGATCAACTGTCTGCTCTGTGTTTTGTTGTAGCAGGGGAAGCCATTGATGATCAACTGTCTGCTCTGTGTTTTGTTGTAGCAGGAGAAGCCATTGATGATCAACTGTCTGCTTCATGTTTTTTGTTTGTTTGTTTTTTTTTTGTGGCAGGGGAAGACATTGATTATAAACTATTTTCTTTGTATTTGTTTTCTCACAGGAAGAAATTGATGATCAAATATCTGCTTTATGTTTGTTGTTGACGGGAGAAGACATTCAGGATCAATTGTCTGCTTTGTGTTTGTTGTGATGGGAGAAGACATTAACGATAACTGTCTGGTCTCGCTTTTTGTGGCAGTGGAAGACATTCGTGATCAACTGTCTGTTTTGTTTTTGATGTGGCGGGGGCGGGAAACATTTTTGATCAACTCTTTATGTTGTGGCGGGGAAGACATTGAAGATAAACTATCTGCTTTGTGTTTATTGTGACAAGAGAAGACTGATGATGAACAGTCTGCTTTATGTTTGTTGTGGCATGAGAATACATTGATGACCAACTGTCTGACTTTACGTTTATTGTGACTGGGGGAGAAGAGATTTATGACGAACTGTCTGATTTTGTGTTTGTTGTGACTGGGGGAGAAGAGATTTATGACGAACTGTCTGATTTTGTGTTTGTTGTGGTAAGAGGGTGAGAGAGAAGAGATTTATGACGAACTGTCTGACTTTGTGTTTATTGTGACTGGGGGAGAAGAGATTTATGTCGAACTGTCTGACTTTGTGTTTGTTGTGGCAAGAGGGTGAGAGAGAAGAGATTTATTACGAACTGTCTGACTTGGTGTTTGTTGTGGCAAGAGGGTGAGAGAGAAGAGATTTATGACTAATTGTCTGCTTTGTGTTTGCTGTGGGAAGTTGGGAGGAGGGTAGAGTGGTAATTAGAAACATCTGTGACTAACTGTCTACTTTATGTTGTTGTGGGGTGGGAGGGAAGACATTTATGACCAACTGTCTGCTTTGTGTTTGTTGGTGTGATGAAGTTGGGGGGGGGACGTTTATGACCAACTGTCAACTTCAGACTAAGGGGCCGCATACAGAAGAATCTGTACGACATTAACCAGCATGCTTCGACCACCAGTCCCTAATCATTTCAGTGACCTCAACCATAGAGGCACATCTGATTTTCTGGTAACAGCCATCAAACAGTACCACTCAGATGACGCAAGCCACTTAGCGTTTGAGAACCGCTACATTCAATAATATGGGAAAGTGAAACCACATGGTTTGAACTCGTTATTTAGCTACACATAATCTTCTACAATCTTGTCATTCTCACTTGTTGCACATAGTTTAGTAACCTCACACATCATCACACTGACCCTCCAGTCATCCCTGCTCTTTGTATAATTCTCTGCTCCTTCTATGCGCACCCCTTGTCTTTTAACGTTTTCTACACTCAACCATGCACTATCTTGCACCTTTCAGCACGAACGCTACCCTGGTAGCGGACATATATTGTTTATGTTCCTGAATCCACACAAACGATATCTGTGTGCCTTTACAAGGACCTTTTCATTCAGTTACATTTTTAATTCATTTTTTTTTTGTCATTAATGTTTTTCATTTTTAAAAATTTTCTTTACACAATTTTGATGTGATTCTATACTTTGTCTGCTCTAACTCTCTCTCTCTCTCTCTCTCTTTCTCTCTCTCTCTCTCTCTCTCCTCTCTCTCTCTCTCTCTCTCAAAGGGCAGAATGTCAGACGGGCCTGCGTGCCCAATTCTTAACCCTTATGAAATAAAGATCAATCAATCAATCAATCAATCTCTCTCTCTCTCTCTCTAATTCTTCTTCCTGTTTGTTTTTCTTTGACAAAAGCTCGTGCCGAAAGTCACAAATGTGATATTGTTATATAATAAAGCTTTTTCTACGTTTGTCCATGTTTATACATTTTGGTATCGCCAAAGAAAGTGAACAGAAAGGCCTTACTTTGAACATCAAAAAGACAGAGACTATGGTTATATCTAAGAAACAGAATCCACCAGCATGCAGTATTAAATTAAACGGAACTATTCTAAAGCAGGTGCAGAAATTCAAATACCTTGGAGCAGTAATAACTTCAGATGGGAAATGCAGAACAGAAATTAGGAGCAGAATAGGCCAAGCAAAGACTGCATTTCAGAGAATGAGAAACATATTATCCAACACTTCTTATCAATGAATGTTAGAAAACGAGTCATAAAATGCTATATTAAACCCATCTTGTTATATCTAAGTGAATCATGGACAATAGGCAAGTCTGCACAAAAATCATTGGAAGCAGCAGAAATGTGGTTTATTAGAAGAATGTTGCGAATCCCCTGGACAGCAAAAATAACTAATGAAGAATGTAGGAGAAGAGCTGGAGAGACAAAAAAAACTTGTCAAAAAGATAAGAGAGAGACAATGTACTTTCGTGCAATGAGAAGAGGGGGCATTGAAAATATTATAACAACAAGAAAAATAGAAGGAAGAAGATCAAGAGGAAGACCAAGAGAAATGATACTGGACAATCTGACGGGATAGTGTGAGAGGAGATCACCAACTGAATTGATGGCCTGCATGAAGGATCGGGTAATCTGGAGAAGCATAATAGCCAACGCCAGTCGGCACGGCACCTAATGATGATGATGATGATGTCAGACAAAACCATTTAGTGCTTTATTGCCTTGCGATATTACAAATAAACAGAAGGTCATCGACTTGTGTGTAGCTATGAAAGTGGTTCTTGAATGTAAAAAATATTGGAAACCATTGGCTTGATATGCAGAATTACGATATGAAAATCTTAGAAACGTCTACGTGACCATGGTGGCGTAGGATATTTATCCCACTTCTTTTATCTCTGGGAAACTGTGTGCTTATTTTGATGTCCGCGGCATTGTTATCTCTCTCTCTCTCTCTCTCTCTCTCTCTCTCTCTCTCTCTGCAAGAAAACTGAATCTGAAAACAAAATTCTTGGAAAAATGTGCTCTTTTAGTTTCGATTTCACGTATATGGTCTTATTTGTCGGCAACCAACCGATATCTTTTATTAAAAGAACCACGTGACCACATGCAAAACGTATTAAAAGGCGCAACATTCGTCAGCTGCACTTTCAGTTTTGGACGAGCGTGGAGCGTGTGAGAAACTGTATCAAGCAAAACGTATGTACAACTCCTTTTACCTTTCTAACACAGGCCTCTTTTACAGACCTGCACAATAATTACGATTTTGCGAGTTCTGTGTCACTTTTACTGAAAACCTGCGTTCTAGTTATAACTGTGTATCTGTCTTATTATTATTATTATTTAAGGAAATCACTTGCCAAAATTAAGGATATTTTTCTGACACCACACACAAGTCTGTAATATGAGACAACACAGAAAACCGCACTGTGCATTAGGCAACACAGAACACCGCACTGTGCATTAGGCAACACAGAACACCGCACTGTGCATTAGGCAACACAGAAGTCCACACTGTGCAACACAGAAGAAAGCACTGTCTTCTAGGCAACACAGAAGTCCACACTGTGCAACACAGAAGTAAGCACTGTCTTCTAGGCAACACAGAAGTCCACACTATGCACTAGTCAACACAGAAGTCCGCACTGTGCACTAGTCAACACAGAAGTCCGCATTGTGCACTAGTCAACACAGAAGTCCGCACTGTGCACTAGTCAACACAGAAGTCTGCATTGTGCACTAGGCAACACAGAAGTCCACACTGTGCACTGAGCAATATAGAAGTCCGCATTGTGCAACACACAAATTGGCACTGTCCTCTAGGCAACAGAGATGTCCGAAATGTGCACAAGGCAACACATAGGTCCGCACAGTGCACTAGACAACACAGAAGTCCGCACTGTGCAATGTGCACTAGGCAGTACAGAAGCCCGCACTGTGCACTGTGCAACATAGAAATCCGCATTGTGCACTGTGCAACACCGAAGTCAGCACTGTGCACTAGGCAACACAGAAGTCCACACTAACCGACAAAAAACCGCAATGTGCATTGTGCACTTGGCAACACAGAAGTCCGCACTGTGCACTAGGCAAAACAGAAGTCTGCACTGCGCACTAGGCAAAACAGAAGTCCACACTGTGCACTAGGCAAAACAGAAGTCCACACTGTGCACTAGGCAAAACAGAAGTCTGCACCGTGCACTGTGCAACACAGAAGTCCACACTGTGCACTGGACAAGACAGAAGACCGCACTGTGTACTGGACAATTCAGAAGTCCGCACTGTGCACTGGACAAGACAGAAGTCCGCACTGTGCACTGTGCAACATAGAAGTCCGCACTGTGCACTGTGCAACATAGAAGTCCGCACTGTGCACTGGACAACAGAGAAGTCCGCACTGTGCACTAGGCAACACAGAAGACCACACTAACCGACAAAAAAATCTGCAATGTTCAATGTGCACTTGGCAACACAGAAGTCCGCACTGTGTACTGAGCAACAAAGAAGTCCGCACGACGCACTACACAATACTCAAGTCTGCACTGTGCACAAGGCAACATTGAAGTCGGCACTGTGCAATAGACAACCAAGAAGTCCTCATTGTACATTAGGCAACGCAGTCGTCCGCAATGTGCATTACGCAACGCAGTCGTCCACACTGTGCACTAGGCAAAACGGAGGTCCACACTGTGCACTAGGCAACACAAAAGTCCACACTGTGCACTAGGCAACACAGAATTCCTCACTGTGCAGTAGGCAACACAGAACACCGCACTGTGCAGTAGGCAACACAGAACACCGCACTGTGCAGTAGGCAACACAGAACACCGCACTACACAGAACACCGCACTGTGCAGTAGGCAACACAGAACACCGCACTACACAGAACACCGCTCTGTTCATTAGGCAACACAGAAGTCCACACAGTGCAACACAGAAGTTCGCACTGTTTTCTAGGAAACACAGAAGTCCGCACTGTGCACTAGGCAAAACGGAAGTCCGCACTGTGCACTAGGCAACACAGAAGTCCGCACTGTGCACTAGGCAACACAGAAGTCCGCACTTTTCCCTAGGCAACACTGACGTACGGACTGTGTACTAGGCAACTCAGAAGTCCGCACTGTGCACTAGACAACACAGAGGTCCACACTGTGCACTATGCAAAACAGAAGTCCGCACTGTGCACTAATAAAAAAAAATTCTGCAATGTGCACTAGGCAAAATCAGAAGTCCGTACTGTGCACTGGACAACACAGAACTCCGTACTGTGCACTGTGCAACACAGAAATCCGCACTGTGTACTGGGCAACACAGAATTCCGCACTGTGGAATGTGCACTAGGCAGTACAGAACTGTGCACTGTGCAACACATAAGCCCGAACTGTGCATTGTGCAACACATAAGTCTGCACTGTGCACTAGTCAACACAGAAGTCCGCACTGTGCACTGTGCAACATAGAAGTCCGCACTGTGCACTGTGCAACATAGAAGTCCGAACTGTGCACTGTGCAACATAGAAGTCCGCACTGTGCACTGTGCAACATAGAAGTCCGCACTGTGCACTGGGCAACATAGAAGTCCGCACTGTGCACTGGACAACAGAGAAGTCCGCACTGTGCACTAGGCAACACAGAAGACCACACTAACCGACAAAAAAATCTGCAATGTTCAATGTGCACTTGGCAACACAGAAGTCCGCACTGTGTACTGAGCAACAAAGAAGTCCGCACGACGCACTACACAATACTCAAGTCTGCACTGTGCACAAGACAACTTTGAAGACGGCACTGTGTAATAGACAACCAAGAAGTCCTCATTGTACATTAGGCAACGCAGTCGTCCACACTGTGCACTAGGCGAAACAGAGGTCCACACTGTGCACTAGGCAAAACAGAAGTCCACACTGTGCACTAGGCAACACAGAAGTCCACACTGTGCACTAGGCAACACAGACGTCCGGCACTGTGCACTAGGCAACACAGAAATCCGCACTGTGCACTAGGCAACACAGAAGTCCGCACTGGGCACTAGGCAACACAGAAGTTCGCACTGTGCACTAGGCAAAACAGAGGTCCACACTGTGCACTACGCAAAACAAAAATCTGCAATGTGCACTAGGCAAAACAGAAGTCCGCACTGTGCACTAGTCAAAACAGAAGTCCACATTGTGAACTAGGCAACACAGAAGTTCGCATTGTGCACTAGGCAAAACAGAGGTCCACACTGTGCACTACGCAAAACAAAAATCTGCAATGTGCACTAGGCAAAACAGAAGTCCGCACTGTGCATTAGACAACACAGAAGATCGCACTGTGTATTAGGCAACACAGAAGATAGCACTGTGCAACACAGAAGTCCGCACTGTGCACTGTGCAACACAGAAGTCTGTCACTGTGCACTGTGCAACATAGAAGTCTGTCACTGTGCACTGGACAACACAGAAGTCCGCATTGTGCACTGTTCAACATAGAAGTCCGCACTGTGCACTGGGCAACATAGAAGTCCGCACTGTGCACTGTGCAACACAGAAGTCCGCACAGTGCACTGGGCAACGCAGAAGTCCGCACTGTGCAATGGGCAACATAGAAGTCCGCATTGTGCACAAGAATATATAAGTGTAATGTAAATTCGGACTTTTAAAGCAGTCATAATTACATATGTATGTTTCACCATATAAACGTAATGTACGGATATATTTTAAATGTTTTAGTATATTTTCAGTAGTTCATAGATCTGCGCCTGGCATCAGCACCGTAACGTGCGATTATAGTTGTAACTGTTGCTGCAGACATTGTTTGCTGTGTTCCACACTTTATATGAGACTGCGTATAACTTAAATTTAATTGTTATTATAAAATCTCACAGATATTTGCCTACTTTAGTTGTAATATGTACTCTGTAGAGTGCTAAACCTGTCCGTCTTTATTCCATGCTTCAACTTGGCATTATAACATGCGACTATATCTGTTAATGTGAACTTAGCACAGACATACGCTGGCTCTACCCGGGAAATGTTTTTCTCATTGAAACTAGGCCATTTTAGAGTTTTAGCCTATAACTGAATAAAACTGGTCATTTAAATGAATTCTAAAAAGAAAATGTTTGAATGATGTTTACAAAAACATAAGCTTACTGCGAATTATTTAATTTCAAATATCTCGTAGAATTTTAGTGATTTGAGCTCTAATCTGGCATCTTTGTTTTCTCTTATCACGAAAATTATATAAAATGTCCTCTTTTGCTAAACTTTATTTATTTTTGCACATTTCTCTGAAGCAGTCGCGTAGATTGGTGTATGAAAATATTTTTCAGTATTTTTTTCTCTGCGATTCTCGTCGATTTATCTATCAGTCAGAGATGATTTGGTAGCGATTTGTATAGTATGTTTGTTGGAGTAATGCTGGAATGTTTACTAACATATATTTTCAGTTGTAAAGAAAAATATTCTGAAGTGTAATGCTTGCTTTTTTGTGCACTGTGCAGCACAGAAGTTCGCACTGTGTACTGAGCAACAAAGAAGTCCGCACGACGCGCTACACAATACTCAAGTCCGCACTGTTGCACAAGACAACTTTGAAGACGGCACTGTGTAATAGACAACCAAGAAGTCCTCATTGTACATTAGGCAACGCAGTCGTCCACACTGTGCACTAGGCGAAACAGAGGTCCACACTGTGCACTAGGCAAAACAGAAGTCCACACTGTGCACTAGGCAACACAGAAGTCCACACTGTGCACTAGGCAACACAGACGTCCGGCACTGTGCACTAGGCAACACAGAAATCCGCACTGTGCACTAGGCAACACAGAAGTCCGCACTGGGCACTAGGCAACACAGAAGTTCGCACTGTGCACTAGGCAAAACAGAGGTCCACACTGTGCACTACGCAAAACAAAAATCTGCAATGTGCACTAGGCAAAACAGAAGTCCGCACTGTGCACTAGTCAAAACAGAAGTCCACATTGTGAACTAGGCAACACAGAAGTTCGCATTGTGCACTAGGCAAAACAGAGGTCCACACTGTGCACTACGCAAAACAAAAATCTGCAATGTGCACTAGGCAAAACAGAAGTCCGCACTGTGCATTAGACAACACAGAAGATCGCACTGTGTATTAGGCAACACAGAAGATAGCACTGTGCAACACAGAAGTCCGCACTGTGCACTGTGCAACACAGAAGTCTGTCACTGTGCACTGTGCAACATAGAAGTCTGTCACTGTGCACTGGACAACACAGAAGTCCGCATTGTGCACTGTTCAACATAGAAGTCCGCACTGTGCACTGGGCAACATAGAAGTCCGCACTGTGCACTGTGCAACACAGAAGTCCGCACAGTGCACTGGGCAACGCAGAAGTCCGCACTGTGCAATGGGCAACATAGAAGTCCGCATTGTGCACAAGAATATATAAGTGTAATGTAAATTCGGACTTTTAAAGCAGTCATAATTACATATGTATGTTTCACCATATAAACGTAATGTACGGATATATTTTAAATGTTTTAGTATATTTTCAGTAGTTCATAGATCTGCGCCTGGCATCAGCACCGTAACGTGCGATTATAGTTGTAACTGTTGCTGCAGACATTGTTTGCTGTGTTCCACACTTTATATGAGACTGCGTATAACTTAAATTTAATTGTTATTATAAAATCTCACAGATATTTGCCTACTTTAGTTGTAATATGTACTCTGTAGAGTGCTAAACCTGTCCGTCTTTATTCCATGCTTCAACTTGGCATTATAACATGCGACTATATCTGTTAATGTGAACTTAGCACAGACATACGCTGGCTCTACCCGGGAAATGTTTTTCTCATTGAAACTAGGCCATTTTAGAGTTTTAGCCTATAACTGAATAAAACTGGTCATTTAAATGAATTCTAAAAAGAAAATGTTTGAATGATGTTTACAAAAACATAAGCTTACTGCGAATTATTTAATTTCAAATATCTCGTAGAATTTTAGTGATTTGAGCTCTAATCTGGCATCTTTGTTTTCTCTTATCACGAAAATTATATAAAATGTCCTCTTTTGCTAAACTTTATTTATTTTTGCACATTTCTCTGAAGCAGTCGCGTAGATTGGTGTATGAAAATATTTTTCAGTATTTTTTTCTCTGCGATTCTCGTCGATTTATCTATCAGTCAGAGATGATTTGGTAGCGATTTGTATAGTATGTTTGTTGGAGTAATGCTGGAATGTTTACTAACATATATTTTCAGTTGTAAAGAAAAATACTCTGAAGTGTAATGCTTGCTTTTTTTCAGTCACATTTCTGTTATTTCTGTAAACGTTTACATAAGATAGTATGTGAGGTTCAACTAGCATTCAAGATAGGTAACTTCAGCTAGCATAAAGAAAGGTAACGTTCAACAAACATACAAGATATGTAACGTTCAACCAGCACACAAGATAGGTAACGTTCAACAAACGTACAAGATAGGTAACGTTCAACAAACACACAAGATATGTAACGTTCGACCAGCACACAAGATAGGTAACGTTCAACAAACACACAAGATATGTAACGTTCGACCAGCACACAAGATAGGTAACGTTCGACCAGCGCATTGGATGCGTAACGTTCGACGAAGGTAAAGGTGGGTAACGTTCGACGAAGGTAAAGGTAGGTAACGTTCGACAAGCATACAGGATTGTTAATTTTCTACGAGGATAAAGGTAGATAATGTTCAACAAACATACAAAATATGTAATGTTTGATGAGCACCAAAGATAGGTAACTTTCCATGATCATCAAAGATAGCTAACTTTCGACAAGCACCAAAGATGGGCAGCGTTATAAACGTAGCTAAAATAAGTAACTTTTTATGAAGTTTTATACATGCACATTTTTCAGTCAAAACTTTTCTGTTTCTTCTATATAATACAAGGAAACATATAGTATACGGCGATATTTATTGTTCTCTGACACATATAATGTTACGCTAGTTTTATTTAGCATTATCAAAATGTTACATGTACATGGTTACTGTATTTAGTCTTCATATTTGTTACTGGGGGAATATAGTGTACAAAAATAACTGAATTTATTAATATCAAGTAACTTCTCAGCTCAACAACAACAACAACAACAACAAATGATAATGATAAGTAAAATACGTTGTTGCACTGGCTTCACGTACTCTAGAATTTGGCATTGGAAAAAACTAGAAACACTACAGGGCCGGAAAAACGCTACTGCACGAATTTGGAAGGAAAAAAAAAGGCAGTAAAAGGGACTGCAACCAATATAAAGGCATCTCACTGCTAAGCCAGGCTGGAAAAATGTTCTGCAATGTTCTGTTCTTAGAGAACAGACTGCAAACAGTGATTGAACCACTGTTAAATGAAACTCAGATAGAGATTTAGGAAAGATTAGAAGCTGTTCAGATGGCATCTTTTTCTTTTTCTGAGACAACTAACAGAAAAAAAAAATCTGTTGAACACAATCAGATTCTGCACATAGCTTACATAGATCAAGGAAAAAAAAACATTCGATAGTGTAGATAGATATAAACTGTGGGAAATCTTAAGCATTATGGAGTTAGTACACACCTGATCAGATTATGCAAAAAAAAAAACATATACGAAAACAGTCGGTGTACAGTTAAAACGAACATTCCAAACCATTCATCATAAAATCTGGAGTGTGGCATGGCTGTGTACTATTTTCCTTACTGTTCATAACATGCACTGACAACATCTACAAAGAAGCTGACATACATAGTAAAAACTTCACTCACTCACTCACTCACTCACTCACTCACCCACACACCCACACACTCGCACACACACACACACACATACACACTGCCCAGCAGCGCAGGCCTAGAAACAATGTCACTAAACTCAGGCGCTTAAAAAAAAAACGATAGGTGGACCATAAATGAACTCCTTATTGCTGGCGATCAAGCAATTATAACCACATCAGAAATATTGCTGGCGATCAAGCACTTATAACCACATCAGAAATATTGCTGGCGATCAAGCACTTATAACCACATCAGAAATATTGCTGGCGATCAAGCACTTATAGCTACATCAGAAATATTGCTGGCGATCAAGCACTTATAGCCACATCAGAAATATTGCTGGCGATCAAGCACTTATAACCACATCAGAAATATTGCTGGCGATCAAGCAGTTATAGCTACATCAGAAATATTGCTGGCGATCAAGCACTTATAGCCACATCAGAAAAAGACTTTCAACAGATCATGGATAATTTTGCAAGGGCATGTGAAAGCCACAGAACCGTAGTAAGATAAGAAATCCAAACAAAGTTCTCTCTGGACAACCAGCCTCTGAAACAAGTGAAACATTTCAAATACATGGGTAGCATAATATTATTAGCTATCAAGTGAAACACAGCAAGCCAAAGAAAAAGAGGCAGACCGCGTGAAACTCTGAAGAGAACATTGTTAAGAGAGGCCAAATTAACAGGCATAAAATCCCTTGATGAGGTTGAAAGACTCGCCGAAGACAGGAAAAATTGGCGAACTACTTTGCGAGCCCTATGTGACGTTTAACGGCACGGGAAGGATATAAGATATAAGATAATATTATTACAGAAACCGTAAATATGTGAAGCAAATTGCCGAGACCTATCAAGATGTCTATTGTCGAGTGAAAGGTACATGAAGAAGAAGACAAGACAAGACAATGCATTGTTGTTGCCTACATGCTAACTAAGGTGCATCACTTTTCCAGTCACAAACTTTGTGGACTGTAACTGAAAAGAATGATCTTATGTTCACTAAAAGCGAATGACATATAGTATTTCCAGAGTCGAAGCTTATAATAACAAATAACATAATTATATTGTCCAAACGTAATGTTCGGTATATTACTGTTTTACAACTGTGAGCTGTAACACTTTGTAACGTGCAATAACCTTATCATCACAGCGTGATGTTCGAGTAATATATTAACAATAATCAGCACATGAAATTAAATTAACATAGCGCCACAAAAGCCATCTGATGCACTGATTATAAGAATCAGCTGATGTAGTGATACAGGAGTCAGCTGATATAGTGATTACAAGAGTGATCTGATGAAGTGATTACAAGAGTCACCTGATGTAGTGATTAAAAGAATCACCTGAAGCAGTGATTACAAGAGTCACCTGATGTGGTGATTAACTTAATGTAGTTATACAAGAATACATGATGTCGTGATTAAAAGAATCATCTGATGTAGTGATACAAAAATCATCTGATGTAGTGATACAAGAATCATTTGATGTAGTGATACAATAATTATATGCTGTAGTGTTACAAGAATCGCAAAATGTATTTATTTCAAGAATTATATGATACAGCAATTAAAATAATCACCAGATATAGTGATTACAAGAATCATCTGATATAGAGATTACAAAATCACCAGATGCAGTAATCACAAGAATTACCAGATGTAGTGATTACAAGAATCATCTGATATAATGATTACAAAAATCACCTGATGTAGTGATTACAAGTATCATCTGATGTAATGATTAAAAAATCACCAGATGTAGTGATTACAAGAATCATCTGATGTAGTGATTACAATAATTATCTGATGTAGTGATTACAAAAATCACCAGATGAAGTGATTACAAGAATTATACAATGTAATGATTACAGGAATCACCATATTTAGTGATATAAGATTCTCCTAATGTAGTTATGGAAGAATCGCCTGATATGACACCACAAGAGTCACCTGACGTGGTGATGAAAGTATTACCTGTTGATATATGGAGTAAAAGTAGCACTTGAATCTAGACTCTTTCCTTGCTTATGGTCGATATATCGACACCGGAAGTTTCCCTAAGCTACCGTATGGTCGATATAGTGACATTGTTTGTTTCATTAAAACAAGCGGTGTAACATTTAGATTGTACATATTTCGTCCGCGATTCCGGTGACACTTTCAAATTGGAGAATGCGTGCCTAGTTACGAGCGATGCCGAGCGAGAACAAGGACGCGAAGCATGGAAATTTTTCAAGTTTTGACGATGTAGATAGGGGTATGGACATAGCCTATGGCCACCCTGCTGCTCTTGAATGTTTTCTAAGTAGATTTAGACATATTTAGACGACTGGAGAAGTAGTTAGGAGGTTAGTTCAGACATTCATTTAGCGAGAATGCAGTACGGAGTCACAATACGAGATCGACAAGTAGATCTACACATCTCAGATGGTAAGTAGTGGTAAGTAGCGCGAATCTAGACTAGCCGATGGTGAGCTGGCCACAATCAGTGTCTAAAAACATCACATTACTTCTTTTTTCCTAAAAAAACTCTGCATTTATGAAATTTTCATTCATTTAGCTATACTTTGAAACATATTAAGTATACGGAAGTACATGGAACTACTGTGTTCCATTCCATTTTACAACTAGACCCCCTTACAGACAAGACCCGCGTTTTTACTACCGCACCCCACGACACGTCTGTGTTTCTTCTAAAGCACGGAAAGAAAGAAAAATTAGAAATTTAATGAGGAGGGGGTTGATAGTAAGGGAGCCAACAACAAACACAATTAGAAAGTCCAGTAGTATGACGTTCCAGTGGAGATATTGACTGTCATTTTCCCAAATGACAGAAATTGCAAGAGAAAATGATATAAGAGACTGGAACAAATGTAGACAGGTCAATGGATACGGTGAATAACATTCTGTAATTGCCTGGCAGTTACTATCAACATTTTCTGCTGCATGGAGCAGAAGACTGGAAGTTGGCTGCAGAAAAAAAAAAGATATCCCTGTATATCAGGACAGAAATTACAGGGTGACATGAATGTTCAAGTCGGTAGTTTCATGAGAGTTCTCTGGGTGACATGAATGTTCAAGTTGGCAGTTTCATGAGAGGTAACCCAGCCAGAAACAGCAGAAGTACTGAAAATGTTGACTTGGTTCATCAACTAAACCAGAAACAGGAATGTAAGCTGAAATGATAGGTTTTAAGATTAATCTAGTAGAAAATTGGTCAGTGGCTTCAGCATGTAACTGTTTTATGTAGCAGAGTGAAAGGATACACAGAATCTTCTTTAAAACCTTTATGAAATGTCAAAAAGTCAGCAAGAGAGCATTCAGTAATGAACTTCGTAGGGAGTGGTACCACAAAAAAAAAAGTACATGTTAGGCATGAAACACGGTACAAACATTGTCCTACTGATCACTGAGTGTCCCAAGGTATGGGCCATCTTTTAGGATATTAAATACCGAATCATTCATGTCAGCAAGTTACCTAAACAAGGTGTGCTATAAAGATAACAGGTGTAACTTTACAAACTGTTTTATTACAAAAGACCAGAAAGTTAAATAAACAAACAAAATGTGGATTACCGTTTTATAATTTTCTTTGTTCATCTGTGTGTTCTGTTACGGAAGTGGTAACAATTATTGTATACAACAGCCGCATTTTGGACAGTGCTTGCTGAAACAGTGTCTTCTGTCAATGTGAGTCAGTGATGACCCAGTACCACATATAAACTTTCTGTAGCATACAGGTATCTCCTTAGGGACATGATTAACATTGATTCTTTGATATATCAGTCTGTTGGAACACAACTGTTTACCAATACCTGCACACACGCTTAAGTCTGTTGACATAGCACACTTCTTCTTACTTTACTCTAGTCCTCCTCAATGAGCAGCAGCCACAAAATTGACGACACAGATGCAGGTTTACATGGAGGAAACTAGTGCTTCGTCCACCCTTACACTTGGTCAGGCCTTGAGCTAAATAAAGTTTGAAGTTCTCTTATTTAAAAAAAAAATCTGAAGGTGTCTGAAGCCCTGAGGTGTAGTTAATTTAATATATGGCTAAATGGAGGAGACAGAGA
This sequence comes from Achatina immaculata, assembly GCA_009760885.1. Taxonomy (NCBI): domain Eukaryota; kingdom Metazoa; phylum Mollusca; class Gastropoda; order Stylommatophora; family Achatinidae; genus Lissachatina; species Lissachatina immaculata. The sequence goes on along the minus strand of CM019710.1, from coordinate 32,237,760 downwards.
TGGCGAAATAGTATGTTTTTAACTGCACTGTTTCGCCATCTCCAACTCCTCCACACCGAGCCTGATATACGTTAACTTTTTGGGGAACCCCCATTGGTGTCCTACAGAAGGGACAGGAACCTCAGAGACCTTTTAGTTTGTAGTCACCTTAAGACAGATGACATTTTTTATGGTACCAGACGTTGCGGACATAGTAGATGCAACACATGTCCGTTTGTTGTCGAGGCTAGCCAGATATCCTTCCCTAAGTCTACGTTTTCAGTTCAGGAGGGTTTCACCTGCACTTCACGCAACGTTATTTATGCTATTATGTGCAAACGCTGTGGTGTGAAGTACATAGGGGAGACTGGTTTACGCTTAGGAGATCGTTTTCGCGAACATCTTAATGATATTTCTAAGAGGGCCTGGACACCTGTGGCTAAACATTGTTGCCTTAGCAACGACAGTGAAAACAGGACATTTCTGTTAGAACGATCCATTCTTTTTCTGCTGATGTACGATCTCGGAGGGTCCTAGAACAGCACCTTATTTTCCAGGCTGGCTGTCTCCACCCAGCTGGAATTAACAATGTCTTCAGCTTTCTGTAACTTCTTTAGTTTTCCACCCATTCATTCATTTATTTGCATGTCCCTTGTGGAACTTTGCCTCCCAAACAGCACTCCTGTATGCCTCTCGGTTGTGAGCAAGATGGTCTGCTGCTGACGCATCTATTTGCAGATCATCAACGATGTCTTGCAGCCATCTTCGCCTTGGTCTTCCTTTCTTTCTTTTTCCCTTTATGTACCCTTCCAAGACGGTCTTCTGTAGATTATCATGACGTTTAATGTGTCCAAAATATTTAAGTTTTCTCTGTTTAATCCTCTTTACTAGCCAGCCTTCTTCAATATTAAGTTCTTGTAGTATGGAAATACATAAATGCCTTTGAATGTAAATGCTACAGAAGAGTTCTCCAAATATCATGGGCACAAAAAAGAACAAATATATCTATACTACAAGAGCTTAATATTGAAGAAGGCTGGCTAGTAAAGAGGATTAAAGAGAGAAAACTTAAATATTTTGGACACATTAAACGTCATGATAATTTAGAGAAGACATTGGAAGGATACATAATGGGAAAAAGAAAAAGAGGAAGACCAACACGAAGATGGCTGCAAGACATCGTTGACGATCTGCAAATGGACGCAGCAGCAGCAGGCCATCTTGCTCACAACCTAGAGGCCTACAGGAGTGCTGTTTGGGAGGCAAAGTTCCACAAGGGACATGCAAATGAATTAATTAATGAATGAATGTAGTATGGATGTATTTGTTCTTTTTTGTGTCCATGATATTTGAAGAACTCTTCTGTAGCATTTATATTCAAAGGCATGTATGAGTTTCTCAGCTGTTTTGTTAAGTGCCCAGGTCTCACAGCCATATGTTGCGATGGGAAAGATGCAAGCCCTTAAAAATCGTATTTTTGTGGTTCTGTCTGCACCTCTCCACAGATTCTTTAGTTGTTTTACTTTCTGAAGAGCGATAGATGTCGTCCTTTTAATTTCCCTCATTGTATCTGCATTACTAATTAGTAGTGATCCAAGATATTCAAAGCTTTCCACTTCTTCCAGTTTTTCCTCATTGATACATATTTAAGCTGCCTTGTTAGTTTTGTCAGTTTTCATCAATTCAGTTTTCTTTGCATTAAGATAGAAGTTTTGCTCTTCGCTGTTCTTACGGACTGACATAATTAGTTTTTACATTCCTTTTTGTGTTGTGGACAGTAATACTGTGTCATCATCATATCTAATCTCTGGTCTTTCATAGCCTCCAATTGTTATGGCATCGTAATATTCTTTGTCTATATCTTCTCTAACATTGCTCATTATATTTTCAGTATACAATTTAAATAAGTAAGGTGATAATATGCACTCCTGGCGGACCCCTTGTTTTATGTCAAACCAAGTTGCTGCTTCACCATTTATTTTTACTGCTGCTTGTTGGTCTAGATACAGCAGTGATGTTAATGGTATCAAATGTTTTCCACCCTCCCTCTTTTTTATACTCTGCTTTCTTTCTCCTATCTACTCCCTCCCTATCGACACCCTCTTAACTTCTCTGGCAACACATTGCTGTTTATAGGGTCTTGTCCTATTCACCAGTTTCACATTTTATCCCTGCATGGTGTTTATGTTCTTCATTCATTATCTCTCTACTTCCCTCCCCCCCAACACCTGTTTTCCTCCTCTCTCCCTCCACTTCTTCTTTACGATTGGCTCTATCGGCTTATCCCTTGTGTGGCTTCCCGTGGCCTCAATGCATCTTCTAGTGGACACGCATTTCTCTGTTTCCTACTTCTGGAGGAGGCCATATTAAGATAAGTTCTTCGTTTAGTTATTTTTTTTGTCTTGTTTGTGCATGTAATCATCGAAAAAGGCTCACGCCGAAATATCGGATGTTGTATATTTTTCATTTATAGATTCTCATACTTTCTATTCGTTTCTTCTTGCTTTACTCACTCTCTCTGCCACCCTGCAAAACTTTTCTATTCATTTTATCTCGCTTTACTCACTCCCTCTGCCACCCTCTAAAACTACACCATACACCTCTATCTACCTTTATTATTTAAACCAATTTTACTACAGTCGCCTCCCATTTTATTTGTCAGTTACCGTCTTTGAATGATTGACAGTCAGTGACCTACTTTGAATAATGATCAGTTGGTGGCCTTGGTTGGTAATTCAGTGCGGGCTAATAATGAGAAAGTAGGAAAAGGGGGGGGGGGAAGCGGGGGGTAATTCATTACAAAACTGGGATAAGGTGAGTGCCATGCCTGGCACTGAGTCCAGCGGTTGTTGGGGTCGAATAGCGGTTGTTGGGGTAGGATTAAAGAGAGAAAACTTAAATATTTTGGACACATTAAACGTCATGATAATTTAGAGAAGACATTGGAAGGATACATAATGGGAAAAAGAAAAAGAGGAAGACCAACACGAAGATGGCTGCAAGACATCGTTGACGATCTGCAAATGGACGCAGCAGCAGCAGGCCATCTTGCTCACAACCTAGAGGCCTACAGGAGTGCTGTTTGGGAGGCAAAGTTCCACAAGGGACATGCAAATGAATTAATTAATGAATGAATGTAGTATGGATGTATTTGTTCTTTTTTGTGTCCATGATATTTGAAGAACTCTTCTGTAGCATTTATATTCAAAGGCATGTATGAGTTTCTCAGCTGTTTTGTTAAGTGCCCAGGTCTCACAGCCATATGTTGCGATGGGAAAGATGCAAGCCCTTAAAAATCGTATTTTTGTGGTTCTGTCTGCACCTCTCCACAGATTCTTTAGTTGTTTTACTTTCTGAAGAGCGATAGATGTCGTCCTTTTAATTTCCCTCATTGTATCTGCATTACTAATTAGTAGTGATCCAAGATATTCAAAGCTTTCCACTTCTTCCAGTTTTTCCTCATTGATACATATTTAAGCTGCCTTGTTAGTTTTGTCAGTTTTCATCAATTCAGTTTTCTTTGCATTAAGATAGAAGTTTTGCTCTTCGCTGTTCTTACGGACTGACATAATTAGTTTTTACATTCCTTTTTGTGTTGTGGACAGTAATACTGTGTCATCATCATATCTAATCTCTGGTCTTTCATAGCCTCCAATTGTTATGGCATCGTAATATTCTTTGTCTATATCTTCTCTAACATTGCTCATTATATTTTCAGTATACAATTTAAATAAGTAAGGTGATAATATGCACTCCTGGCGGACCCCTTGTTTTATGTCAAACCAAGTTGCTGCTTCACCATTTATTTTTACTGCTGCTTGTTGGTCTAGATACAGCAGTGATGTTAATGGTATCAAATGTTTTCCACCCTCCCTCTTTTTTATACTCTGCTTTCTTTCTCCTATCTACTCCCTCCCTATCGACACCCTCTTAACTTCTCTGGCAACACATTGCTGTTTATAGGGTCTTGTCCTATTCACCAGTTTCACATTTTATCCCTGCATGGTGTTTATGTTCTTCATTCATTATCTCTCTACTTCCCTCCCCCCCAACACCTGTTTTCCTCCTCTCTCCCTCCACTTCTTCTTTACGATTGGCTCTATCGGCTTATCCCTTGTGTGGCTTCCCGTGGCCTCAATGCATCTTCTAGTGGACACGCATTTCTCTGTTTCCTACTTCTGGAGGAGGCCATATTAAGATAAGTTCTTCGTTTAGTTATTTTTTTTGTCTTGTTTGTGCATGTAATCATCGAAAAAGGCTCACGCCGAAATATCGGATGTTGTATATTTTTCATTTATAGATTCTCATACTTTCTATTCGTTTCTTCTTGCTTTACTCACTCTCTCTGCCACCCTGCAAAACTTTTCTATTCATTTTATCTCGCTTTACTCACTCCCTCTGCCACCCTCTAAAACTACACCATACACCTCTATCTACCTTTATTATTTAAACCAATTTTACTACAGTCGCCTCCCATTTTATTTGTCAGTTACCGTCTTTGAATGATTGACAGTCAGTGACCTACTTTGAATAATGATCAGTTGGTGGCCTTGGTTGGTAATTCAGTGCGGGCTAATAATGAGAAAGTAGGAAAAAGGGGGGGGGGGAAGCGGGGGGTAATTCATTACAAAACTGGGATAAGGTGAGTGCCATGCCTGGCACTGAGTCCAGCGGTTGTTGGGGTCGAATAGCGGTTGTTGGGGGTAGGATAGTGGTTGTTGGGGTAGGATAGTGGTTGTTGGGGTGTGTTAGTGGTTGTTGGGGTAGGATAGTGGTTGTTGGGGTAGGATAGTGGTTGTTGGGGTGTGTTAGTGGCTGTTGGGGTAGGATAGTGGTTGTTGGGCTAGGATAGTGGTTGTTGGGGTGTGTTAGTGGTTGTTGGGGTATTATAGTGGTTGTTGGGGTGTGTTAGTGGTTGTTGGGGTAGGATAGTGGTTGTTGGGGTGTGTTAGTGGTTGTTGGGGTGTGTTAGCGGTTGTTGGGGTAGGATAGTGGTTGTTGGGCTAGGATAGTGGTTGTTGTGGTAGGATAGTGGTTGTTGGGGTAGGATAGTGGTTGTTGGGGTAGGATAGCAGATGTTGGGGTATGATAGTGGTTGTTGGGGTAGGATAGTGGTTGTTGGGGTAGGATAGTGGTTGTTGTGTTAGGATAGCAGTTGTTGGGGTAAGATAGCAGTTTTTGGGCTAGGATAGCAGTTGTTGGGCTAGGATAGCAGTTGTTGGGCTAGGATAGCAGCTTTCTGGATAAGTGAAGATTGAAAATTAATAGACTGCCCATGTCCATTAACACACAGTTCAACCCCATGTCCTCATTTGTACAGGCAGGGAACGGTGACCATGAGACCACCCCCCTTTATTTCTCTCAGCACTGAAAGGTATATGAGGAAAGAGACAAGACCAGACAAAACAAGACAGAAAGAAGAGTAACAATCATCATCATCATCAGGTGCTTTGCCGAATAATGTTGGCTGTTATGCTTCTCCAGAGTATCCGATCCTTCATGCAGGCCATCAGCTCAGTTGGTGATCTCCTCTCACACCATCCTGTCAGACTGTCCAGTATCATTTCTCTTGGTCTTCCCCTTGATCTTCTTCTTTCTGTTTTTCCTGTTGTTATAATATTTTCAATGACCCCTCTTCTCATTGCATGTCCTATGAAAGTACATTGTCTCTCTCTCTCTCTTATCTTTTTGACAAGATTTGTTGTCTTTCCAGCTCTTCTCATACATTCTTCATTAGTTATTTTTGCTGTCCAGGGGATTCGCAACATTCTTCTAATAAACCACATTTCTGCTGCTTCCAATGATTTTTGTGCAGACTATTGTCCATGATTCACTTCCATATAACAAGATAGGTTCAATATAGCATTTTAGGACTCGTTTTCTAACATTCATGAATAAGGATGTGTTGGATAATATGTTTCTCATTCTCTGAAATGCAGTCTTTGCTTGGCCTATTCTGTTCCTAATTTCTGTTCTGCTTTTCCCATCTGAAGTTAGTACTGCTCCAAGGTATTTGAATTTCTACACCTGCTTTAGAATAGTTCCATTTAATTTTATACTGCATGTTGGTGGATTCTGTTTCTTAGATATAACCATGGTCTCTGTTTTTTTTATGTTCATAGTAAGGCCTTTCTATTCACTTTCTTTAGCGACTTTATCCAAGAGATTTTGCAGGTCTTGTTGGTTCTCAGCTATCAGTACTGTGTCGTCAGCATACCAAGGGTTGTTAATATTGTATCCTCCAATTTTTATGCCTGGTTCTGTGATGATTGTTCTTAGAATATTTTCGGTGTACAAGAAAAAAGGTCCTTGTCGCATCCTTTGTTTTATAGGTCGATATTTTCCAGTTCTATTTTCAACTCAAATTGCTGCTTCTTGCTGCCAGTATAGATGTTTTACAATCCTCATGTCTATGCCGTCTATATTGATGTCTTCAAGCATTTTAATGATTTCATTATGTTTCACCTTGTCGAATGGCTTGGTGTAATTAATGAAGCATAAGTAGAGATCTTTCTGTACTTCTAAAACTCTTTCTGTTAGTGTTCGTAAAGCATAAATGGCATTGTGTGTTCCCTTTCCTTCAACAAATCCAAACTATTCATCTGCTAATTCCATTTTTTATCTTTTTTCCTTGTTCTTCTCATAATAATTCTCAGAAGTAGCTTCGTTATGTGACATGAGAGGCTTATAGTCCTGTGATCATCACATTCCTTTGCACCTGGTTTCTTTGGTAGTGCTATAAACGTGGATTTAAGCAAGTCACTGGGCATATAACCACTGTTGTAAATGTCATTCAGTAACTTGGTTATTATTTTTATTCCTGTCTCCTCTAGTGCCTCTATTTCTTCTATTGTTATATTATCAGGCCCGGTCACTTTTACTTTCTTCATGTGTTTGATGGCATCTGTGATTTCATCTTCAAGTATTGGTGGCCCATCATAGTTTTCAGTATCTGTGTTAATTCTGGTCTTTCTCCTCCATATAGCTCACCGATGTACTCTGTCCACATGTCCACATTGTCTTCTTTTCCCATTAACATTTTACCTTCTTTTGATTTCAGGAATCCTGTGGTATATTTTGTCTTCCTGCCTGTGAGTTCACTAATTCGTTTGTACACATTTTTGCTGTCTTTATTATGAAAGTCCTCTATTTGTCCGCACTGTTCATTTAACCACACTTCTTTTTCTTCTCTGCATTTGCATTTTATTTCTTTATTTATCTTGCTATATTTTTCTTCGTTATTTTTACTACTCCTCCTCTTCTTGTCCACAAGTCCTAAGATGTCATTTGTCATCCATTTATTTTAAGGGGCTTCTTTTTTCGGTGGTATTATCTCCTTAACAGTTTGGTGGATAGAATCTCTTAACATTTCCCATTGTTCATTTATACTACTTATCTTTGCCATTGCATTGTATCTATTTGTTATAATAACTCTGTATTGTTCTCCCGGTTCTTGGTCATTTTTAAGGAGTTGTGTATTCAGTTTGATGTTTCTCACTTTTCTGCATGCTTTCTTTAGCTTTATTCTAATTTTTCAACAGAGTGGGTCGTGGTCACTATTGCAGTCAGCTCCTGGCATGGTTTTTGTTGTCAGTAATGCATTCCAGAATCGTTTGTTGATTAATATATAATCTATCTGGTAAAAACATGAACATTTTTTAAGTGAACAAGTGTAAAGTTATTATCTCGCTTTTCAGAGTTCACCTCATCTCATGCTCTGACTGTTTTATGTGTAAACATTTTTGTTTACAAAATTTAGGGACAAATAATAGGGACAAATATAATAGGAACATAAATAAGGATATAATAAATTCCAATAGTTTTTTTTTTCTTCATTGTTATGAATGTTTTGTTTTGTTATCTTTTTCTCCTCATACTTTCTTTTCTTTGTTTCAAAACAACCTTGTATATATACACTCAAACAGTTTGATCTCTCAACCTTGAGTTACAGGATCAAGATCTGGGGGCGCATGCTTACCTCAAGATAAGCACAGATAAAGAGAACCAAGTCCTCATGATAAGCACAGATAAAGAGAACCGATTCCTCAAGATAAGCCCAGATAAGGAGAACCAAGTCCTCAAGATAAGCCCAGATAAGGAGAACCCATTGCCCCAAGAGCTCCACAGAGAAAAGAATGACAGGATAAAGAGGGGCAAATCATGGATGAGTTGTGTAGAAGATGTTATCAAGTGGGTCTATGAACCCAACAACATCAACCCCAGCAAGGAATGGGTGGTACCTGTGCCTCTAGCGTTCAGGGACATCTTCTCTTGCATTGTCAGGTTTGACAAGAGGAGGAAGAAGTAGAATCCACTTGCTGTGAGTGCTGAGGCCAACACCCTCATCATTGAAAACTGCAGTGAGACAGATGTTATTTACACAGACGTTATTTACACAGATGTTATTTACACAGATGTTATTTACACAGATGGGTCTATTTTTTGACATCAAAGAAGTGCATGGGCCTTCACAACACTTTCGGTGGGCAGAACAATCCAGGAAGCCAGCAGCCCCTTCTCTATGACCACATTCAACATATTGATAGAGGTGATGGCACCAGCGAAAGCAATCGTCGTGCTGGAGTCACAAGACTACACTCATGTCTGCATACTAAGTAATTGAACGAGTATGATCCGGAAGGTTGAGGCAGTTTATGTATGCAGGCAGTGGCTGGAGTCACAAGACTATACTCATGTCTGCATACTAAGTAATTGAACGAGCATGATCTGGAAAGTTGAGGCAGTTTATGTACGCAGGCAGTGGCTGGAGTCACAAGACTACACTTGTGTCTGCATACTAAGTAATTGAACGAGCATGATCCGGAAGGTTGAGGCAGTTTATATATGCAGGCAGTGGCTGGAGTCAGTGCAGAAATCAATGTTTAGTGAAGTCACCTTCATATATGTCCCCGGGCACATGGGCATCCAGGGAAATGAGAGAGCTGATAGGTTGGCTGGCTCTGCCATCATCGCAGATGGACAACCACTGGATCAAGCTGATTTTATCTATGTGCTTAGAGAGATAGGCAGAGTGTAGGACCTAGAGGGCAGTGAATCCACATCGCTGCTTAGACTGAGAGAGATAGGCAGAGTGTAGGACTTAGAGGGTAGTGAATCCACATCGCTGCTTAGACTGAGAGAGCTGGGAATACAGATTTGCACGGCCAGGAACAAGAGACATACTGGACATGCGAGAGGACTTGTCAACCAACAAAGGAGAGGCACTATCAGCTGCAGGACACTGATGAATATGTTGAGGGGAAAGGGGGGGGGGAGGAATCTGAGCACCCATGGACATGTCTGCAGTGCAATGATGACCATAAACCATGAACACAAAACTACGCATTAAACCTGCACTTTCCTTTATTAAAAAGGAATATAACGAAACATCTCAATTTGACAAAAGAAATTCACAATTCAATTTGCAATTAATGATGATATAAGGATGTGTATTTTAAGAATGAGAACTTCCTCGTGGTTTTCCCACATTTATCAAATCACTTACTTTTTTATTTATTTTTTTTCCTAAGACATGCCAGTCATATTCACACATTTTGTATTTTTAAACACACTTGTAAATGGAAATACAAGAGAGATTTTTAAGTATGTACAGATATATCCTGGGCTAATTTTTTTTTTTTAACTTTAGTTTCAGGATGTCAGGGGACAGCACTCAACAGCCACAGCCTCACAAAATTGTGGTAAAAGTGGCCCCAAAAGTAAGGACATTAGATGCCCAGAGGTTTGTTTCAGTTTGTTTCTTTACTTTTAATTTTGATGTAACTTTACATTAAGTTGTAAGTTTAAATCTTAGTTAATTCAAACAACTAAAATGTAAATTCATAAGTTGTAAGTTTAAATCTTAGTTAATTCAAACAACTAAAATGCAAATTCATATTTATGTTATAAAACAACAACTTATAATTTTATTTTGATTTGTAAGTTTATTGTTTACAGCCATTTTGTTCTGTTATCCAATCTAACATGTAAAATACCAATCTGGTACATGTAAAATATAAAGTATAATCATTATACTCACAATTTGTCATTGACAGATCAAAAGAAAGACGAGACAGGATTAAACATGACCCTGATGCTTATGACTTAGATCGTAAGAAGAATGCACAACGAATGAGGGAAAACAGGAAAAAACAAAAGACAGAAGAGGAAAGGGAAAAAGAGAAGGAAAAAAACCGAGCACGACAGAAACGTCACAGGTATTGCTTGAGAAGGATGTAGGACAGAAAGGACAGCATGACTTCATTTTAAAAAATTTATGTCGTAATTTAATTTTAACTCACACACATCAACAATATGTAGGACAGAAAGGACAGCATGACTTCATTTTAAAAAAATTATATAAAAGTTAAATTTTAACACACACACACATCAAAAGGGTGTAGGACAAAAAGGACAGCATAACTTCATTTTGAAAAAAATTATATTATAATTTAATTTTAATACACACACATCAACCTGGCACAGCCTTGGCCACCAGGAAACAAGGCCTACCACGGTATAAGAAATATTATTAGCCAAAAACATCAACTGCACACATCAGTTATCATTTTTCACATTCAGTTGATAAAGCTAAGTGAACATTATAAATGCAAAGAAACCACAATCCTATAAACAGTAGTAAAGAACAAATGAAGAACATAAATTATACATCATAATTTTAGAAAGAATTTTTAAAATGAAAATACCCATACTTCAATGCCAGTGAACCAATTTTCACATCTGATTTGGCATATTAAGCAGACAAATGAAATGAAAAGGCACTGTATCCAAGCCGCAGTAATAAAGAAGCAAGTTAAATACAAAGTAATAAAGAAGCAAGTTAAGTACAAAGTAATAAAGAAGCAATTTAAATACACAGTAATAAAGAAGCAAGTTAGATACAAAGTAATAAAGAAGCAAGTTAAATACACAGTAATAAAGAAGCAAGTTAAATCTCTCTCTCTCTCTCTCTCTGAACCTTAAGTGCCCAGGGCACATGGGGCTTCCGCAAGGGTTTTCCACAAATGCCTATCCTTCGCCTTTTTTTCTGCTCTTGCCCAGGTGAGCCCTCTATTGCTCAACATCCTTTCTGTTGTTCTTCTCCATGTCTCTTTTGGTCTACCCTTACTTCTATTCCCCTGTGGTGTCCATCTTAGTGCTATTTTTGGTAGTGAGTTGTCAGTCATTCGGAGCACATGTCCCAACCATCGCCAGTGTCTTTACTTCCAGTGGCTGGATTTCATCCACAACCTTCATGGGCTCAGTTTCCTGATACGCATTTCTCCTTCCACCTGCATTTGTTTTTTCCCTTGCTTCCGTTTCTGTCTGGCCCTATGCCGAACCCTCCTTAGTCACCTTTTACGATCATGCGTGGTAGGGTACAGTGGTCCTATTCTTTGCAGATCCCGGGTACCACACAGGTGAAGCAAGTTAAATACACAGTAATAAAGAAGCAAATTAAATACAAAGTAATAAAGAAGCAAGTTAAATACACAATAATAAAGAAGTAAGTTAAATACAAAGTAATAAAGAAGCAAGTTAAATACAAAGTAATCTTCTTCTTCTTCTTCGTTCACTTCTACCACCAAAAACCGCACTGTGAACCTACTGAATTCAAGCCTGTGGTCTTCGTTAGGTCCCGTGGTCCCCTGTATGGTCCAAAATAGACCACATGAGATCCACGAGAGGACCACAAGGGGTTCAGAGTATCACAGTGCTTTAGCCTATATTCTTGGTGGGTCTCGGAAGTGGGATTGCGTGACACCGTGGTTTTCATTGCACCAGTTTAGTCTAGGGTTGGACTTTCTCACCGGAAGACCTCGACGTGTTTAGGATATCAGTGCATCCCCGCTGGGTGAGAGGCGGTAGCCCACCCAGGCCAGAGTTGGACTTTCTCACCGGAAAACCTCGACGTGTTTTGAGATACCCGTGTATCACCGCCGGGTGAGAGGTGGTTGCCCATCCAGTCCAGGGTTGGACTTTCTCACCGGAAAACCTCAGCGTGATTAGGATACGCAAACATCCCCGCCGGGTGAGAGGTGGTTGCCTATCTAGACTTCCCTGGTCCAGTGTCTCCGACTTCAGCATTTTGTGGTCGTGGCCACTACCCTTCCTAGTTGTGACCAGGATGGAGCTTTTGTCCAGGAGGACGAATCCTCGCCACTAGTGACTTCTACCCCTGGGTTGAGCCAGTTTAGGCATTATCCCAGTATGGGCGTGTTTGGGACGGGACCGACCTCTAGGGCAGAGGTACTGTGACATGCATAGCCTTCAAGATTCACCCCTGGTTTGAGCCTACAAAGTAATGAAAGTAGATAGAAGAGCATGATTCATATTTACAGATAGAAAGAAAGAATGAGGAAAATGGGCAGAAACAAGAATGGCAGAAAGTAAAATGAACACATATAAATGAAGAACACACATACAACAATCCAATATTTTGGCAAAACCCTTTTTTCAAGGATTGCATACAAAAACAACACAACAGATAAAAATATGAAAAATATATGAGACAAGGGCTTAGCTTACATGAGACCTAAAAATCTATATAGTTTCCATTTTAACAAATCAAGGGTAATCCTTGTTTTTTCTGAGTAGTATGCCTATTTTCAGCATCATGTGATCACCAGCACTTTCTCAAGTGACAGTATGACTGACATGATCTGTATGAGTGACATCACCTGTGTGAATAACATGATCTGTATGATTGACATCACCCATATGTATGCATTCCCTGCATGATTCCTTCCTTCCTTCCTTCTTCACTTTCTTTACCCCTATCTTGGGGCTCTCCATTTATTTCTGTCCTTGACTGTTTCTTCTGTCTGTCTCCAGGTGTAGTCCATCTTTCTGATCTCTGCTTCAAGACTCATTTACCAGGTGTTTCTAGGTCTTCCTTGTTTCCTCTTGCCCTGGGGGTTCCAAGTGAGAGCTTGTCTGATTATGTTAGTGGTAGATTTTCAAAGTGTATGTCCTATCCATCTCTAGAGTCTTTTCGTTATCATTTATTTTACTGTGGGTGGTTCATTTCCTGCCCTAGCTCTTCATTGCTGATTGTTTACTTTTTGTAGCTAATGTATTTCCTGCCATAGCTCTTCATTGCTGATTGTTTACTTTTTTGTAGCTAATGTATTTCCTGTCACATCTCTTAATTGCTGATTGTTTACTTTTTGTAGCTAATGTATCTCCTGCCATAGCTCTTCATTGCTGATTGTTTACTTTCTGTAGCTAATGTATTTCCTGGCACAGCACTTCATTGCTGATTGTTTACTTTTTTTTGTAGCTAATGTATTTCCTGTCACATCTTTTCATTGCTGATTGTTTACTTTTTTGTAGCTAATGTATTCCCTGGCACAGCTCTTCATTGCTGATTGTTTACTTTTTTGTAGCTAATGTATCTCCTGTCAGTTCTCTTCATTGCTGATTATTTACTTTTTGTACCTAATGTATTTCCTGGCACAGCTCTTCATTGCTGATTGCTTACTTTTTTGTAGCTAATGTATTTCCTGCCATAGCTCTTCATTGCCGATTGTTTACTTTTTTGTAGCTAATGTATTTCCTGGCACAGCTCTTCATTGCTGATTGTTTAGTTTTTTGTAGCTAATGTATTTCCTGCCACAGTTCTTCATTGCTGATTGAGTATTTGTTTAGTTTTTTGTAGCTAATGTATTTTCTACCAGATAGAGTTGCTGACCCTATGCTGAACCCTCCTGAGTCACCTTTTATGATCTTGCTCTGCTTGACTGACATGACCTAAATGATCACCATCACTTGTATGCTCTTAGCATCAGACTATGCTGTAACACAGGTATTAAGAAACTATCACTTGTAGACTATCAGTCTCAGTGTTTAAACTAGCATTTTTCCTGCTGTTAGAAGCAGCAACAAATAATCAAATCATTTAAAAGTTGTTTTGCCACTTCATGATGCACATTTATTGTCTGCTTGTTATTCAATCTATGACATTTCTGAGATGAATTTATTGTTTTGTATAAATAATCAAATCATGACAGGGAAAAGAAAGCATCCAGTAAAAGACATTCGATGGGACTGAACAAAACCAATGAAAGAAAGAATGAAGGTGAATCAAGAAAGGTAGGAAACGAATCATCATAAAAGAATAGTTTTCCTTTCTGGGCTTAAACTTTTATTTTCCCTGCATTATTCTGCTTTCAGTATAATTTACATATTATTTACATTATTTTTTTACTGTTCCAGTTTACCTCTCAGTGCAGTTTTTTTTCCTCATCTTCTACTACACTTCTCAGACTTCATGAACAAAACCCCTTTTTGAGTGGCTAGTTTGGAGATCTCTTTTTGACTGAGTTTAGCCAAACAGTTTAGTCACAAGTTCAGCACCATCTTTCCATTTTCCTGCATTTTTCCTTCAAAATTCTGTTTATTGATTCATTACATACTTTAGTGATAGACAATGGAGATTTAGTTTCTCCATTTTGTGTGGTGTTTATAATCAGAGTTATTTCTTCACATGTCACTAGATCAGCCCTTTGAGAAAGTTTTTCAGTTATTTTTTTTTTTTTACGAGTACTAGTCTACTCCTTTTTTTTATTTCTTAAGTTTCTGTGATCATCAGCTTCTCAGGCGTCCATATTTTTTTTTTTATTTCTCTAAGTTTCCACTGATTATCAGCTTCTCAAACTTCCATATTTTTTTGTTACTTTACATTTCCAGTGATCATCAGCTTCTCAAAGTTCCATATTTTATTTTTATTTTAATTAGTTTTTCATATTTCAGTCATGACTTCAGCTTTTTATTTGTCATCTGCTTTTACTGTTGTCTGGAGGCAGCAAAATGACCTATCTGTGTCAGTGTCTCTATGCAAAGATATTGCACTTTGGCATTTTCTTCTCAAATTGATATTACAGTGTTTCTGTCTTGTTGCTGTTTAGCTCTAACCACTTACTGATCTCACTGATCACTAGTGTACTGACTAGTTTCTGTCTTGTTGCTGTTTAGCTCTAACCACTTACTGATCTCACTGATCACTAGTGTACTGACTAGTTTCTGCAAACTGCTTTCATTTTCACCTGTCAACATGGTGAAGCCTACATATCACAGATTATTCATACTGTGGCCTTCTTTTTTCATTTTCTTTCAACTTTGTAATGCCTCTAAGAGTATTTTCAGTGTATAAGAATAAGGACTCAAGTGACAGAACTCACGATGTCTCACTCACAGTTCTGTACTTTTGTATCTGCCCCTTTTTAGTTTTCTTTTGTTTTTTTGTAATTTTAATCTTACATCAATAGGTCAAACTACACAAAATAATCATCAGTGAACATATACATTTTCAAAAAGTTTTAAGGTACAAACTAACACTTTGAACTTTCTAACTACCTTAGCACTCATGTTTAGCTACCTGTAACTCTATGTCCACTTACCTTCCTTACCAACTCAGGCAATCCTCAACTCTATTTTTCTAAGCCTTATATCTCAATTTCCATTCATTTTTCACTTCCCCTTCTTTGAGTTTCCTCTGAGAAAATTTCATCATCAAATCTAAACTTTATTGCAAGGTTTGTTAAACTAATTCTGCCTAGTGGACCATACAGTTAACAATTTCAACATTAATTACTTACTTATCCTATCCCATAATTTTAGAACCCTAATTTTAATCTCCTCGTTACTTTATTGGCTTGCCACATTAGTTTGTTGACGTGACATTAGTTTGTTTACTTGACATGTTTACTGTCTAGTTAGTTTGTTGACTTGACATTTTTGCTGTCCACTTCTGATTCCACCAAGTATCTAAACATGGAAACATAGTGAGCCCTATAATGCCCTATAATACACTAAAATGCCATCATTACCCAAAGCTCTTTTAAAGCACTATGATCCAGTCATGCTAGTGTACTAAAAATAGATTCCACTATAACAATTAGGCTTCCCTTTGTTCTAACAGTATCAAGTTTATACAAAAATGTGAACTTTACCACTATATGCTACAACTAAATAATAATTTTCATTTTCCCAGTTATCAAAATTTGTAGCATAGCCTTGTAAATAATGATTATAGTTGTTATTATTATTATTACTATTAATTAATATGATTATGAAATTATACTGTAAACGGAATAGTAACATTGAATAGCGACATAGAAAAGTAGATAGGGAAAAAGGAAGAGAAAAGTATAAAACTTCCATGACACTAGAACAAGATGTGGACAAAATTAAACAGTGGAAACAGTGAATAGACAAAGAAGAGACTCAGTGATGCTGAGATTTAGATAATACAAAGGAAGGATGCTAGAAAGTAGGATGGTCCAGTGATAAAGCAGTGACTGGACATTGACACATGTAACCAATAGAAAAGATAAATAGAGAGGGCAGACACAATGAAAAAGTAAGGACACAATAAAACCTCTGGCATGAAAGAGCAAGATAATGACTTAGGTAAATAACAATTGTATAGATGAAACTGACACAGACTGACACGCGTTATGACGCTATTGCACACGATTTTTAAATAAAGGAGTGACCAACTCGGCCAGTTGACCAATTAAATATTTAGAGGTGTGTCCTATTGGACAATTACTTACGAGAGATAAGTCAGGGGGCAGTTTGAATGACAGACAATCAGAACGCTCATGGGAACCATTGGAAGTCTGAAGATGGAGCCAAAATACTTATTGGTTAATCCATCAAGCTGGACTTGAAGATAAAAAGGCGAGCGGAGAGACAGGAGGAAGAAGGAAGAATAAGTAGAGGAGACAGAGGATGGAGCTCAAAGATGGATGAACAAGGATGGTCAGTGAACTGAAACCGATCCAGACAAGAGAAGAAGAGAAGGATAGACAATCAGAGAAGAACAGCAGAAGGAGAATACACACCATAGAAGACATGAAAGAGAAAGAAGACTTAGGTAACAACAGTTAGAATAGATAGACAATTAGAACAATAGATACTCAGGAAAAGCAGTTTTGCTGAAGTAGTTCTAGGACAGAATGAAGATATGTTTCAAGTGATTCAAAGGATTATGAAGAATTGATACTTTTTGAACTTCGAGTACAGTGATTTAATCATGTAGTTGATTGACCATGCTTTGCAGATCTGATATAATGCTGAGTTAGGAAATGTTCTTGTATCATGTGCAGAATATTGTGAAGTTGAGAAGATTGCTGAAATGCTGTATGTAGAATATGATTGAGTTTGATATTGAGAACAAATGATTAAGTGATTCATTTCAAGTGATGTAGTCAACTATATATCTTGATCTTATTTATCAGAATTAAATAATGCAGTGAACTTTTCATCGGACTTGCTTGGATCTAGTGAAGTGGCAATGTTTGTGAAATCTTATCTAAACAACAAAAAACTGGATGTGTGTGAAAAGTCGGTATTAATCAAGAAGATCTTCTTTAGTCAGAAATAGAATAAGATTCATACAACCATCAATATTATAAATTCAAACAAGTTGCCAAACTAGAGCTGGTACAAAATGAGGTGATGAGATTCATCCTTGGTTGCACTAACAATTTTCACAGGTTTAAGTAATATCTTAAGATTACCAACAACAAAAACCATCTATTCCATAAATTTATACATATTAAAAAAGGAATAGATTAAACAAAAGAAAATCATGGATGGTGTATGGAGAAGATTCAGTATGAGCATTAACTGACACACAACATATCTCAGTGGAACCTGAATGGATTCAATGCAACAATTTAAAATAGCAAAGTTTAACAAAAGTACACATCACATTGACAAGAAAATGCTGAAACTGGACCAAAAACACAGGAAGAAATAAACAAAAGAAATAAGAAATTTCCAAGCCCTGAAAACATCTTCATCTACATGGACAGATGCAGAAAAACAAAAAGCAGGTGAGACTTCAAAGAAAAAAAATAATCAAGTTTATGGCTGGAGTATACAGAAACACATGCTCAAGCATGCAGATGGAAACTGAAGCCATTGTGAAAACCTTGAAGTGGCTGATGACCCAAGAAGTACAACAAACTGCAATTATTACAGATTCTCAAAAGCCTAATAATAAAGACAGAACATTGTACCATCAGAAGTGAGTGGCTAAACATATCTCCAAAATGCAAATCCAGAAAATCACCTGAATGTCAAGGGAATTCTTGAGTTTATGGCAACAAAAAAGCTGATCAACTTATGGCAGAAGCTAAAACCCACAAGGAAACATCAAAATGGACAAACAATAATCAGTCCTTCAAACAACAAATCAAAGAATAAGCCCAGAAAACATTCTTCTATATACTACACATGCCTCATTGATTAGCCATAATCAGAGGAAGTGGAAGCAAACTCCATTTGTGCACTAGAACACGAGTGCAGCCAACACAGTATTAGAATTATATCAGCCATAACACTACAGGACATCCTGATGATGGGCACAGAACACTAAAGGACATCCCAATGATGAATACATAACATTAAAGCATGTCCTGAGTGTAGTGAAACAGCTCCTGGAACCAGCAACCAAGCTAGAATGAGAATATTTGACATACGTGTCCATGCATTGAGAACCAGCAACCAAGCTAGAATGAGAATATTTGACATATGTGTCCATGCATTGATAACCAGCAACCAAGCTAGAATGAGAATATTTGACATACATGTCCATGCACTGATAACCAGCAACCAAGCTAGAACAGGAATATTTGACATTCATGTCCATGAATTGATAACCAGCAACCAAGCTAGAACGGGAATATTTGACATTCATGTCCATGAATTGATAACCAGCAACCAAGCTAGAACGAGAATATTTGACATACATGTCCATGCATTTGGTGACTTTCATACTTCATTTTCTTTCAGCAACTCAACACAGACACGGAGTCTCCACTGGCAGCTTATTCTGGATCTCAAGGTAACAAATCACAAATACAGTTCATTTGTCTTTAAAGTGTTCAAAATTAGTGTGCTATTTTCCATTGCTAAAAACCTTAAACTTCCACTATTTAATATTTGGTGTTAATTTGAACTTCAGCACAGGTTCATGGTACATTTCACTCTGGTTGAATCCTGCCATTTCTTCTGCAGATGGGTTGTACCTTCTAATTTCTTTTCAGCTGAAACTTTTTTTTTTAATTGCCTTCATCTGTGTATGTGAACTCCATTCTACACTCTATCTGCCTGTCTATGTTACTAGATATTCTACACTCTATCTTCTTGCCAATGTTACTAGATATTCTACACTCTGCCTGCCTGCCTATGTTATCAGATATTCTACACTCTACCTGCCTGCCTATGTTACTAGACATTCTACACTCTACCTGCCTGCCTATGTTACTAGACATTCTACACTCTACCTGCCTGCCTATGTTATCAGATATTCTACACTCTACCTGCCTGCCTATGTTATCAGATATTCTACACTCTACCTGCCTTCCTATGTTATCAGATATTCTACACTCTACCTGCCTGCCTATGTTATCAGATATTCTACACTCTACCTGCCTGCCTGTGTTACTAGACATTCTACACTCTATCTGCCTGCCTATGTTACTAGACATTCTACACTCTACCTGCCTGCCTATGTTACTAGACATTCTACACTCTACCTGCCTGCCTATGTTATCAGATATTCTACACTCTACCTGCCTGCCTGTGTTATCAGATATTCTACACTCTACCTGCCTGCCTGTGTTACTAGACATTCTACACTCTACCTGCCTGCCTATGTTACTAGACATTCTACACTCTACCTGCCTGCCTATGTTATCAGATATTCTACACTCTACCTGCCTGCCTATGTTACTAGACATTCTACACTCTACCTGCCTGCCTGTGTTACTAGACATTCTACACTCTACCTGCCTGCCTGTGTTACTAGACATTCTACACTCTACCTGCCTGCCTGTGTTACTAGACATTCTACACTCTACCTGCCTGCCTGTGTTACTAGACATTCTACACTCTACCTGCCTGCCTGTGTTACTAGACATTCTACACTCTACCTGCCTGCCTGTGTTACTAGACATTCTACACTCTACCTGCCTGCCTGTGTTACTAGACATTCTACACTCTACCTGCCTGCCTGTGTTACTAGACATTCTACACTCTACCTGCCTGCCTGTGTTACTAGACATTCTACACTCTACCTGCCTGCCTGTGTTACTAGATATTCTACACTCTACCTGCCTGCCTGTGTTATTAGATATTCTACACTCTATCTGCCTGCCTGTGTTACTAGATATTCTACACTCTACCTGCCTGTGTTACTAGACATTCTACACTCTATCTGCCTGCCTATGTTACTAGATATTCTACACTCTACCTGCCTGCCTGAATTACTAGATATTCTACACTCTACCTGCCTGCCTATGTTTGCTAGACACTGATGATATTAAATACTCAGAGATTATTCTGGTTATCAGGCTTGTGATGATTCATTTTTGTCTAATGATAAAACATCCCCATAGATTAAAACATCCCCATAGATTAAAACATCCTCATAGATTAAAACATCCTCATAGATTAAAACATCCTCATAGATTAAAATGAAAGCCAAGAGTTTTTCATCTGAAGAACTACCAAGATCTGTTTTTAAAAGTAGTGAAACATATGCCTATGTATGTTTATGTAGAAGCATGTTTTAAACAAAGATCTAGTCCAAATAATGGAGAAATGTATGTTGGAGGAAATAGCAAATCAGACAAATAATAACAAACACATGGAAACAATTTGGTAGGTGTGGTAAAATTGTTAAATACAACCAGTTATCAGAGTACACTTGTCATCAGAACACCTCACCTGTTCATATCTTGCCACAACCTCACATCAGCTCAGTTATACCACTAATAACACAACCTCATATCAGCTCAGTTATACCACTAACACAACCTCACATCAGCTCATTTATACCACTAACACAACCTCACATCAGCTCAGTTATATCACTAACACAACCTCACATCAGCTCATTTATATCACTAACACAACCTCACATCAGCTCATTTATATCACTAATACAACCTCACATCAGCTCATTTATATCACTAACACAACCTCACATCAGCTCATTATATCACTAACACAATCTCATATCAGCTCATTTATACCACTAACACAATCTCACATCAGCTCAGTTATACCACTAACACAACCTCACATCAGCTCATGTATACCACAACATAATCTCACATCAGCTCAGTTATACCACTAACACAACCTCACATCAGCTCAGTTATACCACTAACACAACCTCACATCAGCTCATGTATACCACTAACACAATCTCACATCAGTTCATTTATACCACTAACACATTCATACATCAGCTCAGTTATGCCACTAATACAACCTCACATCTCATGCTGGCTTCAGCTCAGTCTGACAATATCTCATGCCACACACAAAAGACTGCACATGAAGGACCACCCATTAAAAACATGTACCATAAAAACATGGACCATATAGAGAGTGCAGAGATGAGTGACACTGAGAAAACTGAAAAACTTCTGAAATTATCTTGACCTGACAAAGCACAGAATTTAACCCTGGGAACTTGAATCTAACTTGATCTTGTGAATCCAACATAGCCTTGAGAGTCTTAACATAACCTAGGGAGTCCAAATTAACAGAGGACATGAATGAAAGCAACAGGACATCTATTCATTTCCTTCAAGGATAAATTTGTCTACTAAGTGCTCTTATTCCCCCCCCCACCCTCATTAAGAACTTGTAGATTGACATCTATTCCTGATGTCCAGCTGATCTCAGATGTTAGATCTTAGGAGCTTCAGTGTTACTAGACATTCTACACTCTATCTGCCTGCCTATGTTACTAGATATTCTACACTCTACCTGCCTGCCTGAATTACTAGATATTCTACACTCTACCTGCCTGCCTATGTTTGCTAGACACTGATGATATTAAATACTCAGAGATTATTCTGGTTATCAGGCTTGTGATGATTCATTTTTGTCTAATGATAAAACATCCCCATAGATTAAAACATCCCCATAGATTAAAACATCCTCATAGATTAAAACATCCTCATAGATTAAAACATCCTCATAGATTAAAATGAAAGCCAAGAGTTTTTCATCTGAAGAACTACCAAGATCTGTTTTTAAAAGTAGTGAAACATATGCCTATGTATGTTTATGTAGAAGCATGTTTTAAACAAAGATCTAGTCCAAATAATGGAGAAATGTATGTTGGAGGAAATAGCAAATCAGACAAATAATAACAAACACATGGAAACAATTTGGTAGGTGTGGTAAAATTGTTAAATACAACCAGTTATCAGAGTACACTTGTCATCAGAACACCTCACCTGTTCATATCTTGCCACAACCTCACATCAGCTCAGTTATACCACTAATAACACAACCTCATATCAGCTCAGTTATACCACTAACACAACCTCACATCAGCTCATTTATACCACTAACACAACCTCACATCAGCTCAGTTATATCACTAACACAACCTCACATCAGCTCATTTATATCACTAACACAACCTCACATCAGCTCACTTATATCACTAATACAACCTCACATCAGCTCATTTATATCACTAACACAACCTCACATCAGCTCATTTATATCACTAACACAATCTCATATCAGCTCATTTATACCACTAACACAATCTCACATCAGCTCAGTTATACCACTAACACAACCTCACATCAGCTCATGTATACCACAACATAATCTCACATCAGCTCAGTTATACCACTAACACAACCTCACATCAGCTCAGTTATACCACTAACACAACCTCACATCAGCTCATGTATACCACTAACACAATCTCACATCAGTTCATTTATACCACTAACACATTCATACATCAGCTCAGTTATGCCACTAATACAACCTCACATCTCATGCTGGCTTCAGCTCAGTCTGACAATATCTCATGCCACACACAAAAGACTGCACATGAAGGACCACCCATTAAAAACATGTACCATAAAAACATGGACCATATAGAGAGTGCAGAGATGAGTGACACTGAGAAAACTGAAAAACTTCTGAAATTATCTTGACCTGACAAAGCACAGAATTTAACCCTGGGAACTTGAATCTAACTTGATCTTGTGAATCCAACATAGCCTTGAGAGTCTTAACATAACCTAGGGAGTCCAAATTAACAGAGGACATGAATGAAAGCAACAGGACATCTATTCATTTCCTTCAAGGATAAATTTGTCTACTAAGTGCTCTTATTCCCCCCCCCACCCTCATTAAGAACTTGTAGATTGACATCTATTCCTGATGTCCAGCTGATCTCAGATGTTAGATCTTAGGAGCTTCAGTATTTCTGGACATTAATAGTCAATGCTGTAGCCTATTTATTTAGAGTATATTCTAAAGCAAGTCAGCAAATGTTTTTATTTTTCAGTTAGATCATTAAGAAAGGTATTTTTGCATCCACTGGGACTTGGTGAAGTCAATGTTTGAGAGACTGACTTGAGTGTAATGTCCTGTTTTGTCCATCATTGGCTGACATCTTTGAGTGCAGTGTAATGTTGTGCAATTTTCTGTGGAAATGATAATGTCCGTCTTCCTGAGCAGACTTCTGCTACTACAGCTGGACTGTTTGGATAGTGCACTACTAGGAGTAGGTTCCACTGATAGTGCACTACTAGGAGTAGGTTCCACTGATAGTGCACTACTAGGAGTAGGTTCCACTGATAGTGCACTACTAGGAGTAGGTTCCACTGATAGTGCACTACTAGGAGTAGGTTCCACTGATAGTGCACTACTAGAGTAGGTTCCACTGATAGTGCACTACTAGAGTAGGTTCCACTGATAGTGCACTACTAGGAGTAGGTTCCACTGATAGTGCACTACTAGGAGTAGGTTCCACTGATAGTGCACTACTAGGAGTAGGTTCCACTGATAGTGCACTACTAGGAGTAGGTTCCACTGATAGTGCACTACTAGGAGTAGGTTCCACTGATAGTGCACTACTAAGAGTAGGTTCCACTGATAGTGCACTACTAGGAGTAGGTTCCACTGATAGTGCACTACTAGGAGTAGGTTCCACTGATAGTGCACTACTAAGACTAGATTCTACTGATAGTGCACTACTAAGACTAGATTCTACTGATAGTGCACTACTAAGAGTAGATTCTACTGATAGTGCACTACTAAGAGTAGATTCTACTGATAGTGCACTACTAGGAGTAGATTCTACTGATAGTGCACTACTAAGACTAGATTCTACTGATAGTGCACTACTAGGAGTAGGTTCCACTGATAGTGCACTACTAAGACTAGATTCTACTGATAGTGCACTACTAAGACTAGATTCTACTGATAGTGCACTACTAGGAGTAGATTCTACTGATAGTGCACTACTAAGAGTAGATTCTACTGATAGTGCACTACTAAGATAGATTCTACTGATAGTGCACTACTAAGAGTAGATTCCATGATAGTGCACTACTAAGAGTAGATTCTACTGATAGTGCACTACTAAGAGTAGATTCTACTGATAGTGCACTACTAGGAGTAGATTCTACTGATAGTGCACTACTAGGAGTAGATTCTACTGATAGTGCACTACTAAGAGTAGATTCTACTGATAGTGCACTACTAAGAGTAGATTCCACTGATAGTGCACTACTAAGAGTAGATTCTACTGATAGTGCACTACTAAGACTAGATTCTACTGATAGTGCACTACTAAGACTAGATTCTACTGATAGTGCACTACTAAGACTAGATTCTACTGATAGTGCACTACTAGGAGTAGATTCTACTGACACTACACTACTAAGAGTAGATTCTGCTGACAGTGCACTACTAAGAGTAGATTCCACTGATAGTTCACTACTAAGACTAGATTCTACTGATAGTGCACTACTAAGAGTAGATTCCACTGATATTGCACTACTAGGAGTAGATTCTACTGACAGTACACTACTAAGAGTAGATTCTGCTGACAGTGCACTACTAAGAGTGGATTCCACTGATAGTGCACTACTAAGAGTAGATTCCACTGATATTGCACTACTAGGAGTAGATTCTACTGACAGTACACTACTAAGAGTAGATTCTGCTGACAGTGCACTAGTAGGAGTAGATTCCACTGACAGTGCACTACTAGGAGTAGATTCCACTGCTTTGCATCTAAAAATGATGATGTCAGTGTCAATTTGATTATTTCCAGTGGGAAGTACATGGGTAGATAGACATGAGAAGATAAATGGGTCATGAGAAGATAGATGGGTCATGAGAAGATAGATGGGTCATGCAAACATAGATGGGTCATGAGAAGATAGATAGGTCACGAGAAGATAGATGGGTCATGAGAAGATAGATGTGTCATGAGAAGATAGATGGGTCATGTACCTTCTTATTAGGAAGGATATGAGAAAGAGGTGCATGAAATAATAGAAGGTACATGGAAAGATTACATAAGATGACATGAAGGACATCAGAAGATAGCAGGAACAAGAGAAGATAGGAGAGGCATGAGAAAACAGAAGTTACATGAGAAGATAGGAATATAGGAGGTACATAAGAAGATAGGAGATAGATAAGATAGGAGGTACATAAGAAGATAGGAGATAGATAAGATAGGAGGTACATAAGAAGTAGGAGGTACATAAGAGATAGGAGATAGATAGATAGGAGGTACATAATAAGATAGGAGGTACATAAGAGATAGGAGATAGATAAGATAGGAGGTACATAAGAAGATAGGAGATAGATAAGATAGGAGGTACATAAGAATAGGAGATAGATAAGATAGGAGGTACATAAGAAGATAGGAGATAGATAAGATAGGAGGTACATAAGAAGATAGGAGATAGATAAGATAGGAGGTACATAAGAAGATAGGAGATAGATAAGATAGGAGGTACATAAGAAGATAGGAGATAGATAAGATAGGAGGTATATAAGAAGATAGGAGATAGATAAGATAGGAGGTACATAAGAAGATAGGAGATAGATAAGATAGTAGGTACATAAGTAGATAAGAGGTACATAAGTAGATAAGACGTACATAATAAGATAGGAGGTACATAATAAGATATGAGGTACATAAGAAGGTAGGAGGTACATAAGTAGATAGGAGGTACATAAGTAGATAAGAGGTACATAAGTAGATAAGATGTACATAATAAGATAGGAGGTACATAATAAGATATGAGGTACATAAGAAGGTAGGAGGTACATAAGTAGATAGGAGGTACATAAGTAGATAAGAGGTACATAAGTAGATAAGACATATATAATAAGATAGGAGGTACATAATAAGATATGAGGTACATAAGAAGGTAGGAGGTGCATAAGTAGATAAGAGGTACATAAGTAGATAGGAGGTACATAAGAAGGTAGGAGGTACATAAGTAGATAGGAAATAGATAAGATAGTAGGCACATAAGTAGATAAGATGTACATAAGTAGATAAGACGTACATAATAAGATAGGAGGTACATAATAAGATATGAGGTACATAAGAAGGTAGGAGGTACATAAGTAGATAGAAGGTACATAAGTAGATAAGAGGTACATAAGTAGATAAGATGTACATAATAAGATAGGAGGTACATAATAAGATATGAGGTACATAAGAAGGTAGGACGTACATAATAAGATATGAGGTACATAATAATATAGCAGGTACATAATAAGATATGAGGTACATAAGAAGGTAGGAGGTACATAAGTAGATAGGAAGTACATAAGTAGATAAGAGGTACATAAGTAGATAAGACATACATAATAAGATAGTAGGTACATAATAAGATATGAGGTACATAAGAAGGTAGGAGGTACATAAGTAGATAAGAGGTACATAAGAAGGTAGGAGGTACATAAGTAGATAGGAGGTACATAAGAAGGTAGGAGGTACATAAGTAGATAGGAGGTACATAATAATATAGCAGGTACATAATAAGATATGAGGTACATAAGAAGGTAGGAGGTACATAAGTAGATAAGAGGTACATAAGCAGGTAGGAGGTACATAAGTAGATAGGAGGTACATAATAAGATATGAGGTACATAAGAAGGTAGGAGGTACATAAGTAGATAGGAGGTACATAAGTAGATAAGAGGTACATAAGTAGATAAGATGTACATAATAAGATAGGAGGTACATAATAAGATATGAGGTACATAAGAAGGTAGGAGGTACATAAGTAGATAGGAGGTACATAAGTAGATAAGAGGTACATAAGTAGATAAGACATATATAATAAGATAGGAGGTACATAATAAGATATGAGGTACATAAGAAGGTAGGAGGTGCATAAGTAGATAAGAGGTACATAAGTAGATAGGAGGTACATAAGAAGGTAGGAGGTACATAAGTAGATAGGAAATAGATAAGATAGTAGGCACATAAGTAGATAAGATGTACATAAGTAGATAAGACGTACATAATAAGATAGGAGGTACATAATAAGATATGAGGTACATAAGAAGGTAGGAGGTACATAAGTAGATAGAAGGTACATAAGTAGATAAGAGGTACATAAGTAGATAAGATGTACATAATAAGATAGGAGGTACATAATAAGATATGAGGTACATAAGAAGGTAGGACGTACATAATAAGATATGAGGTACATAATAATATAGCAGGTACATAATAAGATATGAGGTACATAAGAAGGTAGGAGGTACATAAGTAGATAGGAAGTACATAAGTAGATAAGAGGTACATAAGTAGATAAGACATACATAATAAGATAGGAGGTACTAATAAGATATGAGGTACATAATAAGATAGAGGTACATAAGTAGATAAGAGGTACATAAGAAGGTAGGAGGTACATAAGTAGATAGGAGGTACATAAGAAGGTAGGAGGTACATAAGTAGATAGGAGGTACATAATAATATAGCAGGTACATAATAAGATATGAGGTACATAAGAAGGTAGGAGGTACATAAGTAGATAGGAGGTACATAAGTAGATAAGAGGTACATAAGTAGATAAGATGTACATAATAAGATATGAGGTACATAATAAGATATGAGGTACATAAGAAGGTAGGAGGTACATAATAAGATATGAGGTACATAATAAGATAGGAGATACATAATAAGATATGAGGTACATAAGAAAGTAGGAGGTACATAAGTAGATAGGAGGTACATAAGTAGATAAGAGGTACATAAGTAGATAAGACATACATAATAAGATAGTAGGTACATAATAAGATATGAGGTACATAAGAAGGTAGGAGGTACATAAGTAGATAAGAGGTACATAAGCAGGTAGGAGGTACATAAGTAGATAGGAGGTACATAAGAAGGTAGGAGGTACATAAGTAGATAGGAGGTACATAAGAAGATAGGAGGTACATAAGTAGATAGGAGGTACATAAGTAGATAGGAGGTACATAAGTAGATAGGAGGTACATAAGAAGATAGTAGGTACATAAGTAGATAGGAGATACACAAGTAGATAGGAGGTACATAAGTAGATAGGAGGTACATAAGTAGATAAGAGATACATATATGACAGAAGGGACATGAATAGATAGAAAGTACATGAGAAAATAGGAGATATATGAGAAGATAACATGAGATGATTCATAATATCAGAAACTGTAATGTTTCTCTTTGAATGACAGTTTTTTTTTTTTATTTACTATTGTCCTTATGGCTAAACTGCAGACTGTTGCTTTCTTTGTTTTTTTTTAAAAAATCTCCAAGATAGTGAGTTCTATTTATGACATGAAGATACTAACAAATAAGAATATGTCCATAAAATTGAGGAAAAGAGTATTACAGTGCTATGTGAAACCAGTGTTGCTTAAGGTTGTGAAATTTGAACAATTAACAGAAAGACGATGAAGAAAATGGAAGTAACAGAGATGTAGCTTTGGAGAAAAATGTAACACATATCCTGGACAGACAGAAAAACAAATAAAGAGGTTCTCAAAGAACTTTCAGAACAAGAAAGCTAGTTAAAGGTATAAGAAAAAGACAGTCAAAATTTCTTGGACATGTCATGAGAGGACAAGAGTTACAGAACTTGGTATTGTTTACAAAATTAAAGGGAAAATAAAAATAAGAAGAGGATGGCCAAGGAAAAGATATATCAGTGGATTCACCAAATGGCAAGGTAAAAGAAAACCATTTGAATTGATCAAAAACACCATGGACCACACAAGATGGAGATGTATGACTGCCAGTGCTATCTGGCATGGCACATAATTTATTATGAGTGAGTAAATTTTTGAACTGCTAAAACTGAAGCAATAAATTGGTCTTCCTTTTCTTTACCTTTTATAAAATTAGTGAATGTATTTTTATATCTGTGAAGGAATTTTTTTGTTCAGTACTGATAGGTTGAGACTTACTTCAACATTCAGATTACTTTAAAACAATGTTTAAAATTATTACTTTCTTTCATAAAATGTGAGCTTTTAAATATAAATATTTAGATACTGAACATTTGTAAAGTAAGGAGTTACCTGTAGTTTGTACACATATGTTGCTGACAGGTCATGACTTATTACTACCCCCAGCAGCCGCAGGTGCTCCCTGTCATGCAGGCTCTGACCAGCCACCAGGTGACAAAATTTTGGCCAGGCAGTCTCATATGGAGAAGCTGATGGAAGTCATTTTGGCCAAATTTGAAAAACTTTGTGAAAGACTGGATCATCAAGAGGAAGAGAGACAATGGAAGATGGAAACCTTTGAAGACAAGTTCAATAAATTCATAACTGATTCTGAGGAAAAGATGGCTGAACTTCACAGAAAACTTTCACTCATTGTAAGTATTAAATATTAAGTTCAGTCCAGTCTTCCATGTGTATTCTAAAAGCAATGACTCCATCCATGAGGAAACACTCATGTAACGTTAGAGCTCAATCATGCATAGCTTCTAGCGCAGCCACACTCAGACTAACTAGGAGACATTCATTAAGTACTACACACATGAAGATATCAAAAATCATTCTTATCCATTTTGTGCCTTTCTGATAAGATCAGTTGCCTTTCATTTCTTGTGCCACTTGCTCAGCCAAATTGTTTCTCTAGATCTCCCTCACATTTCCTTTTATCCTGAGTCTTCCAGTGTTGTCAAATTATCTAACTTCTGTCTTCTCATGATATCAGTGGCGCTCTGAAAAGTGGTTTTACGACTTCTACCTTACCTTTCTTCCAAGACTAAGTTCCATTTTTTTCATTAATTTTTTCATTTTTTTATTATTTCTTTTACATACATTTCATGTGAATCTATACTTTGTCTCCTCTGTCTGATTCTTTGTCCTGTTTGTGTTTGTATGAAGAAGGCTAGAGCTGAAATGTCACATCACTGTAAACATTAAGTAATAAAGCTGTTACTACTTTTTTCCTAGTTTACACATTCTCATGACTTGTCCAGTGATTGTCAGATTCTCTAACTTCTGTCTCCTCATGGTTTATCCAGTGATTCTCAAGTTATCTGACTTCTGTCTGTCTTCTCATGACTTGTCCGGTGATTGTCAGAGTCTCTAACTTCTGTATTCTCCTGACATGTCTAATGATTGTCTTTTTCAATAACTTCTGTCTTCTCCTGACATGTCTACTTCTTCTTCTTCTGCATTTGAGGTCAGTTCAATCCTGATCCCTGTCGACATGGCAAAGCCCGCAGTCCTCTCCAGATCTTGATAGGAGGCCCAAAGCTTTTGCCCCAAGCTTGTGTCCTCTGGCCATGTCTCATGCCTCATGTCTGCATGGTTTGGGCACTTTTGTAGGATATGTTCTGGAGTCTGGACTCCACTGCCACATGGACACTCGTCTGTGTGAGACATTTTGAGTCGATGCAGGTGGCTCAGTAGTCTGCAGTGACCTGTCCTTATGTGAAAGAGGATGGTTTGCTGATGTCTTTGTAGTTGGTATTGTTTACAAAATTAAAGGGAAAATAAAAATAAGAAGAGGATGGCCAAGGAAAAGATATATCAGTGGATTCACCAAATGGCAAGGTAAAAGAAAACCATTTGAATTGATCAAAAACACCATGGACCACACAAGATGGAGATGTATGACTGCCAGTGCTATCTGGCATGGCACATAATTTATTATGAGTGAGTAAATTTTTGAACTGCTAAAACTGAAGCAATAAATTGGTCTTCCTTTTCTTTACCTTTTATAAAATTAGTGAATGTATTTTTATATCTGTGAAGGAATTTTTTTGTTCAGTACTGATAGGTTGAGACTTACTTCAACATTCAGATTACTTTAAAACAATGTTTAAAATTATTACTTTCTTTCATAAAATGTGAGCTTTTAAATATAAATATTTAGATACTGAACATTTGTAAAGTAAGGAGTTACCTGTAGTTTGTACACATATGTTGCTGACAGGTCATGACTTATTACTACCCCCAGCAGCCGCAGGTGCTCCCTGCCATGCAGGCTCTGACCAGCCACCAGGTGACAAAATTTTGGCCAGGCAGTCTCATATGGAGAAGCTGATGGAAGTCATTTTGGCCAAATTTGAAAAACTTTGTGAAAGACTGGATCATCAAGAGGAAGAGAGACAATGGAAGATGGAAACCTTTGAAGACAAGTTCAATAAATTCATAACTGATTCTGAGGAAAAGATGGCTGAACTTCACAGAAAACTTTCACTCATTGTAAGTATTAAATATTAAGTTCAGTCCAGTCTTCCATGTGTATTCTAAAAGCAATGACTCCATCCATGAGGAAACACTCATGTAACGTTAGAGCTCAATCATGCATAGCTTCTAGCGCAGCCACACTCAGACTAACTAGGAGACATTCATTAAGTACTACACACATGAAGATATCAAAAATCATTCTTATCCATTTTGTGCCTTTCTGATAAGATCAGTTGCCTTTCATTTCTTGTGCCACTTGCTCAGCCAAATTGTTTCTCTAGATCTCCCTCACATTTCCTTTTATCCTGAGTCTTCCAGTGTTGTCAAATTATCTAACTTCTGTCTTCTCATGATATCAGTGGCGCTCTGAAAAGTGGTTTTACGACTTCTACCTTACCTTTCTTCCAAGACTAAGTTCCATTTTTTTCATTAATTTTTTCATTTTTTTATTATTTCTTTTACATACATTTCATGTGAATCTATACTTTGTCTCCTCTGTCTGATTCTTTGTCCTGTTTGTGTTTGTATGAAGAAGGCTAGAGCTGAAATGTCACATCACTGTAAACATTAAGTAATAAAGCTGTTACTACTTTTTTCCTAGTTTACACATTCTCATGACTTGTCCAGTGATTGTCAGATTCTCTAACTTCTGTCTCCTCATGGTTTATCCAGTGATTCTCAAGTTATCTGACTTCTGTCTGTCTTCTCATGACTTGTCCGGTGATTGTCAGAGTCTCTAACTTCTGTATTCTCCTGACATGTCTAATGATTGTCTTTTTCAATAACTTCTGTCTTCTCCTGACATGTCTACTTCTTCTTCTTCTGCATTTGAGGTCAGTTCAATCCTGATCCCTGTCGACATGGCAAAGCCCGCAGTCCTCTCCAGATCTTGATAGGAGGCCCAAAGCTTTTGCCCCAAGCTTGTGTCCTCTGGCCATGTCTCATGCCTCATGTCTGCATGGTTTGGGCACTTTTGTAGGATATGTTCTGGAGTCTGGACTCCACTGCCACATGGACACTCGTCTGTGTGAGACATTTTGAGTCGATGCAGGTGGCTCAGTAGTCTGCAGTGACCTGTCCTTATGTGAAAGAGGATGGTTTGCTGATGTCTTTGTAGTTGGTGTATTGACATGTCTAGTGATTGGCTTGTTCAATAACTTCTGTCTTCAACTGACATGTCTAGTGATTGTCTCATTCAATAACTTCTGTCTTCTCCTGATATGTCTAGTGATTGTCTCATTCAATAACTTCTGTCTTCTCCTGACATGTCTAATGATTGTCTCATTCAATAACTTCTGTCTTCTCCTGACATGTCTAGTGATTGGCTCATTCAATAACTTCTGTCTTCTCATGACTTGATCACAGAAATTTAATTATCACTTCTACCTTCCCTATAAATCCCTTCATTTGTTTTTTTCCCATCTAAAGTATTTGTTGCATCTTTCATCAAAATCATGTCTCTGTTACTTTTTTTTAGTGTCTTATGTTTATTATCAAAATCTCACAAAATAGAAAACAGTGTTGGATCTGCACAATACAGCAATTCTTCTGAGCTATCTGTTGTTGGGGTACAGGCTTGTACAATAATAACATTTCTGGACTTTGCATATGGTTTATCTAGTAGTCTTTGCAGTTCCTGAAGGATGCTCAAAGTTCTCAAATCAATGAAAGAGCATCTTATACCTACAGAATCTTGCTGATGGTCTGCTGTTACCTACTTACATAATGTTCTCTTTCTGTCATGAACCCTCTCCTTGAGCAGCCAGTCAAGCCATTGCTTTTATTCACGACCTACTGGAACATGAATTTACAAGGGAATGAAACTGCAGTAGTGGTTTCCCCTTTGTTCTTCTCATTCAGCATTCACTCTTAAAAGGCACTGTCAACTCTGAGTCACCATCATTCACCAAGAAATAGCCGACATATCCAGTTTCAGCTCCACATATAATATTCAATCCTTTTTCACTTTACTACTGTCTGTTTCATTCAGCCCCTCTGGGAGGCAGAATAGGTCAGCAACGATCCATCAGCCCTTACACAAGAACCCAGATGTGGGTTACTGACTACTGCCTCACTCATCTTGAATGCTGCAGCCTCATTCTCAAATGTAAATAATAATAATATGACAGAATGACAAATGCTGACTTGATAATGAAGAGAGATCATAAAAGGAAGATGTGTATGGTAGTAAAACTACACAAACTTCAACAAACATAAAATTTATGGATAATAAGTAAGGGCTGAAAAGTTGGTGATGATGATGATGATGATCTTGAACACCAACTTTTGTGGACATCTTTATTGTCAAGTAAGAATGTATGAAGCTCAGACATTGATGTTGATTCTGTGTAAAAATATTGAGATCACTGTTTGTTGAAACATATAGCAAAAGGTAACTGAACAAAGTTCTCTAAAAGCCAGCAGCTTTCCAAACAAGATGTATTGCCAAACACAAAAACAGAGACAGAAAAAAAACTTGAAAACAGAGACAAAAACAAACTTGAAGCTAAAAACAAACTGAGCCAAGGAGAGAGAAGAAACACCAGGTTTCCTATCATAAAAGCAGACTTAAAATCATGAGATGAGTCCCACTTTGACTCTGTTTTTATCATTACAAAGATGATCAGAATTGCATGTCTGTTTATATCATTACAAAGATGATAAGAATTGCATGTCTGTTTTTATCACTACAAAGATGATAAGAATTGCATGTCTGTTTTTATCACTACAAAGATGATAAGAATTGCATGTCTGTTTTTATCATTACAAAGATGATCAGAATTGCATGTCTGTTTTTATCACTACAAAGATGATAAGAATTGCATGTGTTTTTAATCACTACAAAGATGATAAGAATTGCATGTCTGTTTTTATCATTACAAAGATGATAAGAATTGCATGTCTGTTTTTATCACTACAAAGATGATAAGAATTGCATGTCTGAATGTTGTGTACATTCTTTGAGTGGAGGAACACCAGCACAGGCTGTTGAGGAGCAGTTTCAATGTGTAAGAAAACACCACAGATGACCTTTGTGACCTCCAGCTTCATCACAATACATTAGGAAGGATCATCGTCTGTGAATTCTGGACACATCCATAGACACTCCTCCTCAGTATCTCCTTCAGTGTACAGCAACTGATGGCACCCTTTCTTTGTTGGTTGACCATCCATCTAGAGCTCTTGATGAAGTGTTCATTTTTCACCAACAGGTTTCACCAGCAATTCCCTCATTCTTGACAGTGACACCAATTCATGGTTGTCAGTGAAGTCCTTTGAGGACCAACTAGCTTCCCTTATAGCACTGATGTTGTCTGCTTGATCCATTGCCTGACTTTCTTCATGACAGCTGCATTAGCCAACTCATCTGCTTTTTTCATTTCCTCTGACACTTGCATGACCTGGCACAAAAATAAATGCCAGTTGATGGAACTGTGACACCTGCATGACCTGGCACAAAAATGAATGCCATTTGATGGAACTGTGATGTCTGCATGACCTGGCACAAAAATAAATGCCAGTTGATGGAACTGTGATATCTACAAAGATTCACGCAATAGAGAGCCAGCCTGAATTTTCTTTAGCATCATCACAACATATGACAAGATGCAGCATGGAGAAACATCACAACACATGACAAGATGCAGCATGGAGAAACATCACAACATATGACAAGATGCAGCATGGAGAAACATCACAACATATGACAAGATGCAGCATGGAGAAACATCACAACACATGACAAGATGTAGCATGGAGAAAACTGGAATGTTTGAACTTCTTGTTGAATATGTTTAAGAATGAAGATAATCACAATGTGATCACATGAAAGTTCACAATGAAGATAATCACAGTGTGTTTAAAGAAAGTTTGTTAACCTGACTATATTGAATAAACAGCACTTTCAAACTGAGCATGCGGAAGTATGAGGCAATGATGTAGTCCATCATGTTGCTCTTAACACTATTGCAACAAGTGTGATTCTCATGGGCAGGAAAGATATACCGAAGTTGGTGGCTGAGGAACTGGGACAGGAAGAGGAAAGGGCATGTGCTGATAATATATATCAACAGAGAATGTAAGGCAGAGGTGTGGGGAGAGGGGGGAAGGAAGAGCTGGGTGGCTGTCTGGTAGAATTCGAGGGTTGCTAGAACCAACAGTTGACCGGCACAATTAATGATCATACTCTTCAGCAGTTACTGGAACAGAGAGCAGAGCATGTATGGATGTGCCCCGAGTGCAATGATGCTAGTTCCTAGATTAAAGATTCACAATGAGCAGTCATTGTGTTATGGTACACTAGTTGTGTTATGGTCTTATCTTATATCTTATATCCTTCCCGTGCCGTTAAACGTCACATAGGGCTCGCAAAGTAGTTCGCCAATTTTTCCTGTCTTCGGCGAGTATTTCAACCTCATCAAAGGATTTTATGCCTGTTAATTTCGTCTCTCTTAATAACGTCCTCTTCAGAGTTTCACGCGGTCTGCCTCTTTTACTTTGGCCTGTTGTGTTCCACTTGATAGCTTGTTTTGGGAATCTCTGATCATTTCTTCTCATCAAGTGACCAACATATGTCCATCTCCTTTTCCTCATCACCCATGAGACTGGTTGTTGTTTAGTCATCTGTCTTATCTCTGCATTGTTCTTGAATTCATTCCATTTGATGCCGAGTATTTTCCTTAGGCATTTGTTTTCAAAAGAGTCTAATTTCTTTTCTATTTCTTTAGTTCTTTTCCAGCTTTCGCATGCATAAATGAGGGTGGATATTACATTTGAATTGAATATTCTTTACTTGGTTTTTGTGCTTATAACTTTTGAATTCCATATGTTCTCAAGATTCTTGAAGGACAATGCTGCTTTTGCAATTCAAATGCTAACTTCCTTCCTGGTGTCACCATCCTGGTCTATGTAGCTGCCAAGGAATGCAAATTGGTTTTACTTCATCAACAACTGTTCCTTCTATGTATATTTTTCCTTCTTGATTAATGATTAATTAATTAACATTAATCTGATTAGTCATGCCAGTAAAATTCTGTTAAAAATCGTAATGGGTAGACTTCGTAAGAAAATAGAAGAGGAAGTCAATATAGTCCAAGCTGGTTTCAGGAAGAGGATCAAGAGATCATATATTCAATATAAGATTAATAATAGAGAAATGCAGAGAGCTTAATGTGAATCTATATTTATCCTTTATAGATCTATATTTATCCTTTATAGACTACTCAAAGGCATTTGACAATGTAAAACACTAGAAAATGTGGGAAATAATGGAAAAAATGGGATTTCCAACACATTTGATACAATTAATATCACTGCTGTATCTAGACCAACAATGGGTCTGTCAGGGGTGCATATTGTCGTCTTACTTATTTAACTTGTATACTGAAAATATAATGAGGAATGTTAGAGAAGATGTAGACAAAGAATATTATGATGCCATAACAATTGGAGATTATGAAATACCAGAGATTAGATATACTGATGACACAGTATTACTGTCCACAACACAGAAAGGAATGGAAAAACTACTTATGTCAGTCCGTAAGAGCAGCAAAGAGCAAAAATAAATTGGATCACTACTAACTCTCTCTCTCTCTCTCTCTCTCTCTCTGAACCTTAAGTGCCCAGGGCACATGGCTTCCACAAGGGTTTTCCACAAATGCTTGCCCTTCGCCTTTTTTTCTGCTCTTGCCCAGGTGAGCCCTCTATTACTCAACATCCTTTCTGTTGTTCTTCTCCATGTCTCTTTTGGTCTACCCTTAATTCTGTTCCCCTGTGGTGTCCATCTAAGTGCTATTTTTGGTAGTGAGTTGTCACTACTAACTAATAATGGAGCTACAATGAGGGAAATTAAAAGGAGGACATCTATCGCTCTTCAGAAAGTAAAACAACTAAAGAATCTGTGGAGAGAAACAGATAGAACTACAAAAATAAGATTTTTAAGGGCATGCATCTTTCCCATCACAACATATGCCTGTGAGACCTGGACACTTAACAAAACAGCTGAGAAAAACATAAATGCCTTTGAATGTAAATGCTACAGAAAAGTTCTTCAACAATCATGGACACAACAAATTTATCCATACTACAAGAACTTAATATTGAAGAAGGCTGGCTAGTAAAGAGGATTAAAGAGAGAAAACTATTTTGGACACATTAAATGTCATGATAATCTAGAGAAGACCGTCTTGGAAGGGTACATAATGAGAAAAAGAAAGAGAGGAAGACCAATGCGAAGATGGCTGCAAGACATCATTGACGATCTGCAAATGGATACATAAGCAGCAGGCCATCTTGCTCTCAACTGAGAGGCCTACAGGAGTGCTGTAAGGGAGGAAAAGTTCATCAAGGGACATGCAAATGAGTGAATGATTAATGAGAAATTTCATAATTTTTGTTTTGTCTTTGTTAATTTCAAGACCAATTTTGCTGACTATGGAAGATAGGGAATCTATTTTTTCCTACTTCAATTTCATATTGTCACTGATAAGAGTTATGTCATCTGCAAAATCAAGATCTTCTATTTAGGTCCCATGTACCCAATCAATGCTGGTTTTACCTGTATAGTATCTTTTCATTATAAAGTCTATGGCAATTCCACAAAACAGTGGAGATAACATACATCCTTGTTTCACGCCTGTTTCAATCTGAAACCATTTGCTCATTCCTTCTTCTGTATTGACTGCACAAACATATCCATTGTAGAGATTTCTAATGATGTTGACAATTTTAGATGGTATTCCATATAGAATATGAAAAGAGAGGAAGACCAAAACGAAGATGGCTGCAAGACATCATTGACGATCTGCAAATGGATGCAGCAGTGGCAGGCCATCTTGCTCACAACCAAGAGGCCTACAGGAGTGCTGTTTGGGAGGCAAAGTTCCGCAAGAGACATGCAAATGAATGAATGAATTCCATATAGTCTTAAAATTCTCCACAATGAGAATTGTGTATACACTGTGTACACTATCAAATGCCTTTTTAAAGTCTATAAAGTTGAGGATTAATGGTTTCTGCTTTTCAATATGTTCTTCAAGTATTATTCTTAGTGTAAAGGTCTGGTTGAGACAGCTTATCCCTTTTCGAAATCATGCCTTTTCTTCTCTCATTGCAGTATCCACTACATCCTTAATTCTATTCAGAATCACTTTAAAAAAACACCTTTGACACAACTGATAGTAAGGTTACACCCCTCCAGTTATTGCAGTCACTGAGGTTGCCTTTTTTTGGGTATTTTAACAATGATTCCCTTTTTCCATTTAGATTGGACCTTTTCTTCTTTCTAGATTTTATTAAACATTCTCTGTAGTTGGCTCATGTTGTCACTGTTAATAGCTTTTAACATTTCGACTGTTATTTCATCTTCACCTGCAGCTTTGCTGTTAGCCATTAGATCCACTGCTGTTTCAATTTCATTCAGTGTAACTTCATCTAAGTTGACATTTAGTTATTTGAGTGGTAAATCAGTTTCAAGAAATATTAATTCATTTGGGTGTGGTAGATTAAGTATTTCTTGGAAGTGTTCAGCTCATCTTTGCTTTTGGTCTTTACTTGATGTTAATAGGTTGCCAGTTTTGCTAAAGACTGGTCTTTCTCTGGAGGTATTAGCACCTGTCAGTTTCTTCTGTATGTTATATAAAGTTTTGCTGTCTCCTGTACACAATCATAGACTGAGTGCCTTCACATGCTAAACACTATTTGCTATACATAATAATGTTTTCTGCTCAAGCACTGAGCTCTTCATAAAATTCTTGTTGAATTTCATCTTCATTTATAAATCTAGAATTCTGGAGAATCTACTGGAGGGAACATTGTTCTATTGAAATCATTCTATAATTTATCATGTCTTATTTTTATGAAAGTTTTTCATTTGCCAAACACAAATGATTAAATGTTGAACCTTACATTTTTTTAAATCTGAGGCCAAACATTGTTGAACATTCCAACAGACTGACAGCATGCAAGATCAGCTTCCAGAAGTCACAGAAATCTCAAGAGTGCTAGCAGACCCCAGTAAGTCATTTTAAATTATATTTTGTTTCGAGTGGCTAGTAAAGAGGATTAAAGAGAGAAAACTATTTTGGACACATTAAGTGTCATGATAACCTAGAGAAGACCGTCTTGGAAGGATACATAATGGGAAAAAAGAAAGAGAGGAAGACCAAGGCGAAGATGGCTGCAAGACATCATTGATGATCTGCAAATGGATGCATCAGCATCAGGCCATCTTGCTCACAACCAAGAGACCTACAGGAGTGCTGTTAGGGAGGCAAAGTTCATCAAGGGACATGCAGATGAATGAATGAATTC
Organism: Achatina immaculata; assembly: GCA_009760885.1. NCBI lineage: Eukaryota > Metazoa > Mollusca > Gastropoda > Stylommatophora > Achatinidae > Lissachatina > Lissachatina immaculata. The sequence continues at coordinate 32,197,938 of CM019710.1, read as the reverse complement.
CAGTGAAAATTCTAGTGAAATATTGTTGCAATGTATTAAAGGTGGACAGAGGCGTTTGATTCAGTTTTACAAAAGGCATTTGCTGAAATACTAGACTGTTGAATGTTCTTCATTTTTATGTGCTCATCTTACTCTGTGTCACTCTCATTTCTGCCCACTTTCCTCACTCTTTTTTATCATTTTGTAAAACTGAGCCATACACCTCGTCTACCTTAATTACTAGAATCAGTTTTACCACAGTCTTCATTTCTCTTATCTTGTAAATTACTATCATGTGTTCATGACATTGCAAAACTTTCCCTATGATTTAAATAAGTCTTATAGCAGCTGTTATTGCAAAGTCTGAGCTCCTTGTTGAGAACGGAAAAAATAGACATGTTTTATCATGTTTGATGGCTCCAGCTGGTTGCATTAGATTGAGTCACTTGTCATCTACATGTCGTTATGAGTAACATGATATATAGCACTATGTGCTATACTGTTAATTAGTGTATAGTCATACAACTATACACAAAGCACTGAGGTAAAGCTGTGATACCAAAATGTATAAACTAGGAAGTATGTAAGAACAGCTTTATTATTTATTATTCGTTATTATTTGTTATTATTTGTTATCATTATATAATAAAGCTGTTCCTACTTTCTTCCCTTTTTATACATATATGCTATACTGACTTTTGGAGGCTTTCTTTGGAGGCGGGATCCATGATGTTTCCACTGCTTTGACTGTTCTCTGGTTTCTGGTTGAAAATGATGAACCCAAGTCTCATCCATTGTCACAAATTGCTAAAGAAACTTTTAGGGATTGGCATAAAAATGGCCAAGATTGTCTCTTGAGATGCTGAGATGCTGCCGTTTGTGATCAGCTCCAAGAAGTTTCAGGACCTATCGAGCAGAAACCTTTGTCATTTGAAGATAATTTGAATAATAGCATGAACATGTTCCTGGGAGATGCCCAACCCAGTAGAAATTTACTGCTCAGTTACTCCTCAATCCTCCATTATCATGTCATGGATTCTGCCAGTGGTTTCATCGGTGGTTGCCGTTCTTGGTCTTCCTGGATGGGGATCATCTTCCAGACTCTCCCTTCCATGTTTGAACTGAGCTGCCCATTTCTTCACTGTGCTGTAAGAAGGGGCACTATCCCCTAGAGTCCACCATATCCTTACGGATCTCCTTCACAAAGGTTTATTATCAGAGCAAATTAATGAGGGGCTGGAGGGGCTGATTCTCCACTGAGGTGTTCCTGGCAGCTGCAGAAGTAGATGTAATAACTTAATCTCCTCTTAGAGTTAGAGAAAGAATTTAACAGAGAATACATGGTCCTTTAATCCTCCACTGACATGTGAAGTAAAATAACAAGAGTACCATATCCTCCTACATTCCCTGGTTACAAGGGAGAAGATTTAGTGTATTAGTAGTTTTAACACTGAAGAAGATTTAGTGTATAAGTAGTTTTAACACTGAAGAAGATTTAGTGTATAAGTAGTTTTAACATGGAAGAAGATTTAGTGTATAAGTAGTTTTAACACTGAAGAAGATTTAGTGTATAAGTAGTTTTAACACTGAAGAAGATTTAGTGTATAAGTAGTTTTAACATGGAAGAATGTTTAGTGTATAAGTAGTTTTAACACTGAAGAAGATTTAGTGTATAAATAGTTTTAACACTGAAGAAGATTTAGTGTATAAGTAGTTTTAACACTGAAGAAGATTTAGTGTATAAGTAGTTTTAACACTGAAGAAGATTTAGTGTATAAGTAGTTTTAACATGGAAGAATGTTTAGTGTATAAGTAGTTTTAACATGGAAGAATGTTTAGTGTATAAGTAGTTTTAACATGGAAGAAGATTTAGTATATAAGTACTTTTAACATGGAAGAAGAATTCTTCAGTTATATTTATGGCTCACTGATCAAATGTAGTTCTTAACTTTTTTTCTTTCAAACTGTATTCAGTAAATCCATAATGAATAATGAGTCTCATTCAATACTATGTAATGTCACAGTAAACAATTTGCCTATCTGGTCAGAGCATAATTTTATGTGTTATGTCCATCTTTAGAGTGGCCATGAAGTGGCCAGTTGTGGTTTTGGTCAGTCAAGAGAGGATGCATTTTATTGTAGGGAGTCCATCTCTGAAGCTGATAATGAAGATGATAACTCAGAAAGAAAGATGTTGTTCAATATTTTCTTAGCAGTCTACAACCTCAACAACCAAACTGTAGAAATAGTCACACTTTGGCCTCCAACCTCACTAGCCTAAATGTAGAAACAGTCACAATTTAGCCTCCAACCTCACTAGCAAAACTGTAGAAACAGTCACACTTTAGCCTCAAACCTCACTAGCTGTTAAAAAACAAAAAAGTAGGAGTGTGCGGTGTAGGTGACTTATTAAGTGTGAAATGAAACAATATGTCTTATTGTTCCCACTGTATAAATATACTGTACCCCTAGACAATAAATCTGAATGAAAATCCCAATCACAACTATCCCAGTTCCCTGTATTGTTGCTTCGCCAACAGTTCGACCAAATATCTTCATTACTTCACTTCCTCACCACTCTCATACAAATATTTAAACATTACTCCACTTCCTCACCACTCTCATACCAAATATTTAAATTACTCCACTTCCTCATCACTCTCATACCAAATATTTACATTACTCCACTTACTCACCACTCTCATACCAAATACTTACATTACTCCACTTCCTCACCACTCACATACCAAATATTTAAACATTACTCCACTTCCTCACCACTCTCATACCAAATATTTAAACATTAATCCACTTCCTCACCATTCTCTTACCAAATATTTAAACATTACTCCACTTCCTCACCACTCTCATATCAAATATTTAAACATTAATCCACTTACTCACCACTCTCATATCAAATATTTAAACATTACTCCACTTACTCACCACTCTCATATCAAATATTTAAACATTACTCCACTTCCTCACCACTCTCATATCAAATATTTAAACATTACTCCACTTACTCACCACTCTCATATCAAATATTTAAACATTACTCCACTTACTCACCACTCTCATATCAAATATTTAAACATTACTCCACTTACTCACCACTCTCATATCAAATATTTAAACATTACTCCACTTACTCACCACTCTCATATCAAATATTTAAACATTACTCCACTTACTCACCACTCTCATATCAAATATTTAAACATTACTCCACTTCCTCACCACTCTCATATCAAATATTTAAACATTACTCCACTTACTCACCACTCTCATACCTAAATGCAAAACTTAACATCTCAGTAAATGTACAATATTTCAGCATAAATAACTTTATTATAACAAAACAAAGGCACCCATTATGAATACACAACACAATACTAATAAATAGTTAGTCCACACTACACTGATAAGGACTATATATATATATATATATATATATATATATATATATATAATAGAAAAAGAGGAAGACCATGTGAAACTCTGAAGAGGACATTGTTAAGAGAGGCCAAATTAACAGGCATAAAATTCCTTGATGAGGTTGAAAGACTCGCCGAAGACTATGTGACATTTAACAGCACGGGAAGGATATAAGTTAAGATATATATATATATATATATCACCATGCTCTTCCACTAGTTATACAATGACATGCTCTTCCACTAGTTATACAATGACATGCTCTTCCACTAGTTATACAATGACATGCTCTTCCACTAGTCTCACAGCTCCAACTTTTCTCCAACTTTTAAACCCAGTTAGAAGAGTTCAAACTAACCATTGGCCTATGCTCAATAGTTGGTTGTACTCTTACATAGCCAACTATAGAAACAATCACATTGTAGCCTCTGACCTCATTGGCCAGGCTGTAGAAACAATCTCATAGCATTCAGCTTCATTAATCAAGCTATATAAATGATGTCATTGTAGCTTGAAGCATCTATAGTCAATCTATATAAATGATGTCATTGTAGCTTGAAGCATCTATAGTCAATCTATATAAATGATGTCATTGTAGCTTGAAGCATCTTTACATTGTAGCTTGAGGCATCTTCAGCCAAGTTGTACAAATGATGTCATTGTAGCTTGAATTTCAATAATGAGTATTTAGAAACAATGTCATCTTAATCTCCAAATCTGACTGCAGACAAAGACAATTTTTTTTTAAATTTTAGATACAGACAATGTCTAGTTGAAACATGAATAAAGTGACAGGGACAATGTCTCAACTGTTTATGAAACATGCATAAAGTGGCATCATCATCATCATCATCATCATCATCATATTTGTTCAGCATTATATTTATATCTATTTGTATTGGTTACAGACCCCAGTGCCATGTCTCTGGATGACACACAGATGTTGACTGACCAGGTCACTGCTGACAGTAAACTTGATAATGTTTTGGCCAAGCAGCATGAAATGGACAAGAAACTGAATGAAATCCTCAGAATGTTATCTGTTCAAGACTGCTGTAACCAATATGGAGCAACAGAGTTACAAGATTATGTGAGTCTATTTTCAAAAGTTTAAGAGTCAGAATCTGTTGTCTGAGTCTGGTATAAAAGTCTGTTGTATGAATCTGTTATAAAAGTCTGTTGTATGAGCCTGTTATAAAAATCTGTTGTATGAGTCAGTTATAAAAGTATGTTGTAAGAGTTTGTTATAAACATTTATTGTAAGAGTTTATTGCAAGTCTGTCATAAGAGTTTTTTGCAAAAAGTCAATTTGTTGTTAATGCTCATTGTATGTTTGCTGTAAGAGCCTTTGAACTACAAAATGTAAGCAACAAGAGTAAGATTTCAGAGTCTCTTTAGTTAGTTTCAAATTTTATGAAACTTACGGAAGAAACTGACATTAAGAAAAGAAACTAATATGGAAATGAAATGAAGAATAAGAGAAAAACTGGATGAACTTCCTGTATTAAAGTCACAAGTAATGTACACATGAAATACTCTGCGTGTTACAGAGCTGAATGCCACCATGGGAATGAAAATGGGTCCCAGTTATGCTTGCTTATTTATGGGCTTTCAAGAAGTCAATTTATGTGAAACCTACAATGGCAGACTCCCAGAATTCTATAAAAGGTACATTGATGATGACATTGGAGTGAAAAGTTTGCCAAAGAGCGAACTAAAAAATGTTATTGAATTTGCCAACTCGCTTAATAAGAACATCAAATTCACTTATGAAATTTCTGACAAGTCTGTCAGCTTTTTAGATATCAAAATATCTATTGGCACAGACAGGCTTGTCACCTCTGTATTTTACAGCCCACCGACAGCCACTTATTTTACACTTCCTCTCATCTTGAAACTTTTAAGAACTCCATCTCATACTCCCAACTCCTCCATCTTTGCTGCCCATGTCAAGATAACTTGGACTTTATGGATCAGTCCTACAAATTATTAGAATTTTTCTGTCATCATCATTACTCATAAAATGTTCTTCAGAAAGCATTTAACCATATCCAACTAGTGAGTCGCGAAGAGACATTCAGAAAGAAACCTGTTACCCCATTTGACAGAGTTAAATTAGTATTTCCTTTTCACCCACATGGTCAGATGGTTAAGAAAATTCTTTATCACCATCTGCCACTACAACCAAATCTTAAGGCCATTCTCATCCATAGCCACCTGAAACAAAACCTTGCATATGTTGGCACCAGAAAATGTAACCAGCCTTGCATGTTACCTGCTCTGTAGTCTCAGAAACAAAAGTGATCACCTTTCCCAAAACTGAGGATGGTTTTGGAAAAGGTGATCATTTTTGTATCCTATATGAGGGATTCACATGCGAGTCTCATAATGTGATATGTGCCATTATGTGCAAAAAATGCAGGATAACTTATATTTGATAAACTGGTCTCATATCAGGGGACCGCATGCAGAAACATCTGTATGATATCATCCAACATGCTTTGAAACCAGTCCCTAATCATTTCAACGGCCCCAGCCATAGAGACAAATCTGATTTTCTGATAATAGCCTTCAAACATTGTCACACTGATGACAGAAGCCGTCTAGTGCTTGAGAACCATTGCGTGCAGGAATATGAGATGCTGGAACCACATGGTTTGAACTCACTATTCAGCTACACCTAACATTCCCTTCTTCCACAATCATAATCTCTCTGCATTAAATTCCATTCCCTTCTCACTTGTGACACATAGTTCAGAACCTCCTCACAGAATCACATTACAACCCTCTACCCTAACTATAATCATTTATTTCACCTTCTCCTGGCTAGGTTACCATTGTATCTCTCTTCTCTTCACCATCCTTATTTATGGCCCACCTACCATATATCACAGATCTCCATTGAAACATTCTCTACACTTCACTATGCATATTTCTGCCACAGCCTCTTAGAAGCCACGGCTTCTTACAAGTCACAGCTTTTTACAAGTCACAGCTTCTTACAAGTCACAGCTAAGTGTTCCATTCATTTTATTTTATTTTATTCTACTGTATATACTGTATTTTTTTTCATTCATATTTTTTACATGGCATTCATGTGAATTTATACTTTATCTTTTCTCTCTATTTCTTTGTCTTATGTGTTTCTGTATGATTAAGACTCATGCCGAAACATCACAACTCTGTGCTCATTAATTAATAAAGCTGTTCCTACTTTTTTCCTAGTTTATACATTTTGTTATTACAGCTTTACTGAAGTGGTTTTGTGTATAGTTATAAACTTATGCACTAATTATTCATGAACAAAAGTAGAGTGTTACAGAGCTGAACAAAAGTAGATCACACAATAATTAGTGTATAAGTATATAACTATACACGAAGCACTACAGTAAAGCTGTGATACATTCTGAACAAAAGTAGAATGTTACAGAGCTGAAAGAAAGTAAAAATATATAAAACAAAAATGATATGTATCTCCTTGGAAACCTCAATAAAATGTTTGTTATTAAAACAGAAATGTTTCTCATTAATAAACAGGCACACTAATTTTTATGAAAGTGAGTACACAACAAACAAATGAGGATACAGTGAGTACACAACAAGTGAGGATATAACAAATGAGGATACAGTGAGTACACAACAAGTGAGGATATAACAGATGAGGAAAACATGAATACACAACAATTGAGGACACAGAAAGTGGGGACACAGAAAGTGGGGACACAGAAAGTGGGGACACAACATTGTTTATGTGAATTAAAACAGCAGTAAGAAATCCATGAAGATGATCAGAGAAAACTCTGACAGACATGCTCAGACAGAAGAAACAGCTGACAGACATGCTCAGACAGAAGAAACAGCTGACAGACATGCTCAGACAGAAGAAACAGCTGACAGACATGCTCAGACAGAAGAAACAGCTGACAGACATGCTCAGACAGAAGAAACAGCTGACTGACATGCTCAGACAGAAGAAACAGCTGACAGACATGCTCAGACAGAAGAAACAGCTGACAGACATGCTCAGACAGAAGAAACAGCTGACTGACATGCTCAGACAGAAGAAACAGCTGACAGACATGCTCAGACAGAAGAAACAGCTGACAGACATGCTCAGACAGAAGAAACAGCTGACAGACATGCTCAGACAAGAAAAGAGAACTAGATCATAATTTAGTTTAGAAGATTATTATGTTTAAAAAAGAAACAAAGTGCCAGAAACATACAGAGAAGAACTGTCAAAAATATTTGTAAAAAAGGACATTTGAGAAGAAAGGTCTAACAGGTTGATATGAAAACAATACAGCATAAACTATGGTGATTCTCCTGGATATTAGGCCAGTAGTTTCTATGAACAAATTTTTATATAAATAGGAAAAAAGGAAACAATGAGGCTTTCATAGGATAAAATAAGAGAACACAGTTTTGTAGGATTATACCTCAAAAATATCATAAACAAAGCACTTTAGTGAAACATAAGAGAAAGTAAAATCACAAGAGAATTGCCTGGTATTTGAAACATGGACTCCAGTAGGTTGAGCAGCCATCTAGCTGTGAGAGAATAGCGTACTAACGAACTGCACTATCTCACACCTCCAAAAAAAAGGTGTTTGAAAGCAAAGTCATTAGTAACTGCTCAGTCAACATGAGGATCATGACACCTGGAAAGAAACGAGATCATTACTAATGACTTCAGTTTCAAACACCTTTTTTTTTTTGGAGGTGTGAGATAGCGCAGTTTGTTAGTATGCTGTTCTCTCGTGGCTAGACAGATGCTTGACCTACCGAAGTCCATGGTTCGAATCCCAGGTAATTCTCTCGTGATTTTTCTTTCTCTCATGTCTCATTAAAGTGCTTTGTCCACGGTTTTTTCAGGGTCTAATTCTACAAAACTGTGTTCTCTTACTTGACAGTAGTTTCTGTATATGGCAGTAAAAAGAAAACAAACAGTGGTAAATAATATCAAAATAATTACTAGTAATTATCCTCAAATGCTCAAAATACTGGTAATTGCTGATAATTATCCTCTTATGCTCAAAATACTGGTAATTACTAGTAATTATCCTGATGCTCAAAATAGGGGTCATTATTTCAACACATTGGTAATTATCCTCTTATGCTCAAAATAAGGGTCATTATTTCAAGACATTGGTAATTATCCCTAAGACACAAGTAATTATTTCAAGACATTGGTAATTATCCCTAAGACACAAGTAATTATTTCAAGACATTGGTAATTATCCCTAAGACACAAGTAATTATTTCATGACATTGGTAATTATCCCTAAGACACAAGTAATTATTTCAATACACTGGTAATTATCATCTTATGCTCAAAATGTGGGTCATTATTTCAAGACATTGGTAATTATCCCTAAGACATAAGTAATTATTTCAACACATTAGTAATTATTATTGTGTTAGTGTTGTTGGTAACGTCAAGGTTTTTAACCAAGAAAATAGCCAAGTGCTAAGAGGCCCTCCTTGTGGGAGATGGAGGTGTTGAAGGGGCAGACATCAAGGAGAAAGATGTGATAGGTGTGATACTGAGAGAGTTTAATTGTATCGAAAGTTGTTAATCGTGGTGGTATCTTTCACATAAGTGGACAGTTTGTATAAACTAGGAAAAACATAGGAACAGCTTTATTACTTAACGACTACAAAGTTGTGACATTTCGGCGTGAGCCTTAATCATACAAAAACATACAGGACAAAGAAGTAGAGAGAGGAGATAAAGTACAGATTAATATGAATGTTATATTTTTAAAAATTGAATAAATAAAAGTGAATAGAGCACTTAGCTGTAACTTGTAAGAAGATGTGGCTTGTCTGACGCTGTGTGTCAGAAATGGGCATAGTGGAGCATAAGACCTGTGATGTGTGGTCAGTTGGTCATAACTGGGGGTGGTGACAATGTTAACCTAGCCAGGAGAAGGTGAAATAGATGATTATATTTAGGGCAGAGGGGTTGTAATGTGATTCTGTGAGGAGGTTCTGAACTGTGTGTAACAAGTGAGAAGGAAGTGGAACTTTGTGGAGAAAGATTGTAATTGTTGAAGAGGAGAATGTTAGGTGTAGCTGATTAGCGAGTTTAACCCATGTGGTTCCAGCATCCCGTAATCCTGAATGTAGTGGTTCTTGAGCACTAGGCGGCTTGTGTCATCTGCGATGAGGACAGTTTGTGCACTAGTGGCTGGAAAATGCTGTCCAAAAAGTCAGAAATGTGCTCAGTGGGGCATGAACATGCTGATATTATGGGGCATCCAGGATGGCCAGGTTTATGGATTTTGTGAATAGATAGAATGTGGGTTTGCCTAAACAGCTGTCCTTGATGTGAAACTCACTATTGAATGTAGTAGTAATACTGAATGTAGTAATTATTTGAGTGTAGTAGTAATACTGAGTGTAGTAATTATTTGAGTTTAGTAGTAATACTGAATGTAGTCACTATTTGAGTGTAGTAGTAATACTGACTGTAATAAATTTGTTATTCATTTTTCAGGAAACTGAGAATGAGACAACCATAGATGAAATATTCACAGACGGACGTAAGTTTTTAATAAACATGAACAAGATTAATCTCAAAATATCAGCCTTTCAGTTTAATGTCAGTCTTGTAAAATTTCCCATCAAATGATTTTTTAAAAAATTGTTGAATGATCTCACTAGACAAATCTTTTGTATTTTAAGAAACAAAATACTCCTACTCATTCATTCATTTGCATGTCCCTTGCGGAACTTTGCCTCCCTAACAGCACTCCTGTAGGCCTCTCAGTTGTGAGCAAGATGGCCTGCTGCTGATGTATCCATTTGCAAATCATCAACGATGTTTTGCAGCCATCTTCACCTTGTCTTCCTCTCTTTATTTTTCCCATTATGTACCCTTCCAAGATGGTTTTCTCTAGATTATCATGACGGTCCAAAATATTTATGTTTTCTCTCTTTAATCCTCTTTACTAGCCAGCCTTCTTCAGTATTAAGTTCTTGTAGTATGGATATATTTGTTCTTTTTTGTGTCTATGATATTTGAAGAACTCTTCTGTAGCATTTACATTCAAAGGCATTTATGTGTTTCTCAGCTGTTTTGTTAAGTGTCCAGGTCTCACAGGCATATGCTGCAATGGGAAAGATGCATGCCATTAAAAATCTTATTTTTGTAGTTCTGCCTGTTCTTCTCCACAGATTCTTTAGTTGTTTTATTTTCTAAAGAGCAATAGATGTTCTCCTTTTAATTGCCCTCATTGTATTTCCATTATTAGTTTGTAGTGATCCAAGATATTCAAAACTCTCCACTTCTTCCAATTTTTCCTCATTGATACATATTTCAGCTGCCTTGTTTGTTTTGTCAGTTGTCATCAATTTAATTTTCTTCACATTAAGATAGAGGTTTTGCTCTTCACTGTTCTTCTACTAACATCCATTAGTACAGAAAGGATGTGACATTTTATGAATAATTTTTCTGTCTGAGAATTTTCTTTTCTGCACTGCTACATGTGTCTTTCCTTTCAGTGCCAACTTCTCTGAGCCAATATGGCAGTTTTTTAAAGAATGGATGGTTGATTAATTGGTTGTATGATTATATGAGCGTTTGGTTAATTAGTTGGTTGTATGAATAGATGAGTTGATGGTGAATTAGTTGGTTGTATGATTATATGACCGTTTAGTTAATTAGTTGGTTGTATGATTAGATGAGTTGATGATTGATTAGTTGGTTGGGTGGGTGAAATTTATTAGATAGGTGGTTGGTTCAGCCTTGTATTCTGGTCATAGCAATCCTGAATACTGCAAAATTATCACGGTCAGTCTTGACAAAGTTATCATAGATAAAGACAGTATAGAATAGATATTACAGCTAAAGACAGTCTTGACAAAGTTATCACAGCTAAAGACAGTCTTGACAAAGTTATCACAGCTAAAGACAGTCTGGAGAAACTTATCACAGATAAGGACAGTCTGGACAAAGTTATCACAGATAAGAGTGATCTGGACAAAGTTATCACAGATAAGGACAGCCTGGACAAAGTTATCACAGATAAGGGTGGCCTGGATAAAGTTATCACAGATAAAGACAGCCTGGACAAAGGTATCACAGATAAAAACAGCCTGGACAAAGTTATCACAGATAAAGACAGCCTGGACAAAGTTATCACAGATAAAGACAGCCTAGGCAAGATGTTGCCTGGTGCAGAAACTATTTTCATCTGCCATATTTATTTCTTGCAAAGCTGAGACATGTGTAAATAAACTTACAGAGGACAGGTCACTTTTGTTTAGTGCAGGCACAAGACGGAATTGTAAATACTATCTTAACCCTCAACATAAAATTCTCTTCCAACCAACCACTCATTTACTCTTTCCTCACCTGTCATTTGCACTCCAGGTCTTTCACTCTGACAATATTCATTTAATCCATTATGTCTCTCTCCCCCTGTCCTTTCTTCCATGCCTTCTAGACTACCTACCGATAAGACTGATGTGATAATTTCCAGATCTTCATATAAATATTTCCAATCTTACCTATACAGACTTTTCAACACTACCAGGTTGCATGTAACCCTTTTTTTCCCTCCATTATTACTTGCTATATACGTCATACATGTCAGTTTAAGGTTTCCTTTTCTTCTCTCTTCTTTTTTTTGTCATGTATGCTTTTGTATTAACACAGTAAGTTGCTAAAACATTACGACTGTTAGCTTTATTGTTGAATAAAGATGTTCTTATATTTTAAATAAGTTTTAACTAGTCATTGCATTGAATCAGTGGCGCTAGATGTCAACTAAACCAAGTGACAGTTTTAGCTAATGATGACATTAATTAATGGCGCCAGATGCCAGCTAAAATCAAGTGACAGTTTTAGCTAATGATGACATTAATTAATGGCGCCAGATGCCAGCTAAAATCAAGTGACAGTTTTAGCTAATGATGACATTAATTAATGGTGCCAGATGCCAGCTAAAATCAAGTGACAGTTTTAGCTAATGATGACATGACTAGCTTGTCAAGTGGAGATTTTGTTAAATGTTTTCTTTATTTTTACTCCAGGTGAGTATCAGGTGAGTCTGAGAGGTGGAGCTGATCTACATGAAGTCAAGAAGCGATGCCAAAAGTACCCAGAGCACTCAATTTGCTTGATACCAGTCAAAGATTTTTATTTCACCGCACTTCCTCTACCTTACTGGGACATTGACATGGAGCAGTTGATCCAGTCCTTGTCAGCTCTGACCGTTCTTGTCAAAGTCACAAAAGTCAGCCCTGCCAGACCTGTCATCGCATTAAACCCAGGCTTAGATCTGGAAGACCCTCAGTGTTCCATCTATGGGAGTGGCTGGGTCTGGTATATACTGGAAAAGAATAATGAGAAGTGCCCATGTCAGGAGTGTATTTATTCCAGTTCTCCACACACACAGTGGGCAGAGCTTGAAATAAACACTTCCTCGGATGTCATTTTTGATGAGACAGAAGCTGCAAATGCCACATGCTATTTTGATTATAACAGTGATGACACAAACCTGGACCTGGTGCCTAGACTCAGTCACATGACATATGTAGCCAACACTGACCATGGAGGCAAATGTGCCGTCAGAGCTTGTACCCATGACATGAATCTTGTACAAAAACTTGACGAGCACGCGCTCAGATACAGGAATCTACAGGAAAAAGTCAGAGAAAAATATCGTGAAGAAAGCTCCCTTTCTGATTACAACCTAACACTAATAGTGTCTCACCCACATGGACTTGGTAAATGTGTGTCTGTAGGCACCACAAAATACAGAAAAGAAAAAGATGGAATGACAGTATACATATATACGACACCAACTTGCTCTGGAAGCAGCGGAGCTCCAGTCTTTATTCTAGAAAAGCAAGGCTTCAAGTGTGATCACCCTCACAGCAGAAGTCGTCTGCCAAAATTAAATCAAAGTGCAGCTTGGTATGACTAAAATAAAGATATTACAACACAGATTGTGTCAGCTCCTGGCCATTCAGTGCCTTAGACCATGAACAACTAAATAGATGATCAGTTATTGTTGGCTTTTTGTTGTGAATTACATCAGCTCCTGGCCATTCAGTGCCTTAGACCATGAACAACTAAATAGATGATCAGTTATTGTTGGCTTTTTGTTGTGAATTACATCAGCTCCTGGCCATTCAGTGCCTTAGACCATGAACAACTAAATAGATGATCAGTTATTGCTGGCTTTTTGTTATGAATTGTGTGCACTTTTTTAGCTTCTGCTTTCAAAATTTCTTCGTGAAAGTGAAAAAATAAAGAAATTATGTCAGTACTCGCTAACATACACTTGGCTTAAGCTAAACTCTTTTTAACTTGTTTGATCCAAGAGGTGATTGCCTCTTGTATACTAGGACAATACAGTAGCATGTATAGCTTGATATTTGTGACAGTTGTATGTTAGAGTAAGACAGTATTCAGTTTGATATTTGCAATGTCATCTTGTTTTACACTCTGCGCTCTGATTTGTATGAATTTATATTTCATGTTTTTCCTTCTTGAATATACTACTCTAAAGAGTCAAGGTTTTGAAACAGTTAGCTCAGGTCACCACCACCTGGTGGGTGGTTACCTCATTCTAATCATCCCAAAATGTCCCAGAGATGCCCTGTAACATTGAGATCAGGTGAGGTGCTGGTCAGGCCATCCTTGTGACATGGTGCAGGGTTGAGATCAGGTGAGGTGAGGTGCTGGTCAGTCCATCCTTGTGACATGGTGCAGGGTTGAGATCAGGTGAGGTGCTGGTCAGTCCATCCTTGTGACATGGTGCAGGTTGAGATCAGGTGAGGTGCTAGTGCTGGTCAGTCCATCCTTGTGACATGGTGCAGGTTGAGATCAGGTGAGGTGCTAGTGCTGGTCAGTCCATCCTTGTGACATGGTGCAGGTTGAGATCAGGTGAGGGTGCTGGTCAGTCCATCCTTGTGACATGGTTCAGGGTTGAGATCAGGTGAGGGTGCTGGTCAGTCCATCCTTGTGACATGGTGCAGGTTGAGATCAGGTGAGGGTGCTGGTCAGTCCATCCTTGTGACATGGTGCAGGTTGAGATCAGGTGAGGTGCTAGTGCTGGTCAGTCCATCCTTGTGACATGGTTCAGGGTTGAGATCAGGTGAGGGTGCTGGTCAGTCCATCCTTGTGACATGGTGCAGGGTTGAGATCAGGTGAGGGTGCTGGTCAGTCCATCCTTGTGACATGGTTCAGGGTTGAGATCAGGTGAGGGTGCTGGTCAGTCCATCCTTGTGACATGGTGCAGGTTGAGATCAGGTGAGGGTGCTGGTCAGTCCATCCTTGTGACATGGTTCAGGGTTGAGATCAGGTGAGGGTGCTGGTCAGTCCATCCTTGTGACATGGTGCAGGTTGAGATCAGGTGAGGGTGCTGGTCAGTCCATCCTTGTGACATGGTGCAGGGTTGAGATCAGGTGAGGGTGCTGGTCAGTCCATCCTTGTGACATGGTGCAGGGTTGAGATCAGGTGAGGGTGCTGGTCAGTCCATTCTTGTGACATGGTGCAGGGTTGAGATCAGGCAAGGGTGTTGGTCAGTCCATCCTTGTGACATGGTTCTGCTGGAGGAATTCGCTAATGAAACCAGCTCTGTGGAAATGGGCATTGTCATCTTGTAGCACAGGACCTTGGCCAATAGCCTGAAGTGATGGGAGTACAAGAGGCTGAACAGTATCATCTCCATACCTAATACCTGCAAGGTTCCTTTCAACATGATGTATGGGCATTCTGTAGTTCAAAATATAGTGATCATACTCCCTAACTGTGACGTCTTGGAAGCGCTCTCTGTGCTGTCTCCACACATGAATTCCATCATGTTAGATGGCATTGTGAACTTGTAAAAAGTAGCATGAGTCCATGCAAGACAAGCAGTGTGATGGACCTGTGTAAGGCAGGGGCATGCTGTAGGACGTCTGAAGATTTGACTAATGAAACCTGTTGCAAATTGCTTGGTCACCAACAGTGATGTTGCTTGCAGATGCACCCTTGTTATTCTTGATCGCCCAGACCTGACTTCTTCCATAGTTCTGTTGATAAAATGATCTCTGTCTCTGAATCACCGAGTGGGTCACTGCAAGTCATCTGGCAATCTCCTGCATCGACACACCTTGGCATGCCCTCTGTTAGCATTCACTAAATCACTGTCTCTGAGGTATTGTGAAGCAGTCTCACCAACACCACCATAAATATCCCTGTACTCTGAGGTATTGTGAAGCAGTCTCACCAACACCACCATAAATATCCCTGTACTCTGAGGTATTGTGAAGCAGTCTCACCAACACCATCATAAATATACCTGTACTCAACAACAACAACAAAAATGTCCGAGCTGTGTTGAGTACTACACAGGGTGCACATGCAAAATAATTCTGTCACTGCAGAAAAGTGGATTCTTTGTGGGGTGAGGTGTATACTACACAGGGTGAGGTGTAATACTACATAGGGTGAAGTGTAATACTACACAGGGTGAGGTGTATACTACACAGGGTGAGGTGTAATACTACACAGGGTGAAGTGTAATACTACACAGGGTGAGGCGTATACTACACAGGGTGAAGTGTAATACTACACAGGGTGAGGTGTATACTACACAGGGTGAGGTGTAATACTACACAGGGTGAGGTGTATACTACACAGGGTGAAGTGTAATACTACACAGGGTGAGGCGTAATACTACACAGGGTGAGGTGTATACTACACAGGGTGAAGTGTAATACTACACAGGGTGAGGTGTAATACTACACAGGGTGAAGTGTAATACTACACAGGGTGAGGTGTAATACTACACAGGGTGAAGTGTAATACTACACAGGGTGAGGTGTATACTACATAGGGTGAAGTGTAATACTACACAGGGTGAGGCATATACTACATAGGGTGAAGTGTGCAAATCATCTAGAGTTTTTTTTCTTGTGATTTTCTTGCTAGTTTTTTCTGTGTATATATTTCTGAAAATTTGCTAGTTTTTTCTGTGTATATATTTCTGAAAATTTGCTAGTTTTTTCTGTGTATATATTTCTGAAAATTTGCTAGTTTTTTCTGTGTATATACTTATATTTTTTCAAACTTACTATTTTTTAATGAAAAATGTGAATTTGATTTCTACCTTTTGTGTGCAAAGACTTAAGGAGAGAGGATTGACAATTTCAGAATACTAAAATGTTTTAAGACAGTCCAGACAGTTTCAAGATGTTCAGCTGTTTAAGACAGTCCAGACAGTTTCAAGATATTCTGCTGTTTAAGAAAGTCCAGCTTTAAGATGTTCAACTGTTTACAACAGCCCAGACAGTTTCAAGATATTCTGCTGTTTAAGACAGTCCAGACAACTTGAAGATTTCATTCAGTTATTAAGCTGAAGACAGCGGTGTCACATACCAGTTTCAAATTACAGGAATTAAAACTGTTTTTCAATCTGTTAAATTAGTTGCACTAAAAAGCCAAGCTTTTAGTAAGAGGAATTGTGTATGTTCAGCTTTAATATACTTAGTAAAATAAACATTTCTAAGTGAAGGAATTTATCTAAGTGAATTATTTCAACATCACTATTATGGACTTTACATGCCCTGTAAACTTACTTAGGGACTCCCCTCATACAGTAGACACTGTGAGAGCATAAAGTAGTGAGAAATAAAATGTGATGCTGTTATCACATTGGAAACATTGTAGTACAAAAATATCACAACTAAAGTAACTATTGCTCTGTCATGTTTTCTTTTAGAATCATCTTCCATCTCACTGTAGGATTCTAAACTTGCATATGTATTTTCATGTACTGGCTATTAGTTTCAATATCAGCATATTTCTGTGCAATCACCCCTTTTTTTTAAAGTCAGCGTATTTCAGCAGTTCTCAAACTTTTTGGGCTGTAGAGCCCTTTTCAGTATAAGCTAGCACAGACAGCAGACTCCAGGGGATATTTTTCAGCACAAGATGAGAAGAAGATGAGGGAGTGGCACAATCACACAGAAGATGACATGTTAGTAAGGAGAGAATGACAAGATGTTGAATGTAGGTAGAAAAACCCAAAGCTACCTTCATCCTTGATGAAGCTGTTTGTGACCTGCAGCAATGGCTTCTTTAATGTTTGCCATTATTTAGGAACACATAAACATAAGTACACAAACATAATATATAACTATACACGAGGCCAGTGTAGTAAAGCTGTAACAACACAATGTTAAAACTATTTATGCAAAAACAGGAACAGCTTTATTAATTAATAAGCAGACAGCTGTGACATTTTGGTCTGCATTTTAATCATACAAAAACATGCAGGACACAGAAATAGGGAAAGAAGGTCAAACTATAAATTCACATGAATGCTATACAACAAATAGGAATGTTAAAAAAAAAGGAATACTCAGCTGTAACTTGTAAGAAGCTGTTTCTAGAAGTGAGTGTGGCAGAGTGTTGAGAATGTTCATGTGGAGACTTGATGTGCGATAGGTTGGTAGTAATGAGGGGGTGGGGATCACAAGAAGGAGAGAGAGAGTGGTACAGTGGTAACCTAACCAACAGAAGGGTGGGTGGAGTAAGCGAATGTGGTTGGGGTAGAGGGCTTGTAATCAAATGCTGTGAGGAGGTTCTTAAATATGTGTTGCAGGTGCAGAAGGAGCAGAATTTTATACATCTTGTGGAGAAAGGGAGTGTTAAGTGTAGCTGAATTTTGCATTTAAGCCGTAGGTTCCAGCATCCCAAATTCCTGAATGTAGTGGTTCTCAAGCAGTAGGTGGCTTCTGTCATCAGAGTGATATTGTTTGATGGCTGCTACTGGAAAAATCAGATTTGCCTCTGTGGTTGGGGCCATCAAAATTATTAGGAACTGGTTTAGAAGATGCTAGGTGATATCATATAGATGTTTCTGCAGGCAATCATCTATTTTAAGATCAATTTCACCAATATAAGTTATTCTACATCTTTTGCACACATCTTACATCCTTCTTGTGCCATTAAACATCACATAGGGCTCACATGGTAATTCGCTAAGTTTTCCTTTTTTCTGCAAGCTTCTCAACCTCATCAAGGGACTTTATGCCTACTAATTTGGCCTCTCTTATCAATGTCCTCTTTAGAGTTTCATGTATTCGACCTCTTTTTCTTCAGCCTGTTGTGTTCCAATAGACAGCTTGTTTTGATACTCTGAGTGTTTCTTCTCATCATATGACTGACATATGTCCATCTCATTTTTCTGATCACCCATGAGACAGGTTTGTTGTTCACTCACCTGCGTTATCTCTGCATTGTTCTTCATTCTTCTACTTTATACTGAGTACTTTCCTTAGGCATTTGTTTTCAAAAGATCAGGTGATAACTAATTTGTTGTCTATTTCTTTAATTGATTTCCAGTTTTCGCATGCATAAATGAGGGTGGATACTACATTTGAATTGAATAATCTTATCTTGGTTTTTGCGCTTATGTAATTTTTGAGTACCGTATGTTCTCAAGATTCTTGAAGATCAATGCTGCTTTTGAAATTCAAAGTGTAATTTCCATTCTGGTGCCACCATCCGGATCTATGTAGCTGTCTAGGTATGCAAATTTGTGTACTTCTTCAAAAGCTGTTCCTTCTACGTATATTTTTCCTGATTGATTAATGGAAAGTTTCATCATTTTTGTCTTATCCTTGTTAATTTCAACTCCTATTTTGCTAGCCAGTGAAGACAGAGTATCTGTTTTTTCCTGCATGGAATTTACATTGTCACTGACAAAAGTTACGTATGTCATCTGTAAAATCAAATCTTCTAGCTGGGTCCCATGTTTCAGGACTGGCATGTGAATCTCTCATAAAGAGTGAGGACAGTTTTGGGAAACGGTAATTGTTTTTATTTCCCAGACTACACAGCAGGTGACACAGCCAGGGCAGGTGACACAGCCAGGGCAGGTGACACAGCCAGGGCAGGTGACACAGCCAGGGCAGGTGACACAGCCAGGGCAGGTGACACAGCCAGGGCAGGTGACACAGCGAGGGCAGGTGACACAGCGAGGGCAGGTGACACAGCGAGGGCAGGTGACACAGCGAGGGCAGGTGACGCAGCCAGGGCAGGTGACGCAGCCAGGGCAGGTGACACAGCGAGGGCAGGTGACACAGCGAGGGCAGGTGACACAGCGAGGGCAGGTGACACAGCCAGGGCAGGTGACACAGCCAGGGCAGGTGACACAGCGAGGGCAGGTGACACAGCCAGGGCAGGTGACACAAACAGGGCAGGTGACACAGCGAGGGCAGGTGACACAGTGAGGGCAGGTGACACAGCCAGGGCAGGTGACACAAACAGGGCAGGTGACACAGCCAGGGCAGGTGACACAGCGAGGGCAGGTGACACAGCCAGGGCAGGTGACACAAACAGGGCAGGTGACACAGCGAGGGCAGGTGACACAGCCAGGGCAGGTGACACAAACAGGGCAGGTGACACAGCGAGGGCAGGTGACACAGTGAGGGCAGGTGACACAGTGAGGGCAGGTGACACAGCCAGGGCAGGTGACACAGCGAGGGCAGGTGACACAGCGAGGGCAGGTGACACAGCCAGGGCAGGTGACACAGCCAGGGCAGGTGACACAGTGAGGGTGGTTACAGTTTCTGGTACCAACAAATGCAGGATTCTGCTTCAGGTGGCTGTGGATGAGGATGTCCTTAAGATCTGGTTCCTGCTTGTAGGCTAATAGTGGGAGACCAGAGATGTTACAAGCGTCAAGCAAATGTCATGGTTTGAGCCGTAGCAGTGGCAACAGGGAACTTTCTTAATCATTTTGGCCGTGTGAGTGAAAAGCAGGCACTAATTTAACTTTTGTTGGAAGAAGTCAAAGGTTTTTCTCAACACCTCTTTGCTCACTTTCTGGACACAGTTGACTGGTTTCTAGACTTTCTCTGGACAGTGGCAATGATGAAAGAATTCTAATAATTTGTTGCACTGATCCACGCTGTCCAAGTCATCCTGGCACAGGCAGCGAAGATGGAGGAGCTGGGAGTATGGGATGAAGTCCTTGGGGTGAGAGGAAGCGTAAAGAAGAAATGTATGGCTGTCACTGGGTTCGTAGAATGTGACAAGACTATCAGTGCCACTAGATATTTTGATGTCTAAAAAATTGACAGACTTGTCAGAACTTTCACAGATGAATTTAATGTTCTCATTAAATGAATTGGCGAAAATCACTAGTTTTTTTTTAGCTCGTATTCTGGCACGCTGGTGACTCCAATGCCATCATCAATGTACCTGTTACAGAATTCTGGGAGTCTGCCAATGTAGGTTTCCCATAACAGGACTTCCAGAAAACCCATAAATAAGCAAGTATAACTGGGATCCATTTTTGTTCCCATGGCAACACCACTGATTTAATCAAAGCACTCACCAGTGAATTCAAAAGAAGTTAGGTTGAGTACCAGCTGTATGAGTCTTATTATAGCGTCAGTGTCGGTGGCAGGGTGAGGGTCTCTATCAAGAAAATAGCAGAGTGCTAAAAGGTCCTCCTTGTGGGGGCAGAGATGCAGAGGGAGCAGATATCAAGGAGCAAAAATGTGACATGTGTGATACTGAAAGAATATGATCATTTTTAAGGTGTGGTTGGTATCTTTCTGATAAGGGGACAGTTTGTGTACTAATGCTTGGCAAATGTGCTCAGTGGGGCATGGACAGTTTGTGTATTAGTGTGTGGAAAATGTGCTCAGTGGGGCATGGACAGTTTGTGTACTAGTGCTTGGCAAATGTGCTCAGTGGGGCATGGACAGTTTGTGTACTAATGCTTGGCAAATGTGCTCAGTGGGGCATGGACAGTTTGTGTACTAATGCTTGGCAAATGTGCTCAGTGGGGCATGGACAGTTTGTGTATTAGTGTGTGGAAAATGTGCTCAGTGGGGCATGGACAGTTTGTGTACTAGTGCTTGGCAAATGTGCTCAGTGGGGCATGGACAGTTTGTGTACTAATGCTTGGCAAATGTGCTCAGTGGGGCATGGACAGTTTGTGTACTAATGCTTGGAAAATGTGCTCAGTGGGGCATGGACAGTTTGTGTACTAATGCTTGGCAAATTTGCTCAGTGGGGCATGGACAGTTTGTGTACTAGTGCTTGGAAAATGTGCTAAGTAGGGCATGGACAGTTTGTGTACTAGTGCTTGGAAAATGTGCTAAGTAGGGCATGGACACACTGATACAATGGGGCGGCCAGGACTACTGGGTTTATGGATTTCAGGAAGGAGACAGAATGTTGGTTTGCCTAAACAGCTGTCCTTTATGTGAAGGATATGAATTCATCATATATTGCTGACAGTTCCTCTTCCAAAAAGATAGTTAAAGTAATCATATATCACTGATAGTTCCCTTTCCAAAAAACAGAGTAATCATACACCACTGACAGTTCCTCTCCCAAACACATAACTGGAGTCATCATACACCATTAACAGTTCCTCTCCCAAACACATAATTAGAGTTATCATACACCATTAACAGTTCCTCTCCCAAACACATAATTAGAGTTATCATACACCATTAACAGTTCCTCTCCCAAACAAAAAATAAATGTCAGCAATTGAAATTTTTCTCTCAAACAAAAAAGTAATGTCATCATTCAAAGTTTCTCTCTCAAATAAAAAAATGAATGTCATCTGTCAAAGTTTTTCTCTCAAATAATGTCATCAGTCAAAGTTTCTCATGTTTCCTCTTGTGTCTTTGCAAGCTGCTTCTCTGAGTAAAGCCCACACCACAGACATCACACTTGTATGGCTTCTCTCCTGTATGTCTTCTTTTATGTCTGTTCAGACTACAGCTCCCAGTAAAACCTACTCCACAAACTTCACACCTGTATGGCTTCTCCCCTGTATGCCTCCTCTTGTGAGCTTTCAGCACATTGAAATGGGCAAAGCTGGCACTACACATTTCACATTTGTAAGGTCTCTCTCCTGTATGTGTTCGTTTATGATCCTGCAAGTTCCTGTTACGAGTAAACCCAACACCGCACTCATCACATTTGTAAGGCTTTTCCCCGGCATGGACAACCCGTTGATGTCTGCCTAAACTATTACTTCCAAAGAAACCAGCATCACACATATCACATTTGTAAGGTTTCTCTTGGTGCATTCTCTTATGTATCTTGCTTTCACCGCTGTGAGTGTAACCCACACCACAAACGTCACATTTACAACTGTTCTCCTCCATGTGAATTCGCTTGTGAACTTGCAGGCGATCACTTCGTGTGAACTCTTCACTACAAATATTACACTTGTAAGGTTTCTCGCCTGTGTGTATACTCTTGTGCCTACTCACATCACGTTTACGTGTGAAACCTCCGCCACAAATGTCACATCTATAAGGCTTTTCTCCACTATGTACTTTCTTGTGGTTAGTCAGACCACTGTTCCGAGCAAAACCTTCACCACAAACATCACACTTATATGGTTTCTCCCCAAGGCTAACTCCTTGCGGTACGTCATCAAGCCCACTCTTTTGTATGTGAAGTTGACTTCCGTGAACCACATCATCTGTTCCACTGATGAGGAATGCTTGACTTGAACCATCGCTGTAACCACTCGGAGCTTCATCACTCTCCTCAGCTCCTTCCTGACAACTGTCACACATTTCTTGGCTTTTGTTCCATCCTGGTTCAGTGTTGTCATTCACAGTTTCTGTGGTAGACAGACCATGTCTGGCACACAGCTCCGTATCTGAAAATTATGTAAATAAAAAAAAAAAACTCTGAATCACATGTTGACAGTTACACAATTTTGGCTTGTAGGGTCACAGTCTGAGATCACAACACTTTCAAAATGAGGGAAAGAAGCAAGAAAGAAAATAAAAGAAATAATTAAAGTTCTGTATCTGTCCGGTACAATATTTTATACTTATAGGCAGACATGGAAAAAGTTAAAATGGAGCTTTGTTTCAATGTACACATTTTTCTCAACTAAACAAATAGAAAACCTGACAGAAACAATGAATACAACATAAACATTTACTCAACCGAGGGTTGAGGTATTATGCTGAGACTAATGACACAACATAAAGATTTTACCCAGCTGAAGGTTGAGGTATCACACTGAGACGAATGACACAACATAAAGATTTTACCCAACTGAAGGTTGAGGTATCACACTGAGACGAATTACACAATGTAAAGATTTTACCCAACTGAAGGTTGAAGTATTATGCTGAGACTAATGACACAACATAAAGATTTTACCCAACTGAAGGTTGAGGTATCACACTGAGACGAATGACACAACATAAAGATTTTACCCAACTGAAGGTTGAGGTATCACACTGAGACGAATTACACAATGTAAAGATTTTACCCAACTGAAGGTTGAAGTATTACACTGAGATGAATGACACAACTTAAAGATTTTACCCAACTGAAGGTTGAGGTATCACACTGAGACAAATTACACAACGTAAAGATTTTACCCAACTGAAGGTTGAAGTATTACACTGAGATGAATGACACAACTTAAAGATTTTACCCAACTGAAGGTTGAGGTATCACACTGAGACAAATTACACAACGTAAAGATTTTACCCAACTGAAGGTTGAAGTATTACACTGAGATGAATGACACAACTTAAAGATTTTACCCAACTGAAGGTTGAAGTATTACACTGAGATGAATGACACAACATAAAGATTTTACCCAACTGAAGGTTGAAGTATTACACTGAGATGAATGACACAACATAAAGATTTTACCCAACTGATGGTTGAGACTAATGACACAACATAAACATTTACTCAATTAGGAAGAAACAGAAAAATGACTAGAATACCTTCATCATCTCTGTACAAACTAGCCGGACTTAAATTCTGTCTGCTTGATATTTTCACTGCCATGTTAGCAACTTCTCACCAAAGAACATTTACATCTTGTCAAGCCTGCAGTCTAAAACAACAAAACATATCATATTACTTACAACTTGTAAACTGTCAAAAATGAGTAACAAAAATGATTTTTACACAAATCTGTTACTTTTATGTGCATGTTTAGTCCTAGCCTAAGAAACTCTGGTCCAGTTTTGTGTACGTTTAGTCTTAGCCTAGGAAACTCTGGTCCAGTTCTTCTACATTTAGTCTTAGCCTAGGAAACTCTGGTCAAGTTTTGTGCACATTTAGTCCTAACCTAGGAAACTCTGGTCCAGTTCTGTGCATGTTTAGTCCTAGCCTAGAAAACTCTGGTCCAGTTCAGTGTACATTTAGTTCTAACCTAGGAAACTCTGGTCCAGTTCTGTGTACATTTAGTCCTAACCTAGGAAACTCTGGTCTAGTTTTGTGCACTTTAGTCCTAACCTAGGAAACTAAATCTTCCCAACCCTGACACCCTATACACACTCTCACCATTGCATCTACTAAACAATCTACATACACACATCATCCCATCTACTAAACAATCTACACACACATCATCCCATCTACTAAACAATCTACACACACATCACCCCATCTACTAAACAATCTACACACACATCATCCCATCTACTAAACAATCCACATACACACGAACACTCTCATCATCCCATCTACTAAACAATCCACACACACATCATCCCATCTACTAAACAATCCACACACAATCACACTCACTCACATCATCCCATCTACTAAACAATCCACACACACACACATTCACTCACATCATCCCATCTACTAAACAATCCACACACACATACATACATTCACTCACATCATCCCATCTACTAAACAATTCACATACACACATTCTCATCATCCCATCTACTAAACAATCCACACACACACATACACACATTCACTCACATCATCCCATCTACTAAACAATTCACATACACACACACACACATTCTCATCAACAAATCTACTAAACAATCCATCCACACACACACAGACACATTCTCTCTCTCATCTACAGTCTCACAAGGAAAATCATGGCACTTGATAATATACAGGTCTTTCTTATACATTTTTCTTTCTCTTTCACAAATGCATTGAATACACACATGCATACACACATACCTGCCTTACTTTCACATTTACTGAGCAGTGGATGGTAGGAAACCTCTCAAAAGTGAGATCAGACACTTACCATCAGCCACACATAATAAACAGTTGCTGACCAACAAGCCACACATAATAAACAGTTGCTGACCAACAAGCCACACACAATAAACAGTTGCTGATCAAAAATCCACACACAATAAACAGTTGCTGACCAACAAGCCACACACAATAAACAGTTACTGACCAACAACCCACTCACAATAAACAGTTGCTAACCAACAAGCCACACACAATAAACAGTTACTGACCAACAACCCACTCACAATAAACAGTTGCTGACCAACAAGCCTCACAATAAACAGCCTCTGACTAACAAGCCACACAATAAACAGCCTTTTACTAACAGGCCATACAAATTAAGCAGGGCTGTGATCTCTCTCTCTGAACCTTAAGTGCCCAAGGCACATGGGGCTTCCGCAAGGGTTTTCCACAAATGCCTGTCTTTCGCCTTTTTTTCTGCGCTTGCCTGGGTGAGCCCTCTATTGCTCAACATCCTTTCTGTTGTTCTTTTCCATGTCTCTTTTGGTCTACCCTTACTTCTATTCCCCTGTGGTGTCCACCTTAGTGCTATTTTTGGTAGTGAGTTGTCAATCATTCGGAGCACATGTCCCAGACATCGCCAGCGTCTTTCCTCAATAACTGTTGACGGTGGCTTCATCTGCATTTCTGCCAATAAGATGTTATTTCTTATGGTGTTTGGCCAAAATATTTTTCTAATTCTTCGTAAACATTTAGTCTGGAAACAATTCAACTTGTTTTCTATGGTTTTGGTGATTTTCCAGCATTCACTTCCATAGAGTAGTACACTTAGAACATTACTCTTAAATATCCTGATTTTCATATTTATGCTTAGTTTTTTTTTTAATTTCCATATAGTCTGCAGCGCTGTAAAAGCCTGGTTTGCTGTAGTAAGTCTGCTGTTGATGTCCTCTGTGCTGTCTCCATTTTCTACTACTCTGCTGCCAAGGTATACAAATTCGTTGACCTCCTCCACTAACTTGCTATCTACTCTGAGTACATTTCTGTTGTTCACATTTTGCTTCATTAACTTTGTCTTTCCTACGTTGATCTTTAGTCCTATGTTGTTTGCATTCTGAGTTAGCTTGTTTATTTTATCTTGCATATCTTTGTGACTGCTTGATAATAGACAAATGTCGTCCGCAAAGTCAAGGTCCTCCAGCACTGTGTCAAGGGTCCATTGTAATCCTCTGCGTTTGTCTGATGTTGCCTCCTTCATTAGCCAGTCTACTGTCAAGATAAATAATGTTGGTGATAGTACACATCCCTGTTTCACTCCTGTTTGTACCCTAAAGCTGCTGGAGGTATGTTCTCCACAGATAACTTTGCACTGAAAACCATCATATAGGGCTTTGATTACATTTACTATCTTATGGGGGAGGCCATGCCATCCTAGGATTTTCCACAGTGTATCTCTATTGACACTGTCAAAGGCTTTCTCAAAATCTATGAATAATGCATATGTTGTGCTATGCCACTCATTTGCCTGTTCTAATATTTGTCTATGTACAAATATGTGGTCTATGCATGATCTTCCTTTCCTAAATCCTGACTGCTCTTTCCGAAGTTTTTCCTCAAGTGTTGGTACAATTCTGTTGATGATTATTCTGCAAAATACTTTACTGTACAGGGCTGTGATATACACAGAGAAATGACACAACATAATAACACAATACACCCACACATAATAAACAACCACTGATCGACAGCCATAAAAAACAAACAGAGATTGAGAAATCTCCTATGGATGATTTACAAGCATCTTTATGTGTCAGCTATGGCCTGTCTTGTGGCCCCCTTGCCTCCACAAGCTCACCATACAAAACCTGGTTAAGAACATAATTGCCATCCATTCTTACTACATGCCTGCCCACCACAATCATTCTTTCTTTGCTGTCTTGCTACACATCTGCCCACCACAATCTTTCTTTCTTTGCTGTCTTACTACACGTCTGCCCACCACAATCTTTCTTTCTTTGCTGTCTTACTACACGTCTGCCCACCACAATATTTCTTTCTTTGCTGTCTTGCTACACGTCTGCCCACCACAATATTTCTTTCTTTGCTGTCTTACTACACGTCTGCCCATCACAATCTTTCTTTCTTTGCTGTCTTACTACATGTCTGCCCACCACAATCTTTCTTTCTTTGCTGTCTTACTACATGTCTGCCCACCACAATCTTTCTTTCTTGCTGTCTTACTACATGTCTGCCACCACAATCTTTCTTTCTTTGCTGTCTTACTACATGTCTGCCCACCACAATCTTTCTTTCTTTGCTGTCTTACTACATGTCTGCCCACCACAATCTTTCTTTCTTTGCTGTCTTACTACATGTCTGCCCACCACAATCTTTCTTTCTTTGCTGTTTTACTACACCCCACCACAATCTTTCTTCTTTGCTGTTTTACTACATGTCTGCCCACCACAATCTTTCTTTCTTTGCTGTTTTACTACATGTCTGCCCACCACAATCTTTCTTTCTTTGCTGTTTTACTACACCCCACCACAATCTTTCTTTCTTTGCTGTTTTACTACATGTCTGCCCACCACAATCCTTCTTTCTTTGCTGTTTTACTACACCCCACCACAATCTTTCTTTCTTTGCTGTTTTACTACATGTCTGCCCACCACAATCTTTCTTTCTTGCTGTCTTACTACATGTCTGCCCACCACAATCTTTCTTTCTTTGCTGTCTTACTACATGTCTGCCCACCACAATCTTTTTTTCTTTGCTGTCTTGCTACACATCTGCCCACCACAATCTTTCTTTCTTTGCTGTTTTACTACATGTCTGCCCACCACAATCTTTCTTTCTTTGCTGTTTTACTACACCCCACCACAATATTTCTTTCTTTGCTGTCTTGCTACACGTCTGCCCACCACAATATTTCTTTCTTTGCTGTCTTACTACACGTCTGCCCATCACAATCTTTCTTTCTTTGCTGTCTTACTACATGTCTGCCCACCACAATCTTTCTTTCTTTGCTGTCTTACTACATGTCTGCCCACCACAATCTTTCTTTCTTTGCTGTCTTACTACATGTCTGCCCACCACAATCTTTCTTTCTTTGCTGTTTTACTACATGTCTGCCCACCACAATCTTTTTTCTTTGCTGTCTTACTACACTGCCCACCACAATCTTTCTTTCTTTGCTGTTTTACTACATGTCTGCCCACCACAATCTTTCTTTCTTTGCTGTTTTACTACACCCCACCACAATCTTTCTTTCTTTGCTGTTTTACTACATGTCTGCCCACCACAATCTTTCTTTCTTTGCTGTTTTACTACATGTCTGCCCACCACAATCTTTCTTTCTTTGCTGTTTTACTACACCCCACCACAATCTTTCTTTCTTTGCTGTTTTACTACATGTCTGCCCACCACAATCTTTCTTTCTTTGCTGTTTTACTACACCCCACCACAATCTTTCTTTCTTTGCTGTTTTACTACATGTCTGCCCACCACAATCTTCTTTCTTTGCTGTTTTACTACATGTCTGCCCACCACAATCTTTCTTTCTTTGCTGTTTTACTACATGTCTGCCCACCACAATCTTTATTTCTTTGCTGTTTTACTACACCCCACCACAATCTTTCTTTCTTTGCTGTTTTACTACATGTCTGCCCACCACAATCTTTCTTTCTTTGCTGTTTTACTACACCCCACCACAATCTTTCTTTCTTTGCTGTTTTACTACATGTCTGCCCACCACAATCTTTCTTTTTTTCTTTGCTGTCTTACTACACCCCACCACAATCTTTCTTTCTTTGCTGTTTTACTACATGTCTGCCCACCACAATCTTTCTTTCTTTGCTGTCTTACTACATGTCTGCCCACCACAATCTTTCTTTTTTTCTTTGCTGTCTTACTACACCCCACCACAATCTTTCTTTCTTTGCTGTCTTACTACACGTCTGCCCACCACAATCCTTCTTTCTTTGCTGTCTTACTACACGCCTGCCCACCACAATCCTTCTTTCTTTGCTGTCTTACTACACGCCTGCCCACCACAATCCTTCTTTTTTTCTTTGCTGTCTTACTACACGCCTGCCCACCACAATCCTTCTTTCTTTGCTGTCTTACTACACGCCTGCCCACCACAATCCTTCTTTTTTTCTTTGCTGTCTTACTACACGCCTGCCCACCACAATCCTTCTTTCTTTGCTGTCTTACTACACGCCTGCCCACCACAATCCTTCTTTCTTTGCTGTCTTACTACACGCCTGCCCACCACAATCCTTCTTTCTTTGCTGTCTTACTACACGCCTGCCCACCACAATCCTTCTTTCTTTGGTATCTTGAATAACATCTTCCCACCACAATCTTTCCTTCTTTGCTGTCTTACTACACATCTGCCCACCACAACCCTTCTTTCTTTGCTGCTGTCAACATGAATGCAAGCCTAGCACACTGCAGAACCTCATATGAATGCTAGCCTAGCACACTGCAGAACCTCACATGAATGCAAGCCTAGCACACTGCAGAACATCACATGAATGCAAGCCTATCAAATTGCAGAACATCACATGAATGCAAGCCTAGCACACTGCAGAACCTCACATGAATGCAAGCCTATCAAATTGCAGAACATCACATGAATGCTAGCCTAGCACACTGCAGAACATCACATGAATGCAAGCCTAGCACACTGCAGAACCTCACATGAATGCAAGCCTAGCACACTGCAGAACCTCACATGAATGCAAGCCTAGCACACTGCAGAAACTCACATGAATGCTAGCCTAGCACACTGCAGAACCTCACATGAATGCTAGCCTAGCACACTGCAGAACCTCACATGAATGCAAGCCTAGCACACTGCAGATAATCACATGAATGCAAGCCTACCACACTGCAGAACCTCACATTAATGCAAGCCTAGCACACTGCAGAACATCACATGAATGCAAGCCTAGCACACTGCAGAACCTCACATTAATGCAAGCCTAGCACACTGCAGAACCTCACATGAATGCTAGCCTAGCACACTGCAGAACCTCACAAAGAATTAAAACAAATGTCTTCAAAACTTCAACAGCCTAAAGTAAAAGACTGTCACTTTATAATATACCAAGACTTACATCTTACACCATGTAATCATTACATTTTACACACAGTAACCATGACTTACATCTTTACACACAGTAACCATGACTTACATCTTTACACACGGTAACCAAGACTTACATCTTTACACACAGTAACCATAACTTACATCTTTACACATGGTAGCCAAGACTTACATCTTTACACAATCTGCCCAAGGCTTAAATTTAAAACCAAAAGATGTTGCATGCTCAGATGTAATCTTTCTCATGACTGACTTTCCTGCCATCACTTTCGAGACCACCGAATATGAGTGAAACAACGCATCACGCTTAACATTTCTGTTCATGCTGGAATGCTAAGCAAGCCTGCACTGTCAGAGCCTGCCAACTGTCAAGCAAACACAACATCCCCGGCTATGTGTATAGGTTTTACATCAAGCTTTCTCGTTTGTATCTGGTACTCAATCTTTATGTCAAATGTCACAAATATCTGTCGTAACTGTGCTGGTGACTGTGTTACAAATCTCAACTTTTCAGTAAACACAAAACCTGCTCCCATCTCCTGTCCTGTAGCTCCGGTGTCCAGCTCACGCAAACGTCATCAAGCCGGCCACGTTTTCTCGTTTCTGTCAGGCACACTTCTACACGGTAAGATGACGCGTCTTCCATATCAAGTGAAGAATAAAAGCCTGAATATCTGATGCGGCCCTGAGTCTATCTGGTGTGGCTGATGATGAAAATATTTGATGTGGCCCTGAGTCTATCTGGTGTGGCTGATGATGAAAATATTTGATGTGGCCCTGAGTCTATCTGATGTAGCTGATGATGAAAATATCTGTACACAGGAAGACATTTTTGCAGAAGTAAAACCAAGGAGAATATGACAGTCCCCAGCCTCCCTGTCTACCATATCACAGAGCCAGTTTCCTACATGGTGACTACGCGAATATGTGTGCCTAATTGTAGACAGCTCATTTTATACGCATTTTTGCACGTTAACTAATATTATGCCAACCAGGTGACAATAAAGAACAAGCTTTTTTTTTTTTTTCAAACAAGACTTCACACACGAAATCTAAACTAATCCAGGGTATTTCCGGTCCAGAACGGAAGTACACTATAATGGGAAATACTGGATTAGATTAATTATAACGTTTTATCGCCGTCTATGTTATGTTTTCACAAACGTTGGTATCTATGAGCGATCGCTGCAGAGAATGAGTTAACATGCTTGCCTGTCTACAACATCACTGTTTTATTTTCAGCATCAAAACTAACAACATCACTGTTCTATTTTTAGCACCAAAACTAACAACATTTTTATTTTCAGCACCAAAACTAACAAAAGTCTGCAATAAACTGATTTGTTCACTGTGGGCAAGAAATGTGTCAATTCAAGAGGCGTGTACAAATATACCTCTACTCAAACTTTCCATCGGCTTTACTTTTTGTTCAGCCTCATATCAAATTCCATAAATAACCCAGCTTCTATGAAAATAGCCAAATTCATTCAGACAATTCATGAGTTTAGAAAAAAATGTGCATCCCAGCCCTGTTGGGCTAGGCTGACATTTTCTTTCAGAAGAACCAGCTCCACAGCCTCCAGGATGGTCTTCTTCTAAATCTTGATACATAAGTTGTTCAAGTTGCTATGGTAACCTCCAAGTTGTTTGCTGTAGCAATCTGAAAATAAGAACTTTTTAACAAGACAAATCCTAGATAGCAACCATGCCTCCCCACCTCTCTTCAAAAGGGCCTTGAGTCAGTTTTACTGCCTGGTTATCTGGGGCCCCTTCAGCCAAAATCAAACCCTGACCATCACCTTGACAGACACTATAAGACACAGACTCTACATTATCCTCTGTTTTACTGCCAAATAAAGACAAAAATGCATACTAATACCAAATCACTTGTATACCTCAATGATACAGGGCGGTGTTTCCCATCATGGGCATACGTCCCACAGGAGGTGAGGGTGCAATTTGAATAGTCTGAGAGGCGAATAGAATATATTTATATTTTTTCAGAACTTGCTTGACTATTATGGGATGGGGTGGGGGTGAAATCAAAATCTTAGAAGCATTGTGGGGCATGATCTGATCCACACAAAAAAAGGGTTGAGAAACAGAGATATAGGGTAAGAAAATATGTGTACAGATAGCGAGCTCTCTATGTCTCATCAGTATGAACACAGATGAAGAACAAAATCAGCACTAATACTGTATCCTCTACATGCCTGAGTGGTGTGTACCATGACCTTCGAGTCCTAAACTCACAACGTTATTTTCAGTCCAAACTTGTCCTGAAGGCAGAATTACTGCAGTTTTTCCAAACTTGTCATGAAGGTAGAGTCAATGCATAGTTTTCAGTGTAAAAGAATAGTCAAAGGGATGTTATAAACCCACAGTTTAGGAGTGAAGCAACATAATCCCACAACTTTGTGAGTGTCAAATTAGTACCTGCTGACATAAACATGGAAGAAGTGCGCAGAAAGAGCTGTATCAAGAAGTTAAGACTCTAGGGTGCAGGCGCACGGAGAAGCACAGAGAGCGAACAAATGTTTCAGTTAGAAGAGTCATAGGAGATGTAGCTGAGATACAGTTTTTGATAGGTTTTTAAGCCTTGTTTTCATAGTTTAGACATAGTTTCTTGTTTGTCCTTCTAAGTTCTAATCCCCAGCTGAGCTGGATTTTTTTCTGACCAACACGGCCCCAGGGTTCACCCAGCCTTGGAAAATGGGTACCAAGAGAAATCTGGGAAGGTAGAGCAGCCAGGCCTGATACTGACCACATCACACTTTCATGTGTTGAAGGTCATGAAAAATAAGAGCCTAACATCGTATTCCCCAATATGCCTTCATGGCATGGAAACGGAATTTTACTTTTTTTATCTTCTTAGGACAATTTGGTTTTATTTTTATTATTGCAATGCGGCAGTAGCAGTGTTGTCATTTTTCCAATGTGGAATTTCATTGCGTGTTGTGTTGAAGGAAGATTCTATGAGTTGTAAGTATGGATGATGAGTAGTTAGTCTATTGTTCCCTCTCTGATTGTATTCTCTACCTTCAAATAGCGAACAAGGTCTCGCTGGAAGCCATGGTTTTGTTTGGTTCTTTTCCTTCTTTGTGGCAGTGATTGCTTTCTCATCTTCATGCAAATCGTGTTCATTTACTCATAAATAAATCTGTTATCGCTCTTCCTACACAGCGACTCTGTTGAGTATCATATCCAAGTCCAGTATTGGGTCTGAAAGTCTGCCAAGTGACTGTCATTTCATTCTGTGCTGTCCTGGAGGTGAACTCTTCTGAGCCTGGGTGTTATTGTTCGTTCCAAGCATTTAACAAGAACGAATTGACTGAAGATTTAAATCAGATCTACTAGCATTTCTACCAATAATAAAATAACCACTAGGCAACCTTCTGTCAACATCAATATCAACAATATGATTTGTTGATTCATTCTTCTGTAATAGCAGGGGGTTTGTCAATAGTAGCACTTCTTAGACTATACTCTCAGAGATGGAATTTCTGTTACGGCAGTGCCACAACACT
Organism: Achatina immaculata; assembly: GCA_009760885.1. Classification (NCBI taxonomy): domain Eukaryota; kingdom Metazoa; phylum Mollusca; class Gastropoda; order Stylommatophora; family Achatinidae; genus Lissachatina; species Lissachatina immaculata. The sequence continues at coordinate 32,163,887 of CM019710.1, read as the reverse complement.
CCATACCAGTTACATATAAGAGAGTAATATAAGAAAGTTTATATGTAAAGAAGCAAGGCGCCCCCACCCCAACCCCCACAGTTAAAACTGGCGCTGTGACTGTTAAATCAGTCCAAACTTGTCCTAATGGTAGAATCAATGCACAGTTTTTACTCCAAACTTGTCCTAATGGTAGAATCACTGCACGGTTTTTACTCCAAACTTGTCCTAATGGTAGAATCAATGCACAGTTTTTACTCCAGACTTGTCCTAATGGTAGAATCACTGCACAGTTTTTACTCCAGACTTGTCCTAATGGTAGAATCAATGCATGGTTTTTACTCCAGACTTGTCCTAATGGTAGAATTACTGCACAGTTTTTACTCCAGACTTGTCCTAATGGTAGAATCAATGCATGATTTTTACTCCAGACTTGTCCTAATGGTAGAATCAATGCATGATTTTTACTCCAGACTTGTCCTAATGGTAGAATCAATGCATGATTTTTACTCCAGACTTGTCCTAATGGTAGAATCAATGCATGATTTTTACTCCAGACTTGTCCTAATGGTAGAATCAATGCATGGTTTTTACTCCAGACTTGTCCTAATGGTAGAATCACTGCACATTTTTTTACTCCAGACTTGTCCTAATGGTAGAATTACTGCACAGTTTTTACTCCAGACTTGTCCTAATGGTAGAATCACTGCACAGTTTTTACTCCAGACTTGTCCTAATGGTAGAATCAATGCATGATTTTTACTCCAGACTTGTCCTAATGGTAGAATCAATGCATGATTTTTACTCCAGACTTGTCCTAATGGTAGAATCAATGCATGGTTTTTACTCCAGACTTGTCCTAATGGTAGAATTACTGCACATTTTTTAGTTCAAACGTGATCTGATGGTAGAACCACTGCACATTTTTTAGTTCAAACTTGATCTGATGGTAGAATTACTGCACATTTTTTAGTTCAAACTTGATCTGATGGTAGAATTACTGCACATTTTTTAGTTCAAACTTGTCCTGATGGTAGAATTACTGCATTTTTCAGTCCAAACTTGTCTTGATGGTAGAATTATCACTCACTGTGTCTTTCAAGAAATCATATTAATCTTCTCTTGACATGTGGGCCCTACTCTCTGGTCTGTGATGAAGAACTAAAGTGACTTTCACTCTTGCTGCACATGATTCAAGAGGACGGTGATCTTGTATAGTAAAACTGACCCAGGCACAAAGAAGAACAAAACTTCTTTCCTTTGTGAAACTGAGTTTATAATGAGACAACAATAACAAATTTACGTGGAGACTATGAAAACAAATTTATGTGGAGACTATGAAAACAAATTTATGTGGAGACTATGAAAAACAACCAAGACCACATGAACATTTTTAATAATCAAACAATACAGCCATCATATGTTATAGTGTATTGATGTACTGCTGAGTTTCAGTGCTTATGGCAGTTTAAAATTATGATTTCCCCCAAAACAAAACCAATGAACTGCAATTATTTTATTCTCAACTTTATATGGCTAATAATGTAATAAGACTTAAATTAGACTATAATAAATGAAGAAAATAAGTGAAAGACTTAATTAAGACTAAGTTGAGAATATAACTCAAATAATTAATGTATAACTGTATTTTCACCAAGGTCATGTAGTTTATAACAGCATGCTAAAACACCACCAAAATGACAACTTTGTTGTGAGACAAAAACTTCCACACATGGAAATGACCAGAAAACCTGGCACATGTTTGGGTGCAGTTACCAGATGTCAGGCCAAGGACCTCAAAGCACCGATACATGGAGCGGAGGAAGCTAGTAAGCCGTTAGTTTGAAAACCAGACCAAAACAAGCTTTTACTTAGCAAGGAGGCAGAGAACCAAAATAAATGTTATGAAATCCTATCAGAAAATGGAGACTAATTCACAAGGTTATTAATTTTATCATACGCACTATAAATCACAGTAACACATAGTAATCACCAGTAACCTCACACAGTAAGCACCAGTGACCTCACAGATTAATGCAGAAGAATCATAAAAAGCTACAGTTACATTTCTAAAACTATTCTCTCTTTAATTAATATGACATCCCTTCGCTGTCAGTGTTTCCTGTGTAACACACCATAACTGAAACATTATTATTGCCAGTGAAAACTGCTTATAATGTTGCCAGGTGGTAACAATATTCGCAAGTTCAACAAGTGGCAGCAGTTCCTCTCCCATGTTATACTGGTTCTTTTTTAATGGCACACAGGCAATGATGGTCATACAGGAATAAAATATCTTTCTTTCATCAAAACTACCAAATCTGATGAAGGTATCACAACATGAGTCCTTGCATTTCATACTGTGCAATAAACACTTGTCACGTACATGTTTTTTTTTGTGGTTACCGAGACCTATACAGCTATTGCCACATATGTATTCTATTGTGGTTATTTAGATCTACAAATATTGCAACATACATGCTCTCTTGTGGTTACTGACCTATAGTACTTAACTCCTATGTCATGTATGTATTCTGTCATGGTTACTGAGAACTCTATGGGACTCTGTCATGTATGTATTCTCTTGTGATTATTGAGGCCTCTACGACTATTAAACTCTATGTTACATATGTCACACTTGTAACACTGCTCCTCTGTATGTAGTTTTGAGTGGAGTTCCAAGTTTCTCTTGCTAACATATGCTGCACCACATACATCGCACATATATGACTTTTCCCCAGTATGAGACTTTTTGTGTCTATTAAGACTGCTACCATCTGTAAAACTTGCATCACAAATATCACATTTATAAGGCCTCTCTCCAGTGTGTATTCTTTTGTGCGTCTGTAGATGGCCACTTCGTGTAAACCTCACACCACATTCTTCACATTTGTAGGGCTTTTCTCCTGTATGTGTTACTCTGTGTGCTTGCAGGTTACCACTGTAAGAAAAGCCTACACCACACTCGTCACATATGTAAGGCTTCTCTCCTGTATGCATTCTTGTATGTCTCTGCAGATGACCAATACGAGCAAAGCCTACACCACAAATGTCACATTTGTAAGGTTTTTCTCCTGTATGTATCTTCTTGTGTCTGTTTAGGCTGCTACTGTCAGTGAAGCTTACACAGCAAACATCACACTGGTAGGGTCTTTCTCCTGTGTGTATTCTCCTGTGTATCTGTAAGTGTCCGCTACGAGCAAAAGCTACATTACAGATGTCACATCTGTAAGGTTTCTTCCTCACAAATATTGTAACCTGTGTCTGAGCACCATCTTTACTTTCAGCAAGAGTTGCAGTGCTAGAACATCGTCTGCTGACTCGAACATTCCTGGCACTCACTGGAAGAGTCTGTACCAACTCCCTCTCCCTGCTCTTATCACTTTGAGAAGTTTCCTCAACCACATTTCCACCTGCTACAGAATCCACACATTCCTTGTTTCCTGTCACCATATCAGAGTTATCTTTTCTTGCCAGCTTTGTTAAATGATTAGAACGTTTCTTATCATCACTTGTGCTGTTCATCTTATCTCTATTCTCATCGTTGTTCACACCTACAGTGCTATCATGGTTCCTACTTTTCCAGTGTCTGTCTGAACAGTTCCCATCACAATGAGAAAATCTAAGCTTGCATGAAGAACAAATGTATGGACCTGAAAAAAAAAACTAATTAATATAAATGACAAGTCCTCACTGAATATCTAACATGAATGACATCCTCACTGAATATCTACCACAAATGACAAATCCTCAATGAACATCTAACACAATTATATACCATGCCTCTGTATTGTGACATAATACTATACTTTTTATACAGCTACAACAATGAGTTTTAGTCTAAGTTGCAACAACACAGACTTTCTTAGAACAGATGTTCCATATGGTTTTATCTTGAATGAGAAAATTCTGCCTTCTGATTCCAGACTAATACATACAGATTATAACTGTTAGTTTTCAGTTAGAGTCAACAAAATAATCACACAATGACCGTGACATGTACGTTTTCTCTACACATCTTCATTTACAGTTTTCACTGAGAGAGCCTGATATCACCATGGCCCAGCTGTCATTTTCTGAACTGGAACTGATGACAGAACCTCATATGATCACATTTACTCATCATTTGAGAGAAGTTGTGTCTGGGGGAATGCGTGCACTCACCTGTAGCCGATATTTGAGAGAAGTTATGTGTCTGGATTAAAGTGTGTACACTGACCTGTAGCCGATATTTGATAGAAGCTCAAAGTCTGGGTTAAGTGTGTATACTCACCTGTAGCTTATATTTGTGAGATACGTTCTGTGTTTTGATGACTTCCTTCTGCTATAATGACGAGGTCACGTGGTACCAGAAAAATTGGATCGGACGAGGTTTTGGTTATTGTTTTCCGGCCACATCTCCTTGTGTCGGACCTACACAAGTTTTGCATGCCCACAATTTAAATTTTAGATACAAAAGTACAATATTTAAAATTTTGTCTTTACTCTGTAAGCGAAACTTACCAGCGTTCTTCATATTTTCACTTAGTTACTAATCAAATAATATAACTGACAGCGACGAGACAGAAAATCAACTAGAACTTGTTCGAAATAAAATTGTTTTACAGTACTACCTAAAAGTGTTTTCTTTATAGTTATAAAGCTTTTTTTCTGTACATAAAAGTGTCGATCTCTCTCTCTCTCTCTCTCTCTCTTTCTCTCTCTCTCACTCACTTTCTTCTCCTTCTCTACCACTCCAAAGCTTCCAACTGCCTCCCCCCCAGATTTGCCATCAATATATATATATATATATATATATATATATAGGACAACTCTTTCCGTGCGTTAGAAGAAACACGGACGTGTCGTGGGGTGCGGGAGTAAAAACGCGGGTCTTGTCTGTAAGGGGGTCTAGTTGTAAAATGGAATGGAAAACAGTAGTTCCGTGTACTTCCGTATACTTAATAAGTTTCAAAGTATAGCTAAATGAATGAAAATTTCATAAATGCAGAGTTTTTTAGGGAAAAAGAAGTAATGTGATGTTTTTAGACACTGATTGTGGCCAACTCACCATCGGCTAGGTCTAGATTCGCGCTACTAACCACTACTTACCATCTGAGATGTGTAGATCTACTTGTCGATCTCGTATTGTGACTCCGTATTGCATTCTCGCTAAATGAATGTCTGAGCTAACCTCCTAACTACTCCTAACTACTTCTCCAGTCGTCTAAATAAAACGTCGTGATAGTCTGGGAAGGACCGTCTTGAGGGATGCATGGTGGGAGAAGGATAGGGAGGGGATCTCCTGGAGGGGTGAATGGTGGGAGAGGGAGGATGACCGGGACGAGGATGGCTGCATTACACAGTTGGTGATCTGCGGATGGATGCATCAGCAGCAGGCCATCTTGTCATAACCGAGATATATATATACTTCCCGTGCCGTTAAACGTCACATAGGGCTCGCAAGGTAGTTCACCAATTTTTCTTGTCTTCGGTGAGTCTTTCAACCTCATCAAGGATTGTATGCCTTGGCCTCTCTTAACAATGTCCTCTTCAGAGTTTCACGTGGTCTGCCTCTTTTTCTTTGCCATGTTGTGTCCCACTTGATAGATTGTTTTGAAATTCTCTGATCGGTTCTTCTTATCACGTGACCAACGTGTCCATCTCCTTTTCCTGATCACCCATGAGACTGGTTGTTGTTCAGTCATCTGTCTTATCTCTGCATTGTTCTTGAATTCGTTCCACTTGATGCCGAGTATTTTACTTAGGCATTTGCTTTCAGAAGAGTCTAATTTCTTATCTATTTCTTTAGTTGTTTTCCAGCTTTCACATGCATAAATGATGGTGGATATTACATTTGAATTGAGTAATCTTAACTTGGTTTTTTGCTTATAACTTTTGAATTCCATATGTTCTCAAGATTCTTGAAGATCAATGCTGCTTTTGCAATTCTAATTCTAACGTCCTTTCTGGTATCACCATCCTGGTCTATGTAACTGCTAATGTATGCAAATTGATTGACTTCTTCAACATCTGTCCCTTCTATGTGTATTTTTCCATTTTGATTAATGAGAAGTTTCATTATTTTTGGTTTGTCATTGTTAATTTCAAGTCCTATTTAGTTAGCCAGTGAAGACAGGCTATCTGTTTTTTTTTTCCCTTGCATTGATTTCACATTGTTACTGATAAGAGTTGTGTCATCAGCAAAATCAAGATCTTCTAGTTGGGTCCCGTGTACCCATTCAATACTTGTGTTACCTGTGCAGCATTTTTTCATTATGAAGTCTATTGTAATTCCAAAAAGCATAGGAGATAGTATACATCCTTGTTTCATGTCTGCTCCATTCTGGAACCATTCACTCATCCCTTCTTCTGTTTTGACTGCACAAATGTATCCATTGTAGATGTCCTTAATGATGTTGACAATTTTAGATGATATTCCATATAAACACTCTTTCCGTGCCTTTGGTCACAATTGTGACATTTCCGGTTTCCCGATGCTTACCAATGGTCACTTTATACCAATGGTCACTTTAGTGATCATTGGTTTGTTTCAATAAAACAAAAGGTGTAACATTTAGATTGTACATATTTCGTCCCCGATTCCGGTGACACTTTTCAAAATGGCGAAAGAGTGCCTAATTATGAGCTATGCCGAGCAAGAAAAAGGAAGAGAAAGAACGAAAATTTTCCATTTTGATGATGTAGATAGTGGTATGGACATGGCCTGTGAGAACCCCATTGTTCTTGAATGTATCCTAAGTAGATCTAGACATATTAGACGACGGGAGAAGAAGTTAGAAGGTTATTTCAGACATTAATTTAGCGAGAACGTAACATAGAATATGAGACCGACAAGTAGATCCACACATCTCAGATGGTAAGTAGTGCATATCTAGACCTAGCCGATGGTGAGCTAGGCAAAATCATTGTCTAAAAAATCACATTACTTCTTTTTTCCTAAAAAAACCCTGCATTTATGAAATTTTCATTCATTTAGTTATACTTTGAAACATATTAAGTATGCGGAAGTACATGGAAATACTGTTTTCCATTCCATTTTATAACTATACCCCCAACCCTATCAAGACCCGCGCTTTTACTCTGGCACGCAACTGAACGTCCGTGATTCTTCCTGTTATAATTGGTGATAGAAATCGTCTTTAACCTCATCATCTGCATCGTTCGTGGGTGAATAACACTGATTATTGTCATTCTTCAGTGTCTTAGGTTGTATCGTGCTCTTATTATACGACTGTTCACTGGTTAGAAGCTACTTCTGAGAATAATTATGAGAAGAACAAGGAAAAAGATAAAAATGGAAATAGCAGATGAACAGTTTGGATTTGTTGAAGGAAAGGGAACACACAATGCCATTTATGCTTTACAAACACTAACAGAAAGAGCTTTAGAAGTACAGAAAGATCTCTACTTATGCTTCATTGATTACACCAAGGCATTTGACAAGGTGAAACATAATGAAATTATTAAAATGCTTGAAGACATCAATATAGACGGCAAAGACCTGAGGATTGTAAAACATCTATACTGGCAGCAAGAAGCAGCAGTTCGAGTTGAAAATAGAATTGGAAAATATCAACCTATAAAACAAGGGCTGCCACAAGGATGTGTACTATCTCCAGACCTTTTTTCTCTGTATAGCGAGAATATTCTAAGAACAATCATCACAGAACCAGGCATAACAATTGGAGGATACAATATTAACAACCTTCGGTATGCTGACAACACAGTACTGATAGCTGAGAACCAACAAGACCTGCAAAATCTCTTAGATAAAGTCGCCAAAGAAAGTGAACAGAAAGGCCTTACTTTGAACATCAAAAAGACAGAGACTATGGTTATATCTAAGAAACAGAATCCACCAGCATGCAGTATTAAATTAAACGGAACTATTCTAAAGCAGGTGCAGAAATTCAAATACCTTGGAGCAGTAATAACTTCAGATGGGAAATGCAGAACAGAAATTAGGAACAGAATAGGCCAAGCAAAGACTGCATTTCAGAGAATGAGAAACATATTAACCAACACATCCTTATCAATGAATGTTAGAAAACGAGTCCTAAAATGCTATATTGAACCTATCTTGTTATATGGAAGTGAATCATGGACAATAGGCAAGTCTGCACAAAAATCATTGGAAGCAGCAGAAATGTGGTTTATTAGAAGAATGTTGCGAATCCCCTGGACAGCAAAAACAACTAATGAAGAATGTATGAGAAGAGCTGGAGAGACAAAAAACCTTGTCAAAAAGATAAGAGAGAGACAATATACTTTCATAGGACATGCAATGAGAAGAGAGAGCATTGAAAATATTATAACAACAGGAAAAATAGAAGGAAGAAGATCAAGAGGAAGACCAAGAGAAATGATACTGGACAGTCTGACCGGATGGTGTGAGAGGAGATCACCAACTGAGCTGATGGCCTGCATGAAGGATCGCGTACTCTGGAGAAGCATAATAGCCAACGCCAGTCGGCACGGCACATGATGATGATGATCACTGGTTCCCATTCTACAAGGCTCTTTGACATAATTATATCTACCCCTTCTTGATGTTTCCCCATCGTCTCTGCCTGATTGTCTCATTAACTTACCGTTTTCCACCGATTTTTTTCCCTGCTTCTGGCCATCGCATTTCATTGATGCCCAGTACGTCTAGATGGTGTCTCTCCATTTCTTTGATGACCTGAGTAGTTTTTGTTGGTGCTGCCATCGTATACACACACACACACACACACACACACACAAGTATATATCAACATCATCAGGTACCGTGCCGCCTGGCGTTCGTTATTATGCGTCTCCAGAGTACCCATCCTTCATGCAGGCCATCAGCTCAGTTGGTGATCTCCCCTCACACCATTTCGTCAGACTGTCCAGTATCATTTTTCTTGGTCTTCCCCTGATTCTTCTTCCCTCTATTTTTCTGTTGTTACAATATTTTCAGTGCCCCCTCTTCTCATTGCATGTCCTATGAAAGTACATTGTCTCTCTAGTATATTTTTTTTTACAAGATTTTTTTTGTTTCTGTAGTTCTTCTTTACATTCTCCATTAGTTATTTTTACTGTCCATGGAATTATACATGAGGATCGACTAGCGTAGTGGTTAGAGCACTCGCCTAGCAACCGAATGGTCGAGGGTTCGAATCCCCAGCTAAGCGGGACTTTTCTTCCCACCAATACGGCCTCGAGGTCGACAATCCTCGTAAAATGGGTACCAGAGAAAATCTGGGAAGGAAAGGCAGCGAGGAAAGGAACTGGCCACCATACCTCATACGCTGATGGGCCATAATGAGGTCTCTAACGCTTCATCCCCTACGGCATTTGCTATGTGACTATCTTTACCTACTCTTTATATTTTTATTTTGCAAAATTCCACATCTCCTGTCCTTGACCAAATGTTATATAAGTCTCAAGACTACATCAGTTATCTTCGGGGTCATTATCTTTGAGTACTTTTAGGGCCGGTCTTAGGAATTTTGTCTCCCCAACAAGTTGTGTGCATACCTTGTCGTCCCATCCAGTTCTCAGACTGACATAGTAATGAAAGTAAATGGAGGTGTATTGTTCAGTTTTACACAAAAAAAGAGACAGAAAGAGTGAGGAAAGTTGGAAGAAACAAGAATGACAGAAAGCAAGATGAGCATATATAATGAAGAACAATACAACAATCCATAGGCCTTTTTCAAGGATCGCATACAAAAACAACACACGGGATAAAAATACGAAAACGAGATGAAAAATATAGACTTTGCTTTTTTTCAGTCACCTCAGTTTTTATAAAGATTCCCCTACGCAATACTGACGCTGAGGAATTATATAGTTTCTGAATTGTGGAATTTCTTTTTCTAGATAACACTGTGGCAAATAAAGAGATATTGATGAAATTAGATGTCGCTGAAAACTTGCTCTTAAACATTAACAATTAGAAAGCTGAGATACTTTGGCCACATCAAGAGACATAATGGTTTGGAGAGGTTGATATTAGAAAGCACAGTGTCCAGCAAAAGAGAAAAAGAAGCGACCTTCCCATATGCGGACGCCACCTTGCGCAAAACCGCATTGCATTTAGGGAGACAGTGAGAGGGACGTTACGGAAAGGACACGTCACATGAAGAGCTTTGAAGCATCTTTGACAATAAAAATGAGAACACAGGATTTAACACAAAAACCCCAATCACAACAATAACAACAACAACAACAACAACAAAACTCCCAGGTTCAATTCTCGAATGCATAGCTCAAGTCTTAAATCTTTTCCTGTCACATATGATATAATGTCGTATCACGGCCACGTATACCTGTGATTGGAATATTTATGTCTGATAATTTCCTAAAAAAACCACTCAGTTAACCGGTGATCTCGTTAACCGACAATTTCACGCAAATTACTGGGAAAACCCAAGCTTTTCGAGGTCGTCGGTTACCATAACCGGTTTATATTATCATCATCATCAAAAACGTAGTAAAAAGCAACAAGTGATATCAGTTAGAGGATTGTCGGGGCAGTACGATTCTCTCATGTAGGAGAATCAGTCGGTTTTGAATTTGGTCCAGCACTGTGAGTATGCCGCAAAGATTAAATCTCGCCGTAAATAAAGTAAGAAAACAATTTCACACGAACATCTATTTTCCACTGACGTTTGTAAAGTGTTTAATTTTATATTCCAAAAATTTATAAAGCTGAATGTTGCATTGAGAAAACTGGTATTTCCGAAAGTTCTTCATGCAAGGTGAAAGACAGGTACAATTTTACCAGTTTCAAAAAATAAAAATCCTAGCGTGATCACTGGTTAACACTGAGCTTGTAGTGGCTTCTACAGAAATGAAATGAAGAAAATGCGCACGAATGGTGATACCACTCGAATCTGTAGTAACAAATCTTGCAAATAGTATTCATTGTTCAATATGACTTACATCTGGAGTACAGTCTGTAACTCGCTATATTTAGCTTTCTGCACCATAAACCTATTTCTTTCTCCCTTTCTTGTTTATTATTTTTTAATGGCCTAGAAATCAATTTATTTTTAATTCCTTTTCCAAGATGTTGGTCTGTTCCAGGAAGAAGCGCAGAAAATGTATTTTTAAAATATATGTTCATATTATTTAAATCTTTTTTCTGTTAATTCTACTTTTTTACCCCCTCCCAAAACAAACAAACAAACAAACAAACAAACAAATAAACAAACAAACAAACAGACAGACAAAAAAACAACAACAAAAAAAAACAGCAATAAACTTGCCGCCCCGTGCAAATGTACAAGAGAATTTTTCTTTCTCTCACGTCTCACTAAAGTGCTTTGTCTACGATTTTTTCAAGGTTTAATCCTACAATATTTGTTCTCTTACTTTACCGTACCAAAACCTCGTAGTTTCCTATTTATAAAAAATTGTCCCGTGCAAATGTACATGTTGCACTATCGGTCGAGCCTGGAACTTCACTTCTGCTATTATCAGTTATTTATTCTGTTTAGGAGGAGAAAAACACAATAGCCGTTGCATTTTTATGTCAAACTGTTCTTTTTTTGTAGCTTATTATTTCACTGAATCCATTACATATCTATATGCACAATCTCTGATATTTACAGTATACTGTATTTTGTTCTGTTCCGGGTAATTAGTGTCACAATTGGCATCATTTTTACCACAGAGGAGTTGTCAACACAACAGCCATTACTTTGTGTATGTATACAGAGATGGAGACTACGCCTAAGTAGTAAGATCGATCAACGATTGCGTGTCACCAGTTGAAGCTTAGACTTATATTTTGTGTATGCTAATAAACCTGGGATGGAGACCTTCTGCGTAAGTAGTAGTTAATGTGGGGAGGGGGACATTCCCTTGCACAAAGTTAGTTGACTGAGGCGTCTAGAGCAATGTTTATACATGAACTTCTTTTGTTACTGACAATAGACCTCATGTGGTAGTCGCTGCTTGGCAGCTGCGTACAGTAGCAACATTATGGCTCTTACACGGTAAACTGTCAGACTTATATAACTTTCAGCACAACACCACTGGAATAGTTAAACATGTCAACATCAACATAAAAGAAATGACAGAAGTGGTAAAACTGGTTATAGTAAAGAAAATAGATGGATGTATGGTAGTTTTACAATGAGATAGAAAGAGTGAGGAAAGTGAGCAGAAACAAAAATGGCAGAAAGCAAGATGAGTATAAAGAAACAAAAATGGCAGAAAGCAAGATGAGTATAAAAAATACCCCAGGCATCATTAACATCGGATATTTAATTGTTTCAGATGTGAGTGCAGATAAAGAAGTACCTACATCATCATTATGTTTCAACCAGTGTTTTACGTATACAGCTTTGCTCTCTCTCTCGCACACACACACACACTTTCACATACACATCCACACACACTTTCAAACATACTCATACACACATTTTTATATACATACTTCCACACATTCACACACACTCACACTTTATATATTCACATTTTCACACATTGTGATGTGTTTTACTTGTGTAGGCTGAAAAAACTCAAGTCCCAGACCAGATTGTCAAAGTAAAACAAGAACCAGCCCTGGAGGTGAGAGATTTCTTTCTTAAAAGCTTTTTTTTTTTTTTTTGTAGTTTATTTATTTTTCTTAGTATCATCATCATCAGGTGCCGTGCTGACTGGTGTTTGCTATTATGCTTCTTCAGAGTACACGATCCTACATACAGGCCATCAGCTCAAGATGAGTAGCGTCTTTCCTCTCACACCATCCCGTCAGACTGTCCAGTATCATTTCTCTAGGTCTTCCCCTGGCTCTTCTTCTCTCTATTTTTCCTGTTGTTATAATATTTTCAGTGTCCCCTCTTCTCATTGCATGTCCTATGAAAGTACATTGTCTCTCTTATTTTTTTTTACAAGATTTTTTTGTCTCTCCAGCTCTTCTCATACATTCTTCATTAGTTGTTTTTGCTGTCCAGGGAATTCACAACATTCTTCTAATAAACCACATTTCTGCTGCTTCCAGTGACTTTTGTGCAGACCTGCCTGTTGTCCATGATTCACTTCCATATAACAAGATAAGTTCAATAGCATTTTAGGACTCGTTTTCTAACATTCATTGATAAGGATGTGTTGGATAATATTTTTCTCATTCTCTGAAATGCAATCTTTGCCTGGCCTATTCTGTTCTTAATTTCTGTTTTGCATTTCCCATCTGAAGTTATACTGTCCAAAAAAAGAAACGCATAACTACTGCTGACCCAATTTTAGCCATAACTTTGATATTCTATAGCTTCTTAAATTGAATGAGGGTTCTAAAGACTGTCATAGCCAGAAGTAAGGTGGAGGATACGCTCTCCACCCCAATTAAATGTCTCCAAGGTGTGCATCTCAAATAACCTCTGACAGTCAAGTCCAGCTCCTGGTTTCTCGCGGCGGAACTGTTCAAACTGACAGGAGAAGGGGTGAAGGAGAATATCTGGCGCTTGAAAACCAGACATTTCGGGTAGATGAGTCATTTTGGTAGCTCATCTGAGAGAAGGAAAACTCTGGATTTAAAATCCGCTGCTGGCAAGATTCTTTAGCTGCTGTGCGTGGAGTGGGGCTCCTCCCGGTCATTGAAGAAAGGTGCAAATGGGGGTGCCGCACGGCGCCACTGTGGAAAAGGTGAAAGAAAGGATTAAGTGAAGTAATCAGTAGTCTTGAGGTCAGGACTGCTCAAATCACGGCACCTTTGCTCTAGAGGCCGGCCACGTCCAGTCTACACCCATCTCTCTCTCTCTGAACCTTAAGTGCCCAGGGCACATGGGGCTTCCGCAAGGGTTTTCCACAAATGCCTGTCGTTCGCCTTTTTTTCAGCTCTTGCCCAGGTGAGCCCTCTATTGCTCAACATCCTTTCTGTTGTTCTTCTCCATGTCTCTTTTGGTCTACCCTTACCTCTGTTCCCCTGTGGTGTCCATCTTAGTGCTATTTTTGGTAGTGAGTTGTCAGTCATTCGGAGCACATGTCCCAACCATCGCCAGCGTCTTTCCTCAATAATTGTTGTCAGTGGTTTCATCTGCATTTCTGCCAGTAAGATGTTATTTCTTATGGTGTTTGGCCAAAATATTTTTCTAATTCTTTGTAAACATTTAGTCTGGAAAGAGTTCAACTTGTTTTCTATGGTTTTGGTGATTTTCCAGCATTCACTTCCATAGAGTAGTACACTTAGAACATTACTCTTAAATATCCTGATTTTCATATTTATGCTTAGTTTTTTTGATTTCCATATAGTCTGCAGCACTGCAAAAGCCTGGTTTGCTGTAGTAAGTCTGCTGTTGATGTTCTCTGTGCTGTCTCCATTTTCTACTACTCTACTGCCAAGGTATACAAATTCGTTGACCTCCTCCACTAACTTGCTATCTACTCTGAGTACATTTCTGTTGTTCACATTTTGCTTCATTAACTTTGTCTTTCCTACGTTGATCTTTAGTCCTATGTTGTTTGCATTCTGAGTTAGCTTGTTTATTTTATCTTGCATATCTTTGTGACTGCTTGATAATAGACAAATGTCGTCCGCAAAGTCAAGGTCCTCCAGCACTGTGTCAAGGGTCCATTGTAATCCTCTGTGTTTGTCTGATGTTGCCTCCTTCATTAACCAGTCTACTGCCAAGATAAATAATGTTGGTGATAGTACACATCCCTGTTTCACTCCTGTTTGTACCCTAAAGCTGCTGGAGGTATGTTCTCCACAGATCACTTTGCACTGAAAACCCTCGTATAGGGCTTTGATTACATTAACTATCTTATGGGGGAGGCCATGCCATCTTAGGATTTTCCACAGTGCATCTCTGTTGACACTGTCAAAGGCTTTCTCAAAATCTATGAATAATGCATATGTTGTGCTATGCCACTCATTTGCCTGTTCTAATATTTGTCTAAGTACAAATATATGGTCTATGCATGATCTTCCTTTCATAAATCCTGCCTGCTCTTTCCAAAGTTTTTCCTCAAGTGTTGGTACAATTCTGTTGATGATTATTCTGCAAAATACTTTACTGGTGAGTGGCAGTAAGGTAATGCCTCTCCAGTTCCCACAATCTCTGAGGTCACCCTTCTTTGGTAGTTTTACTATAAGCCCAGTTTTCCACTCCTCTGGGGCTTTTTCTAGATCCCACATTTGTTGTAATATCCGGCAAAGTTGTTTTGGTGTTTCTGTTTCTTCTGCTTTCAACATCTCAGCAGTCACTTCATCTTCACCTGGTGCCCTGTCTGATTTTAGCTTCTTTATCGCTCATTTCCTTCACCTACTTTTGCATTGAAGTCACCCAAGATGAGTAGCATATCATGCTTGGGTATTGTTTCTACTGTGGGTTGGAGGCTGTTGTAAAAATCTTCTTTTAATTCATGTTCAGCTGCTTCTGTTGGTGCATAACAAACTATAATAGACAGCTTCGTGAATCTTGAGTTGAAGCGTGCATATAATAATCTCTCATTTATTGGGGTCCATTTCAGCAGTGCTCTTGATGCTTCTTTTGCTATAATCAATGTTACTCCTCCTTCATGAAGATCTTCTTTACCTGACCATATTATTGTATCTTCTGTGTGCTGTGTTGTTAATTTCCTTCTGCCTTGTCCTGTCCATCTTGCTTCTTGTATTCCTAGTATGTCTAGTTTGTATCTGTGCATTTCCTTGATAGTTTGTGCTAGTTTTCCAGTCTGGTTTAGTGTTCTTGCCTGCATGAAGGATCGGGTACTCTGGAGAAGCATAATAGCCAACGCCAGTCGGCACGGCACCTGATGATGATGATGATTAGTGTTCTTACATTCCAGCTGCCTATTTGCATCTTGTGTTTAGGTTCCAGGAGGTCTGCAGTCGGGCTGGGGACTTCCAGTGTCTGGCTTTCATCCACAACCTTCATGGGAAGAAAAGAAGAATGTGACAGTATATTTATTGTTGGTCACAAAAGACAAAGACGGAAGTGAATGTGTTTCAGTAATGCTGTTTAAACCATCCATACATACAAATGTAAAGCTGACTAATATGGCTTATTTACAAGTGTAAAGCTGTCTAATGTGGCTTATCTACAAGTGTAAAGCTGGCTAATATGGCTTATCTTCTAGTGTAAAGCTGGCTAATGGGGCTCAGCTACAAGTGTAAAGCTGGCTAATGTGACTCAGCAGATGTGGTTAATCATCCAGTCACAAAGTTTTGACACTTTCCCTGTGACTTATGATAAGAAATAGACAAGAGAAAAATGTAGACTTACAGATGAGCTATTTTGTTTCAGCAGACAGAAACAAATGAGGAGACCAGCAGCTCAGATCTGACTATAAGAGTCAAACAGGAACCAGGTTATGAGGTGAGTGAGTTCACTTACAGTTTGATAACAGTGTCAGAGAACTTAATCATATATTTGTTTTTATTACTGGTTCTAACACTGTTTGTTAATGTTTATGTAGTATAACAATGTTTGTTACTGTTTATGTAGTATAACACTGTTTGTTACTGTTTATGTAGTATAACACTGTTTGTTACTGTTTATGTAGTACAACACTGTTTGTTACTGTTTATGCAGTATAACACTGATTGTTACTGTTTATGTAGTATAACACTGTTTGTTACTGTTTCTGTAGTATAACACTATTTGTTACTGTTTATGTAGTATAACACAGTTACTGTTTATGTAGTATAACACTATTTGTTACTGTTTATGTAGTATAACAATGTTTGTTACTGTTTATGTAGTATAATACTGTTTTTTTTTTACTGTTTATGTAGTATAACACAGTTACTGTTTATGTAGTATAACACATTTTGTTACTGTTTATGTAGTATAACAATGTTTGTTACTGTTTATGTAGTATAACACTGTTACTGTTTATATAGTATAACAATGTTTGTTACTGTTTATGTATTATAACACTATTTGTTACTGTTTATGTAGTATAATACTGTATGTTACTGTTTATGTAGTATAACACTGCAGTATTTTTTACTTGACACTAAAAACACTTTATACAGATAACATGAACTCGTGGATTTTTGTCACAGAATTCTGTTTCCTGTTTCTGGTCAGTGTTTTAATGTAATAACAAATATAAGAGAGTTCACAAAGAACTGTATGACAGAAAAAGGCATGTAGGTTTAGGGTAGGTTTGCAGGATGTTGTGAGAGTTTAAAAAGAACTGTATGATAGAAAAAGGCATATAGGTTTAGGGCAGGTTTGCAGGATGTTGTGAGAGTTTACAAAGAACTGTATGACAGAAAAAGGCATGTAGGTTTAGGATAGGTTTGCAGGATGTTGTGAGAGTTTACAAAGAACTGTATGACAGAAAAAGGCATGTAGGTTTAGGGTAGGTTTGCAGGATGTTGTGAGAGTTTACAAAGAACTGTATGATAGAAAAAGGCATGTAGGTTTAGGGCAGGTTTTGCAGGATGTTGTGAGAGTTTACAAAGAACTGTATGACAGAAAAAGGCATATAGGTTTAGGGCAGGTTTTGCAGGATGTTGTGAGAGTTTACAAAGAACTGTATGACAGAAAAGGGCATGTAGGTTTAGGGCAGGTTTTGCAGGATGTTGTGAGAGTTTACAAAGAACTGTATGACAGAAAAGGGCATGTAGGTTTAGGGTAAGTTTGCAGGATGTTGTGAGAGTTTACAAAGAACTGTATGACAGAAAAGGGCATGTAGGTTTAGGGTAGGTTTGCAGGATGTTGTGAGAGTTCACAATCATCTGTGTGACAGAAAACTGTATGATGCTAAGGAGTCAGGCATATTATTGTATTTCAAGCCTTCTATATCAGTCACAGCAGATGATGAACTTTGACCTTTGACACTGAGACAGACAGACATGGAAGAATGTGTAAACATTAGTGACCTGCCTACTTTGATGGATTCAAATGACAGTGCCACATAACAGATATCCCTCTTTCTCCTGCACCACAGTCTCCTGTACCTCACATAACTCCAACCTCCAGCTACTCACATAACACACCATCATCACCAGCTCTCCACCTTCCAGTGTGTGTTTGCTCTCTTCACAGTTATTCTGCTACATGAAATACTTCATATATTCTGCTTTATTTTTATTATCATTCCTGTTTTTGATTACATGTTTGTGTTATTTAGGTTTTATGTATTATTCCATTCAAATGTAATATCCACTCTCATTTATGCATGCAAAAGCTGGAAAACAACTAAAGAAATAGACATGAATGAAATAGACAAGAAAGAAATAGACAAGAAATTAGACTCTTTTGAAAATAAATGCCTAAGGAAGACAGTTGGTATAAAGAGGAATGAATTCAAGAACAATGCAGAGATAAGACAGATGAGTGAACAACAACCTGTCTCATGGGTGATCAGAAAAAAGAGATGGACATATGTTGGTCATGTAATGAGAAGAAACAATCAGAGAATCCCAAAACAGGCTATCAAGTGGAATGCAACAAAAAAAAAGTGGTTAACCATGTGAAACTCTAAAGAGGACATTGTTAAGAGAAGCCAGTTTAGTGGGCATAAAATCCCTTGATGAGGCTGAAAAGCACGCAGACAACAGGAAAACTTGGTGAACTACTTCTATGTGACGTTTAACAGCACGGGAAGGATGTAAGATTTAAGATAAATTAATGGTAATTGGTTCTTCACTTTTCGCCATTTCTGCTTGCCAAAGTTTCATAGAAACATTCTAGTTTCAGGTAACAAGGGAAACCAGTGTATGTTCTGTTAAGGCTAGTACTTTCTTCACAGCTCTAGACTTGTTTAACAAGGGAAACCAGTATATGTTCTGTTAAGGCTAGTATTTTCTTCACAGCTCTAGACTTGTTTAACAAGGGAAACCAGTATATGTTCTGTTAAAGCAAAGCAAAGCAAAGGTAACCCTTTCGTGCCTTAGAGGCACATAGGGATATGGTGTTAGTGCCCATATTTTCCTTGACCTGTCAGCACACTAGAGGGTGATATGGTCAGTATCACGCCTGGCTGCCTTTCCTTCCCCAACTCCAGAAGAAGTCGGGTACCCATTTCTACAGCTAGGTGACTGGGGTGCCGCCGGCCGGATTCGAACCCCCAACCTTCGCCATGAGAGACCAGTGCACTAACCACTTCGCCACTCAGACACCCATGTTCTGTTAAGGCTAGTACTTTCTTCACAGCTCTAGACTTGTTTAACAAGGGAAACCAGTATATGTTCTGTTAAGGCTAATAGTTTCTTCACAGCTCTAGACTTGTTTAACAAGGGAAACCAGTATATGTTCTGTTAAGGCTAATAACTTCTTCACAGCTCTAGACTTGTTTAAGAAGGGAAACCAGTATATATTCTGTTAAGGCTAGTACTTTCCTCACAGCTCTAGACTTGTTTAACACACATGAGTTAACAAAGTTGTTCTCTCTCTCTCTCTCTCTCTCTCTCTCTATCTCTCACATAGAAGTTAACACAGTTGTTCTCTCTCTCTCTCTTTCTCTCACATAGAAGTTAACAAACTGAGGATTAAGTGCTGGAGAGCCTCACACAGCTAACATATCAGAGATTAAGTTCAGATAATATTTGGATTACAGTAATTGTATACCAAAGATGATAAATATTCTAAGGATAAATATTCAGATAAGTAATAAATGACAGAATTGTTAGAGCATGTAAGATACTTCTGTACAGTAAGTGTTAGAGCAGTGTTATGTTTTCATGTGTCTCATTGTGGTTTATAATGTGAAATATGAGTGTAGAGTTTTGTTTGATCAGATGCAGGCAGACAAAATATGAGTGTAGAGTTTTGTTTGATCAGACACAAGCAGACAAAATATGAGAGTAGAGTTTTGTTTTATCAGACACAAGCAGACAACGGTGAGGAAAGAAAGATCATACCAGATTTGACCAGTCTCATCCAGGGTCAGGGTACTTCAACAGAAAGCAGCTTCTGCTGTAAGTTTTAAGTGTTGGGCATGGCTTTCTCTGTGTACTTGTATCATTTGCCGTCTGTCGACTGATTTGTATAGAACCACGCAGGCCTTTATTGAATATCCATGTATATTTTCCAAATAACTATTTGAAGCATACTTTGAATAATTATTCCTCACTTTTCTAATGCTGTGGTTCCAATATTCAGTAACTGTCTGTTGAGTTGTGGAGCCTGGATGTAAGTCCAGGGGACTGCTAGCTTACATGCATGTTGTAAGAGGTCACTAAGAAGATTGGTGCACGGGGCCAGTGACCCTGTCCCTGTACAAAAAGCTACAAGAAGTCAACATGCTGTCAGCGTAACACCAGACAAAAAGCACAGCTTGCTACAAGAAGTCAACATGCTGTCAGCATAACACCAGACAAAAAGCACAGCTTGCTACAAGAAGTCAACATGCTGTCAGCGTAACACCAGACAAAAAAACACAGCTTGCTACAAGAAGTCAACATGCTGACAAAAGAACTCCAGACACCAAATACAGCTTGCTACAAGAAGCCAACATGCTGACAACAGAACTCCAGACACCAAACATGACATGCTGCAACCTAGTAACACCAAAAACAGTGGTTTAAAAGTGGAAGCAGGAATGTGAGAACAGTGAACCAGGCAGGGAAACTGGAAGAAGTAACAAGGGAAATCAAACAATACAACTTGGACTTACTAGCAGTCCTAAAGCACAGAAGACAGGGCCAGGGAGAAGATTAATAAATGTACAAGATTGGAGAGGGTCATACTGGAGTCATGCTGTTGTCAGGAAGAGAAAACAAGCACAAGAAAGAAGCAGCTTTATCCTCTGACAAAGAAACAGCAAAGTATGCCAGAAAGAAGCAGCTTTATCCTCTGACAAAGAAACAGTAAGTATTTGGGACAATGAAAACACCCGAGAAGACAGGGCTAATAGTCGAACTAGCCAAGAAGGGAGAGCCAAGCATGTGAGGACTTGAGAGCTGTTACAGTCCACTCACTCACCAGTAAAGTTTTTAGTCAAATCATCCTAAATAGAATCATGACAGTGGTAGAAAAGATATCATTATAAATAGAATCATGACAGCAGCAGAAAACATATCATTCTAAATAGAATCATGACAGTGGCAGAAAACATCATTCTAAATAGAATCATGACAGTGGTAGAAAGCATATCATCCTAAATAGAATCATGACAGCAGCAGAAAACATATCATCCTAAATAGAATCATGACAGCAGCAGAAAACATATCATCCTAAATAGAATCATGACAGCAGCAGAAAACATATCATTCTAAATAGAATCATGACAGTGGTAGAAAGCATATCACCTGAAATAGAATCATGACAGTGGTAGAAAGCATATCACCTAAAATAGAATCATGACAGTGGCAGAAAACAGATCATTCTAAATAGAATCATGACAGCAGCAGAAAACATATCATCCTAAATAGAATCATGACAGCAGCAGAAAACATATCATTCTAAATAGAATCATGACAGTGGTAGAAAGCATATCACCTGAAATAGAATCATGACAGTGGCAGAAAACAGATCATCTGAAATAGAAAAGAGAACCAGGAAAGAACAAGCAGAAAAAACAAATCCTACATAGATCAGATCTTCACCCTGTTAGAACAATCCGACGAGAGGAGTAGCCCATTGTATCCACTCGTCATAGACTTTTAAATGACATTTGGGAGTATAGATAGAAATACTCTCTGAAGAATCCTTAGCAGACATGAATTACCACAAAAAAATTATCAAAGTTATTAGGGTGAATCAAAAATTCATCACATTTTTGCAGAGTTTCACTGCTACACAAAACCAAGCAACATAATGTATACTTAGCTGTGTTCTTGGCGGTACGTAATGTTAACAATGATGTAACTTCATTCTTCAAAATACAGTCCATAACTTTTGATGGTCTTCTATCATCTCTCGGCCATTGTGAGGAGTCCTTTTTTAGTACCACTCAGAACAGCTTTGAGGCCAAGAAACCTCTCACGCCGGTTTCATCTTCTTCCATTAACTGAATTCCACCCTTGAAGGAAGTGTGCCATTGTGCGGAATAGGTGATAATCAGAGGGCGCAAGGTCAGGACTGTGCAGTGGGTTAGGCAGGACGTCATTTCTCTCTAGTTCTGTGAGTTGTTCATATTGGAAGTGTGTGCTGGCCCATTTTTGTGCTGGAGAAGAACCCATTTCCTCTTGTTTAGTGCTGGGCATTGGGTGTGCAGAACATCATGCAGTCACTTCAGTCACTTAGTGTACAGATTCCTGTCCATGGAGTGACCAGATGGAACCAATTTCCATTGCAGGGGGCCCTTGAAGTTCCACCAGATACAGAGCATAACCTTCTTCTTGAACTGACTTCCTCAGACAACTGCCTCTGTCACCTGTCCTGGCAGGAGCCATTGGGTACCCGCGTTAGGGTACCGCAGGAGAATCCACCTTTCATCCCCAGTGATGATACTGTGGAGAAACATTTTGTCATGTGAGTTGTCAACAGTTGGTGACAGATAACATGTCTCTGCACTTGCTGTCAGCATTTGGCAACAGATAACATGTCTCTGCACTTGATGTCAACAGTTGGTGACAGATAACATGTCTCTGCACTTGCTGTCAACATTTGGCAACAGATAACATATCTCTGCATTTGCTGTCAACATTTGGCAACAGATAACATGTCTCTGCACTTGCTGTCAACAGTTGGTGACAGATAACATGTCTCTGCACATGCTGTCAACAGTTGGCAACAGATAACATGTCTCTGCACTTGCTGTCAACATTTGGCAACAGATAACATGTCTCTGCACTTGCTGTTAACAGTTGGTGACAGATAGCAACATGTCTCTGCACTTGCTGGCAACAGTTGGTGACATATAGCAACATGTCTCTACTTGCTGTCAACAGTTGGTGACAGATAGCAACATGTCTCTGCACTTGCTGCCAACAGTTGGTGACAGATAACAACATGTCTCTGCACTTGCTGTCAACAGTTGGCAACAGATAGCAACATGTCTCTGCAATTGCTGCCAACAGTTGGTGACAGATAGCAACATGTCTCTGCACTTGCTGTCAACAGTTGGTGACAGATAGCAACATGTCTCTGCACTTGCCAGCAACAGTTGGCGACAGATAGCAACATGTCTCTGCACTTGCTGTCAACAGTTGGTGATAGATAGCAACATGTCTCTGCACTTGCTGCCAACAGTTGGTGACAGATAGCAACATGTCTCTGCACTTGCTGTCAACAGTTGGTGACAGATAGCAACATGTCTCTGCACTTGCCAGCAACAGTTGGCGACAGATAGCAACATGTCTCTGCACTTGCTGTCAACAGTTGGTGATAGATAGCAACATGTCTCTGCACTTGCCAGCAACAGTTGGTGACAGATAGCAACATGTCTCTGCACTTGCTGTCAACAGTTGGTAACAGATAGCAACATGTCTCTGCACTTGCTGCCAACAGTTGGTGACAGATAGCAACATGTCTCTGCACTTGCTGCCAACAGTTGGTGACAGGTAGCAACATGTCTCTGCACTTGCTGCCAACAGTTGGTGACAGGTAGCAACATGTCTCTGCACTTGCTGTCTACAGTTGGTGACAGATAGCAACATGTCTCTGCACTTGCTGCCAACAGTTGGTGACAGATAGCAACATGTCTCTGCACTTGCCAGCAACAGTTGGTGACAGATAGCAACATGTCTCTGCACTTGCTGAGGAGTGAGATTGTGGAGAACACATCAAGGCAACCTGGTGCTGAAGTGGTAAAGTAAGGGAACAAATATTGTAGGATTAAACCTAGAAAAAATCGTACACAGAGCACTTTAGTGAGACGTGAGAGAAAGAAAAATCACAAGAGAATTACCTGGGATTCGAACACGGACTCCGGTAGGACGAGCAGCCGTCTAGCCATGAGAGAACAGCTTACTATCGACTTAGGCAACTAGCACCACTATCGACTTAGCCAACTAGCACCACTATCGACTTAGCCAACTAGCACCAACTAGTTGGCTAAGTCGATAGTATGCTGTTCTCTCATGGCTAGATGGCTGCTCGTCCTACTGGAGTCCATGTTCGAATCCCAGGTAATTCTCTTGTGATTTTTCTTTCTCTCACGTCTCACTGAAGTGCTTTGTCTACAATTTTTTCGAGGTTTAATCCTACAATATTTGTTCTCTCACTTTACCGTACCAAAACCTCATAGTTTCCTATTTATAAAAAAATTGATGCTGAAGTGGAGTTCATGCAAATGTCAAACTACGGCATTGTGAGAAGGTCCTAGCTGGGCTGACAAATTCCAAATTATGGTGCTTTGAGAAGGGCCCAGCTGGGCTGACAAATACCAAACTGTGATGCTGTGAGAAGGGCCCAGCTGGGCTGACAAGCGCTGAGTACTGGTACAGGGCTTGTCTTTGTTGCAGTGATTGCGCTAGGATTTTTTGAAACTGCTAAAATTGTACCAGTCTTTTACATTGCTTAAAATACTTTCCGAAATACAGGTTTTCTCAGTATAACATTCAGTACCTTATACTTTGTTTTCAAGTATAAAATTAAACACACTTTACAGACATCAGCGTAAATGTTTGTGTGGAATTTTTATTATCTTATTTGGAGCGAGATTTAAAATGCAGAATGCTCACATGCTCAACCAGTCAGAACTGGCTGATTTTCCTCTGTATAAACTGAGCATTATCATCATGCTGCTGACCCAATTATCCTTCAGCTAATCTTGCTGGTTACTTTTGATTAGGTTTTTGATAATATAAACTGGTTACAGTAGCTGGCAACTTCCAAAAGTTTTGGTTTATCTCATATTTAATTGGTAATTTACCAGTAATTACTGGTTAATGCGATCACTGCTTTGATGTTGGTGTCCCCAGACTTGAACCTTTGGAACAACTTCATTGCAGTGCTGCCATCAACTGTTCCTTCCCCCTTCACACACTGTAAATTTCAAGGGCAGCTGCGGAGGCATTCAGGCCTTTCACTCAATATACCTCAGGAGAAGGCAAACAGCAACTTCGCTGTCTGTCATGCTTCCTTCTGCTGATCACTTCTCTCTCGGTTTATTACCCAAAAATGGGTATGCATATTTTCAGAATGACACAACACGTGACACCAGCATAATGTTACAAATGCCAGCACAGTGTATAAGACGGAACCCTAGACCGAAATTAGGGTGTGTAAAAATCTGATGAAGTTTTGACTCAATGTAATAAAATAACTGACCTAAGGATCATGTTTTTAGAACATACAAAAATTACCTAATGGTCATATTTTGAGAACATAAAATAACTGACCTAATGGTCATGTTTTGAGAACATAAAATAACCGACCTAATGATCATGGTTTGAGAACATAGGTCATAATTTAATACTAGAATAAGAAAAAGAAACCTGATACTGTCTTATTGTGTGATCTGACTTTACCTGACAGATTGTGAAAAGTGTGAGATGAAGTATGAAGGACACTGCCCAGAGCATGGGCCACATAATGATGAGGTAATGTCTCTGCACTTGCTGAGGAGTGAGATTGTGGAGAACACATCAAGGCAACCTGGTGCTGAAGTGGTAAAGTAAGGGAACAAATATTGTAGGATTAAACCTAGAAAAAATCGTACACAGAGCACTTTAGTGAGACGTGAGAGAAAGAAAAATCACAAGAGAATTACCTGGGATTCGAACACGGACTCCGGTAGGACGAGCAGCCGTCTAGCCATGAGAGAACAGCTTACTATCGACTTAGGCAACTAGCACCACTATCGACTTAGCCAACTAGCACCACTATCGACTTAGCCAACTAGCACCAACTAGTTGGCTAAGTCGATAGTATGCTGTTCTCTCATGGCTAGATGGCTGCTCGTCCTACTGGAGTCCATGTTCGAATCCCAGGTAATTCTCTTGTGATTTTTCTTTCTCTCACGTCTCACTGAAGTGCTTTGTCTACAATTTTTTCGAGGTTTAATCCTACAATATTTGTTCTCTCACTTTACCGTACCAAAACCTCATAGTTTCCTATTTATAAAAAAATTGATGCTGAAGTGGAGTTCATGCAAATGTCAAACTACGGCATTGTGAGAAGGTCCTAGCTGGGCTGACAAATTCCAAATTATGGTGCTTTGAGAAGGGCCCAGCTGGGCTGACAAATACCAAACTGTGATGCTGTGAGAAGGGCCCAGCTGGGCTGACAAGCGCTGAGTACTGGTACAGGGCTTGTCTTTGTTGCAGTGATTGCGCTAGGATTTTTTGAAACTGCTAAAATTGTACCAGTCTTTTACATTGCTTAAAATACTTTCCGAAATACAGGTTTTCTCAGTATAACATTCAGTACCTTATACTTTGTTTTCAAGTATAAAATTAAACACACTTTACAGACATCAGCGTAAATGTTTGTGTGGAATTTTTATTATCTTATTTGGAGCGAGATTTAAAATGCAGAATGCTCACATGCTCAACCAGTCAGAACTGGCTGATTTTCCTCTGTATAAACTGAGCATTATCATCATGCTGCTGACCCAATTATCCTTCAGCTAATCTTGCTGGTTACTTTTGATTAGGTTTTTGATAATATAAACTGGTTACAGTAGCTGGCAACTTCCAAAAGTTTTGGTTTATCTCATATTTAATTGGTAATTTACCAGTAATTACTGGTTAATGCGATCACTGCTTTGATGTTGGTGTCCCCAGACTTGAACCTTTGGAACAACTTCATTGCAGTGCTGCCATCAACTGTTCCTTCCCCCTTCACACACTGTAAATTTCAAGGGCAGCTGCGGAGGCATTCAGGCCTTTCACTCAATATACCTCAGGAGAAGGCAAACAGCAACTTCGCTGTCTGTCATGCTTCCTTCTGCTGATCACTTCTCTCTCGGTTTATTACCCAAAAATGGGTATGCATATTTTCAGAATGACACAACACGTGACACCAGCATAATGTTACAAATGCCAGCACAGTGTATAAGACGGAACCCTAGACCGAAATTAGGGTGTGTAAAAATCTGATGAAGTTTTGACTCAATGTAATAAAATAACTGACCTAAGGATCATGTTTTTAGAACATACAAAAATTACCTAATGGTCATATTTTGAGAACATAAAATAACTGACCTAATGGTCATGTTTTGAGAACATAAAATAACCGACCTAATGATCATGGTTTGAGAACATAGGTCATAATTTAATACTAGAATAAGAAAAAGAAACCTGATACTGTCTTATTGTGTGATCTGACTTTACCTGACAGATTGTGAAAAGTGTGAGATGAAGTATGAAGGACACTGCCCAGAGCATGGGCCACATAATGATGAGGTAATGTTTTTGTCATAATCAAGAATGTGGGGGAAAAGATAACTGTCGGAGTCCAGAATATTGTTAAGAAAAGGGATAGAGAGAGAGAGAGAGGAATATAGGATATTAAGCAGAGATAAAATAATAAACAAAACAAAACAAATGTAGTTAGAGTGAAGGAAAGAACAAAACAAATGTAGTTAGAGTGAAGGAAAGAACACAACAAATGAATATAGTTAGGTTGAAGGATCTAGAATGGAGGTGACAGATAAGGAAAGAGTAGAAAGTGCTTAGAAGAAAAGGGAGGTAAGTTGTGACTTTGGGGAAAGGGAAGTTTAATTAAAGATGAATTGTCAAGTTTTTACATGGGACTCAGGAACTATACAGATTTAAATACTAAAGTTTTTACATGGGACTCAGGAACTATACAATTTAAATACTAAAGTTTTTACATGGGACTCAGGAACTATACAAATTTAAATACTAAAGTTTTTACATGGGACTCAGGAACTATACACATTTAAATACTATAGTGAAGTAAAAACTTATATTGTGAAGTAGAGATTCACCATAAACATATACGGTCAGACAAGTAAGTAATGAGACTAATTCCATAAACATTGGTTGAAGATATAACCTGTATTTTGTTCAAAATAAGCCCCTTGTGCATTGATACAATGAGTGGCACTATTTAATAAACACTGGAACGACCTCTGCAGTTCTTCTGTTGGTATGGCCCTTAAACTCTTCGTTACGGCCCTTTGGATGTCATCAGTATCATCAAAGAAGATTCTTTTCAATGGTAACTTTAATTTTGGGATAGAAAATAATCACAGGGAGACATATTTGGGAAATAGGGTGGATGGTTGAGAACACACGCTTGTTTTTGGGCCAAAAATTCCTGTACAACTACCACCCAGTGAGCCGGTGCATTATCATGAAGAAGGAAAAAACTGCCAGGTGTTGTATACTCGAGTCAGACTAGGAGAATCCTTTTCAGTAGGTGTTTCAAAATGGCGGGTTGTTTTTCATCTGCTTATCGAGTGGTGATGAAAAGTTGCCAGATCATAGATGAAAGTTGCCACTTTGGATTCTGTGCTTTGCTTCATAGATAGCATTTTTGTCTTGGCCATAATAAAATCAGTCTCATTATTTAATTGTATGACCTTGTATTTCATATGCTTTCCTGTCCACAAACATACCACTCATTTTTGTTACCAAGGCCAGGTCTGTAGATGATCAATCTGTCACTGTCTTTACACATAGACTAGCACTATAGAATGATCTGTCTGTCACTGTCTTTACACATAGACTAGCACTATAGAATGATCTGTCTGTCACTGTCTTTACACATAGACTAGCACTATAGAATGATCTGTCTGTCACTGTCTTTACACTTAGACTAGCACTGTAGAATGATCTGTCTGTCACTGTCTTTACACTTATACTAGTACTGTAGAATGATCTGTCTGTCACTGTCTTTACACTTATACTAGTTCTGTAGAATGATCTGTCTGTTATTGTCTTTACACTTAGACTAGTACTGTAGAATGATCTATCTGTCACTGTCTTTACACTTATACTAGTACTGTAGAATGATCTGTCTGTCACTGTCTTTACACTTATACTAGTACTGTAGAATGATCAGTCTGTCACTGTCTTTACAGTTAGACTAGCACTGTAGGATGATCTGTCTGTCACTGTCTTTACACATAGACTAGCACTGTAGAATGATCTGTCTGTTATTGTCTTTGCACTTAGACTAGTACTGTAGGATGATCTATCTGTCACTGTCTTTACACTTATACTAGTACTGTAGAATGATCTGTCTGTTATTGTCTTTACACTTAGACTAGTACTGTAGGATGATCTATCTGTCACTGTCTTCACACTTAGACTAGCACTGTAGGATGATCTGTCTCTCATTGTCTTCACACTTATACTGGTACTGTAGAATGATCTGTCTGTCACTGTCTTTACACATAGACTAGCACTGTAGGATGATCTGTCTGTCACTGTCTTTACACTTATACTAGTACTGTGGACTGATATGTCTGTCACTGTCTTTACACTTATACTAGTACTGTAGAATGATCAGTCTGTTATTGTCTTTACACTTAGACTAGTACTGTAGGATGATCTATCTGTCACTGTCTTTACACTTATACTAGTACTGTAGAATGATCAGTCTGTCACTGTCTTTATACTTATACTAGTACTGTAGAATGATCTGTCTGTCACTGTCTTTACACTTATACTAGTACTGTAGAATGATCTGTCTGTCACTGTCTTTACACTTATACTAGTACTGTAGAATGATCTGTCTGTCACTGTCTTTACACTTATACTAGTACTGTAGAATGATCTGTCTGTTATTGTCTTTACACTTAGACTAGCACTGTAGGATGATCTATCTGTCACTGTCTTTACACTTAGACTAGCACTGTAGGATGATCTGTCTGTCACTGTCTTTACACTTATACTAGTACTGTAGAATGATCTGTCTGTCATTGTCTTTACACATAGACTAGCATTGTAGAATGATCTGTCTGTTATTGTCTTTGCACTTAGACTAGCACTGTAGGATGATCTATCTGTCACTGTCTTCACACTTAGACTAGCACTGTAGGATGATCTGTCTCTCATTGTCTTCACACTTATACTGGTACTGTAGAATGATCTGTCTGTCACTGTCTTTACACATAGACTAGCACTGTAGGATGATCTGTCTGTCACTGTCTTTACACTTATACTAGTACTGTGGACTGATATGTCTGTCACTGTCTTTACACTTATACTAGTACTGTAGAATGATCAGTCTGTTATTGTCTTTACACTTAGACTAGTACTGTAGGATGATCTATCTGTCACTGTCTTTACACTTATACTAGTACTGTAGAATGATCAGTCTGTCACTGTCTTTATACTTATACTAGTACTGTAGAATGATCAGTCTGTCACTGTCTTTACACTTATACTAGTACTGTAGAGTGATCTGTCTGTCACTGTCTTCACACTTAGACTAGCACTATAGAATTATCTGTCTGTCACTGTCTTCACACTTAGACTAGCACTATAGAATTATCTGTCTGTCACTGTCTTTACACTTAGACTAGCACTATAGAATGATCTGTCTGTCACTGTCTTTACACTTATACTAGCACTGTAGAATGATCTGTCTGTCACTGTCTTTACACTTATACTAGCACTGTAGAATGATCTGTCTGTCACTGTCTTTACACTTATACTAGTACTGTAGAATGATATGTCTGTCACTGTCTTTACACTTATACTAGTACTGTAGAATGATCTGTCTGTTATTGTCTTTACACTTAGACTAGTACTGTAGGATGATCTATCTGTCACTGTCTTTACACTTATACTAGTACTGTAGAATGATCAGTCTGTCACTGTCTTTATACTTATACTAGTACTGTAGAATGATCTATCTGTCACTGTCTTTACACTTATACTAGTACTGTAGAATGATCTGTCTGTCACTGTCTTTACACTTATACTAGTACTGTAGAATGATCTGTCTGTTATTGTCTTTACACTTAGACTAGTACTGTAGGATGATCTATCTGTCACTGTCTTTACACTTATACTAGTACTGTAGAATGATCAGTCTGTCACTGTCTTTATACTTATACTAGTACTGTAGAATGATCTGTCTGTCACTGTCTTTATACTTATACTAGTACTGTAGAATTATCTGTCTGTCACTGTCTTTACACTTATACTAGTACTGTAGAATGATCAGTCTGTCAGTGTCTTTACACTTATACTAGTACTGTAGAATGATCTATCTGTCACTGTCTTTACACTTATACTAGTACTGAAGAATGATCTGTCTGTTATTGTCTTTACACTTAGACTAGCACTATAGGATGATCTATCTGTCACTGTCTTTACACTTAGACTAGCACTGTAGGATGATCTGTCTGTCACTGTCTTTACACTTATACTAGTACTGTGGAATGATCTGTCTGTCACTGTCTTTACACATAGACTAGCACTGTAGAATGATCTATCTGTCACTTTCTTTACACATAGACTAGCACTATAGAATGATATGTCTGTCACTGTCTTTACACTTATACTAGCACTGTAGGATGATCTGTCTGTCACTGTCTTTACACTTATACTAGTACTGTAGGATGATCTGTCTGTCACTGTCTTTACACTTATTCTAGCACTGTAGGATGATCTGTCTGTCACTGTCTTTACACTTATACTAGTGCTGTAGAATGATCTGTCTGTCACTGTCTTTACACATAGACTAGCATTGTAGAATGATCTGTCTGTTATTGTCTTTGCACTTAGACTAGCACTGTAGGATGATCTATCTGTCACTGTCTTCACACTTAGATTAGCACTGTAGGATGATCTGTCTCTCATTGTCTTCACACTTATACTGGTACTGTAGAATGATCTGTCTGTCACTGTCTTTACACATAGACTAGCACTGTAGGATGATCTGTCTGTCACTGTCTTTACACTTATACTAGTACTGTAGAGTGATCTGTCTGTCACTGTCTTTACATTTAGACTAGCACTATAGAATGATCTGTCTGTCACTGTCTTTACACTTAGACTAGCACTGTAGAATGATCTGTCTGTCACTGTCTTTACACTTATACTAGTACTGTAGAATGATCTTTCTGTCACTGTCTTTACACTTATACTAGTACTGTGGACTGATATGTCTGTCACTGTCTTTACACTTATACTAGTACTGTAGAATGATCTGTCCGTCACTGTCTTTACACTTATACTAGTACTGTAGAATGATCTGTCTGTTATTGTCTTTACACTTAGACTAGCACTGTAGGATGATCTATCTGTCACTGTCTTTACACTTTGACTAGCACTGTAGGATGATCTGTCTGTCAGTGTTTTTCCACATAGACTAGCACTATAGAATGATCTGTCTGTCACTGTCTTTACACTTAGACTAGCACTGTAGAGTGATCTGTCTGTCACTGTCTTTACAGTTAGACTAGCACTGTAGGATGATCTGTCTGTCACTGTCTTTACACATAGACTAGCACTGTAGAATGATCTGTCTGTTATTGTCTTTGCACTTAGACTAGTACTGTAGGATGATCTATCTGTCACTGTCTTTACACTTATACTAGTACTGTAGAATGATCTGTCTGTCACTGTCTTTACACATAGACTAGCATTGTAGAATGATCTGTCTGTTATTGTCTTTGCACTTAGACTAGCACTGTAGGATGATCTATCTGTCACTGTCTTCACACTTAGACTAGCACTGTAGGATGATCTGTCTGTCACTGTCTTTACACTTATACTAGTACTGTAGAATGATCTGTCTGTCACTGTCTTTACACTTAGACTAGCACTGTAGGATGATCTGTCTGTCACTGTCTTTACACTTATACTAGTACTGTAGAATGATCTGTCTGTCACTGTCTTTACACTTAGACTAGCACTATAGAATGATCTGTCTGTTATTGTCTTTACACTTATACTAGTACTGTAGAATGATCTATCTGTCACTGTCTTTACACTTATACTAGTACTGTAGAATGATCTGTCTGTCACTGTCTTTACACTTATACTAGTACTGTAGAATGATCTGTCTGTCACTGTCTTTACACTTATACTAGTACTGTAGAATGATCTGTCTGTCACTGTCTTTACACATAGACTAGCATTGTAGAATGATCTGTCTGTTATTGTCTTTGCACTTAGACTAGCACTGTAGGATGATCTATCTGTCACTGTCTTCACACTTAGACTAGCACTGTAGGATGATCTGTCTCTCATTGTCTTCACACTTATACTGGTACTGTAGAATGATCTGTCTGTCACTGTCTTTACACATAGACTAGCACTGTAGGATGATCTGTCTGTCACTGTCTTTACACTTATACTAGTACTGTGGACTGATATGTCTGTCACTGTCTTTACACTTATACTAGTACTGTAGAATGATCAGTCTGTTATTGTCTTTACACTTAGACTAGTACTGTAGGATGATCTATCTGTCACTGTCTTTACACTTATACTAGTACTGTAGAATGATCAGTCTGTCACTGTCTTTATACTTATACTAGTACTGTAGAATGATCAGTCTGTCACTGTCTTTATACTTATACTAGTACTGTAGAATGATCTGTCTGTCACTGTCTTTACACTAGACTAGCACTATAGAATTATCTGTCTGTCACTGTCTTCACACTTAGACTAGCACTATAGAATTATCTGTCTGTCACTGTCTTTACACTTAGACTAGCACTATAGAATGATCTGTCTGTCACTGTCTTTACACTTATACTAGCACTGTAGAATGATCTGTCTGTCACTGTCTTTACACTTATACTAGTACTGTAGAATGATCTGTCTGTCACTGTCTTTATACTAGTACTGTAGAATGATATGTCTGTCACTGTCTTTACACTTATACTAGTACTGTAGAATGATCTGTCTGTTATTGTCTTTACACTTAGACTAGTACTGTAGGATGATCTATCTGTCACTGTCTTTACACTTATACTAGTACTGTAGAATGATCAGTCTGTCACTGTCTTTATACTTATACTAGTACTGTAGAATGATCTATCTGTCACTGTCTTTACACTTATACTAGTACTGTAGAATGATCTGTCTGTCACTGTCTTTACACTTATAGTAGTACTGTAGAATGATCTGTCTGTTATTGTCTTTACACTTAGACTAGTACTGTAGGATGATCTATCTGTCACTGTCTTTACACTTATACTAGTACTGTAGAATGATCAGTCTGTCACTGTCTTTATACTTATACTAGTACTGTAGAATGATCTGTCTGTCATTGTCTTCACACTTAGACTAGCACTATAGAATTATCTGTCTGTCACTGTCTTTACACTTATACTAGTACTGTAGAATGATCTGTCTGTCACTGTCTTTATACTTATACTAGTACTGTAGAATGATCTATCTGTCACTGTCTTTACACTTATACTAGTACTGAAGAATGATCTGTCTGTTATTGTCTTTACACTTAGACTAGCACTATAGGATGATCTATCTGTCACTGTCTTTACACTTAGACTAGCACTGTAGGATGATCTGTCTGTCACTGTCTTTACACTTATACTAGTACTGTGGAATGATCTGTCTGTCACTGTCTTTACACATAGACTAGCACTGTAGAATGATCTATCTGTCACTGTCTTTACACATAGACTAGCACTATAGAATGATCTGTCTGTCACTGTCTTTACACTTAGGCTAGCACTGTAGGATGATCTGTCTGTCACTGTCTTTACACTTATACTAGTACTGTAGGATGATCTGTCTGTCACTGTCTTTACACTTATTCTAGCACTGTAGGATGATCTGTCTGTCACTGTCTTTACACTTATACTAGTGCTGTAGAATGATCTGTCTGTCACTGTCTTTACACATAGACTAGCATTGTAGAATGATCTGTCTGTTATTGTCTTTGCACTTAGACTAGCACTGTAGGATGATCTATCTGTCACTGTCTTCACACTTAGATTAGCACTGTAGGATGATCTGTCTCTCATTGTCTTCACACTTATACTGGTACTGTAGAATGATCTGTCTGTCACTGTCTTTACACATAGACTAGCACTGTAGGATGATCTGTCTGTCACTGTCTTTACACTTATACTAGTACTGTAGAGTGATCTGTCTGTCACTGTCTTTACACTTAGACTAGCACTATAGAATGATCTGTCTGTCACTGTCTTTACACTTAGACTAGCACTGTAGAATGATCTGTCTGTCACTGTCTTTACACTTATACTAGTACTGTAGAATGATCTTTCTGTCACTGTCTTTACACTTATACTAGTACTGTGGACTGATATGTCTGTCACTGTCTTTACACTTATACTAGTACTGTAGAATGATCTATCTGTCACTGTCTTTACACTTATAGTAGTACTGTAGAATGATCTGTCTGTCACTGTCTTTACACTTATACTAGTACTGTAGAATGATCTGTCTGTCACTTTCTTTACATTTAGATTAGCACTGTGGGATGATCTGTCTGTCACTGTCTTTACACTTATACTAGTACTGTAGAATGATCTGTCTGTCACTGTCTTTACACTTATACTAGTACTATAGAATGATCTGTCTGTTATTGTCTTTACACTTATACTAGTACTGTAGAATGATCTATCTGTCACTGTCTTTACACTTATACTAGTACTGTAAAATGATCTGTCTGTCACTGTCTTTACACTTATACTAGTACTGTAGAATGATCTGTCTGTCACTGTCTTTACACTTATATTAGTACAGTAGAATGATCTGTCTGTTATTGTCTTTACACTTAGACTAGTACTGTAGAATGATCTGTCTGTCACTGTCTTTACACTTATACTAGTACAGTAGAATGATCTGTCTGTTATTGTCTTTACACATAGACTAGTATTGTAGGGTAGCTCTGATTATCTTATGTAGTCTGAACAAAATGACTCCATCTTTCTTTTCTTGAAACACTTGAATGTAAGATATGATCACTGGTTTCTCTTGTTTGTGAAATCTCAACAATCTCATGTCACATCATTCACTAAACATTACAGTCATCTACGTACAGCCTTATGTCACATCATTCACCAAACATTACAGTCATCTACGTACAGCCTTATGTCACATCATTCACCAAACATTACAGTCATCTACGTACAGCCTTATGTCACATCATTCACCAAACATTACAGTCATCTACTTACAGTCTTATGCCACATCATTCACCAAACATTACAGTCATCTACGTACAGCCTTATGTCACATCATTCACCAAACATTACAGTCATCTACTTACAGTCTTATGCCACATCATTCACCAAACATTACAGTCATCTACTTACAGTCTTATGCCACATCATTCACCAAACATTACAGTCATCTAGTCTCATATGACATCATTCACCAAAAATTACAATCATCTTCTTACAATCTTACCTCAGTCAGATGATGATGATGATGATAATGGCAGTACAACTTCCGTTAGTGGGATCCAAGCGGCTGCCAACATGGATGGAGCAGGCCAGGGTACAGTCACTCATTTATTAATATATACATTTATATCTGTATAACATTGCCTTTCTCTTATTCCTTCTGTATTAACTTCTACACTTTTCTCACTTGTAACATTTATTCCAGAATCTTCTCACTGCACTTGATTACAAAACCACTAACTCATCCACATTCATCTGTTCTATCCATCCTTTTCTCAGTAGATTTCCAATATATTCCCCTTCTCCTTTCTACCCTCCCCACCCTGTCTTTTCTAGAAGCTGCCACATCCCAAGTCTTCATTTAAACATAATATTCTCCCACATATGCTTCTTATCTCAGCTTCTTACAAGTCTCAGCTAAGTGCCCCCTTTATTTCTGATTTTTTCCATTTGTTGTATGTCACCAATGTGAATTTATATTTTCTCTTCTTTCCCCATTTCTTTGTCTTGTGTGTTTTTTATGATAAAGGATGTAAACTGAAACATCACAACTGTGTGCTTGTTAATTAATAAAGTTGCTCCTACATTTGGTTTAGATATTTTTGCTATTTTGTTATCACAGTCTTTCTGCAATGGCCCATGTATATTTATATATATTTAGTTTTGTATACAGGTATATCCAAATTATTTGTGTGTAACTCTAGTGTTACACACATAACTGGCACTAACTCTAGCGATAGACACATAACTGGCACTAACTCTAGCAGTACACACATAACTGGCACTAACTCTAGCGATAGACACATAACTAGCACTAACTCTAGTGATACACATATAACTGGCACTAACTCTAGCAATAGACACATAACTGGCACTAACTCTAGTGATAGACACATAACTAGCACTAACTCTAGTGATACACATATAACTGGCACTAACTCTAGTGGTGCATACATAACTAGCACTAACTCTATTGATACACACATAACTGGCACTAACTCTAGCGATAGACACATATCTGGCACTAACTCTAGCAGTACACACATAACTGGCACTAACTCTAGCGATACACACATAACTGGCACTAACTCTAGCGATAGACACATAACTAGCACTAACTCTAGTGATACACATATAACTGGCACTAACTCTAGTGGTGCATACATAACTAGTACTAACTCTAGTGATACACACATAACTGGCACTAACTCTAGTGATACACATAACTGGCACTAACTCTAGTGATAGACACATAACTGGCATTAACTCTAGCAATAGACACATAACTGGCACTAACTCTAGTGATAGACACATAACTAGCACTAACTCTAGTGACAGACACATAACTGGCACTAACTCTAGCGATAGACACATAACTAGCACTAACTCTAGTGATACACATATAACTGGCACTAACTCTAGCAATAGACACATAACTGGCACTAACTCTAGTGATAGACACATAACTAGCACTAACTCTAGTGATACACATATAACTGGCACTAACTCTAGTGGTGCATACATAACTAGCACTAACTCTATTGATACACACATAACTGGCACTAACTCTAGCGATAGACACATATCTGGCACTAACTCTAGCAGTACACACATAACTGGCACTAACTCTAGCGATACACACATAACTGGCACTAACTCTAGCGATAGACACATAACTAGCACTAACTCTAGTGATACACATATAACTGGCACTAACTCTAGTGGTGCATACATAACTAGTACTAACTCTAGTGATACACACATAACTGGCACTAACTCTAGCGATAGACACATAACTGGCACTAACTCTAGTGATAGACACATAACTGGCATTAACGCTAGCAATAGACACATAACTGGCACTAACTCTAGTGATAGACACATAACTAGCACTAACTCTAGTGACAGACACATAACTGGCACTAACTCTAGTGGTACATACATAACTAGCACTAACTCTAGTGGTACATACATAACTGGCACTAACTCTAGTGATACACACATAACTGGCACTAACTCTAGTGGTACATACATAACTAGCACTAACTCTAGTGGTACATACATAACTGGCACTAACTCTAGTGGTACATACATAACTAGCACTAACTCTAGTGATACACACATAACTGGCACTAACTCTAGCAGTACACACATAACTGGCATTAACTCTAGCGGTACACACATAATTTGCATTAACTGTAGTGGTACACACATAACTGGCACTAACTCTAACGATACACACATAACTGGCACTAACTCTAGCGATTCACACATAACTGGCACTAACTCTAGCAGTACACATATAACTGGCATTAACTCTAATGGTACGTACATAACTAGCACTAACTCTAGTGATACACACATAACTGGCACTAATTCTAGTGATACACACATAACTGGCACAAACTCTAGCAGTACACACATAACTGGCACTAACTCTAGCGATAGACACATAACTGGCACTAACTCTAGCGATTCACACATAACTGGCACTAACTCTACCGGTACACACATAACTGGCACTAACTCTAGTGGTACATACATAACTGGCACTAACTCTAGTGATACATGTATAAGTAACTTCTTGTAATTTAGGTAATACCTAAATACATATTTAACTGCCCTAACATATAAATAATATACATAAAATTTAACTGTTGCATTTTCATTTTCAGAAAGAGATTCATTTAGTAAAGACAGTCCTTCATTCTCCTCTCTCAAATATTTGCACATACAGACAGAAGAGATGGAGAGTAACAGATGCTTAGAAGATGAGGAGGTCGTGTTGTCCGAGTACAAGGATAACACAGTGCCTGATGTGGTGTATAATGGATGTAGCAGTGATGTTCTTCATAAATCTGATTATTACAGTGTCATGCTTCCAGGAGAAAATAGTTACAACATACACGCACACACATACAGGGGAGAGAAACCTTACAGATGTGGCACTTGTGGTAAAACGTTTGAAAGCAGTTGGTATCTTAAAGTACATACAAGGATACACACAGGGGAAAAGCCTTATAAGTGTGATGTGTGTGGTGAAGGGTTTATTCGAAGCAATGGCCTGGTCATACACACAAGAAAGCATACAGGAGAAAAACCTTACAAATGTGATGTTTGTGACAGTGAATTTGCTGACCGCAGAATTCTGACTAGACATAAAATAAAACATACAGGAGAGAAGGCCTACAAATGTGAACTTTGTGCTAAAGCATTTGAAAGTAATTGGTATCTTAAGGTGCATACAAGAATACACACAGGAGAGAAACCTTTCATTTGTGATGTATGTGGTGCTGGATTTATTCGAAGTAGTAGATTAGTAATGCACAAAAGAGAACACACTGGAGAGAAACCTTACAAATGTGATGTTTGTGGTGCTAAATTTACTCAGAATTCTTCACTGACTGTACATAAGAGAAAACATACAGGTGAAAAGCTGTACGTATGTGATGTATGTGGTGTTGGATTTCCTACAAGAAATCAATTAAAACTACACAGAAGACAACATACAGGCGAGAAACCTTACAAATGTGATATCTGTGGTATAGATTTTACACATAGTTCTACTTTGATAGTACACAGAAGAAAACACACAGGAGAGAAACCTTACAAATGTGATGTTTGTAGTGATGGGTTCACATGTCAAGCTAATTTAATAGTGCACAAAAGAAAACACACAGGGGAGAGACCTTATTTATGTGATATCTGTGGTAGTGGCTTTACACAGAGCTCTATGCTCAGAGTACATAAAAGAAAACACACAGGAGAGAAACCTTACGTTTGTGATATATGTGGTACAGGTTATGCTCAGAGCAGTTACCTTATAGTACACAAAAGAATACACACAGGAGAGAAACCTTACAGATGTGATATTTGTGATGTTGCATTCAATGATAGCTCTGCTCTGAGAGTGCACAAAAGAAAGCATACTTGAAAAAAAACTGACAATTTTATGATGTTTGTAGTCAGTGTTTGTAGTCAAGGATTTCCTACAGAAAGTTGATGTAATCTTACAACTTACAAAAGAACACTTCTAGGAGAAATCTTGACAACTTTGCATTTGTTTCAAGATAAAACTTTCACAGAAACTAAGAGAACATTGGAAAGAGAAACACCAACAAATGTTTGGTAGAGAGAGCTTTTCTTGGTTGAACATGCTTGGCAGACACAAGAAAACATTCAGAAAAGAGGAACATTTCTAATTGCTGCTCATTCACTTGCATGTCCCTTGCGGAACTTTGCCTCCCTAACAGCACTCCTGTAGACCTCTCGGTTGTGAGCAAGATGGCCTGCTGATGATACATCCATTTGCAGATCATCAACGATGTCTTGCAGCCATCTTCATTTTGGTCTTCCTCTCTTTCTTTTTCCCATTATGTACCCTTCCAAGACAGTCTTCTCTAGATTATCATGACGTTTAATGTGTCCAAAATATTTAAGTTTTCTCTCTTTAATCCTCTTTACTAGCCAGCCTTCTTCAATATTAAGTTCATGTAGTATAGATATATTTGTTCTTTTTTATGTCCATGATATTTGAAAAACTCTTCTGTAACATTTACATTCAAAGGCATTTATGTGTTTCTCAGATGTTTTGTTAAGTGTCCAGGTCTCACAGGCATATGTTGTGATGGGAAAGATGCATGCCCTTAAAAATATTATTTTTGTAGTTCTGTCTGCTCCTCTCCACAGATTCTTTATTTGTTTTACTTTCTAAAGAGCGATAGATGTCCTCCTTTTAATTTCCCTCATTGTATCTCCATTATTAGTTGATAGTGATTTAAGCGCCACTTCTTCCAGTTTGTCCTCATTGATACATATTTCGGCTGCCTTGTTTGTTTTGTCAGTTGTCATCAATTTGGTTTTCTTTGCATTAAGATAGAGGTTTTGTTCTTCGCTGTTCTTACGGACTGACATAATTAGTTTTTCCATTCTTTTTTGTGTTGTGGACAGTAATACTGTGTCATCAGCATATCTAATCTCTGGTATTTCATAACCTTCAATTGTTATGGCATCATAATATTCATTGTCTACATCTTCTGCTGCTACAGTAAATAAAATTGAGAAAATTATTGTGATTATAGCATGCCTATTTAAACAAAATATGTGCAGTTACAACTGAATGGTTTAGTATATTAATTCACTTTGCTTGGCTTATACATTGTAAGTGTTTAACACGATGAGAAAGACTAGACATATCAGATTTGTGCCATCTGTTTTTTTTTGTTGGCTGGAGTTGTGGTTATTTCTGTGTCATAACTATTTTGTCCCAGAAGTGATGTCTAGACAGTTAGATGTGATTGATGTGTCCCAGAAGTAATTTCTAGAAAGAGGTGTGATTGATGTGTCCCAGAAGTGATGTCTAGACAGATGTGATTGATGTGTCCCGTGAGAAATGAATATGGGAGACAGTAAAGAAAGGCACAGATGTCTGTAGAAAAAGAGACCACTTTTAACATAATGATATGATGTACAGAGCATCATCTGCTGATAAAAAGGTGAAGACAAATGTCACATGCAGAAGACACCAGAAAGAAGCTTTTCTTATATACTTTACCTGCTTACAAGAAAGTGTAACACAGACAATTATAGTAACAAACAGTTTGTGTGATACTTTACCTGCTTACAGGAAAGTGTAACACAGACACTTATAGTAACAAACAGTTTGTGTGATACTTTACCTGCTTACAGGAAAGTGTTACACAGACACTTATAGTAACAAACAGTTTGTGTGATACTTTATCTGCTTACAAGAAAGTGTTACATAAACACTTATATGAAGGATGCTAAGGTACAAAGGGTTATTTCTCAACATAGCTCCCTTGCAAGTTTATGCACTTAGTCCAGCGATCCTGGAGAATATGGATCCCTTCTTTGTAAAAGTAAGCATCTTGTGCCAGTAGAAAGTTGTCTACAGCATGAATGACATCATCATCTAAAGCAAATTTGCAACCACTGAGCTCCTTTTTGAGTTTTGTAAACAGGTAATAGTCCAAATCTGGGGAATAAGGAGGATGTTCAAGAAGCTGGAAGCCGCATTCATCAATGGCAGCCATTGCCACCACTGACCTGTGAACTGGAGCACTGTCTCAATGAAAGATGACCTCTCTCTTCAGTTTTCCTCGACACTTTTCCTTCAGTTTGACCCGCAGTTGCTTCACAAGATTAGCGTAATAGGTCCCAGTGCCCATTCTGCCCTTTTGAAGATATTCTACCAATAGCACACATTCTGAATCCCAAAAGATGGAAGCCATCACTTTGCCTGGAGACAGAACCACCCTTGCTTTCTTTGGAGGTGGGGATCCATGTTTCCACTGCTTTGAATGTTCTTTGGTTTCTAGTTGAAAATGATGAACCCAAGTCTGATCCATAGTCACAAATTGTTGAAGAAACTTTTCAGGATCTGCAGAAAAATGGGCAAGATTGTCTCTTGACATGTTGAGACGGTGTTGTTTGTGATCATCTTCAAGAAGTTTTGGGACCCATCGAGCAGAAACCTTTTGAAGATCATTGTGAATAATGGCATGAA
Source organism: Achatina immaculata (assembly GCA_009760885.1). Lineage (NCBI taxonomy): Eukaryota > Metazoa > Mollusca > Gastropoda > Stylommatophora > Achatinidae > Lissachatina > Lissachatina immaculata. The sequence goes on along the minus strand of CM019710.1, from coordinate 32,121,277 downwards.
CATGTTCCTGGGAGATGCCCAACTCAGTAGAAATATACCGCTCAGTTGTCGATCCTCCATTACCATGTCACAGATTCTGCCGGTAGTTTCCTCGGTGTTTATTGTTCTTGGTATTCCTGGACGGGGATAATCTTCCCTTCCATGTTTGAACTGAGCTGCCCATTTCTTCACTGTGCTGTAAGAAGGGGCACTCTCTCCTAGAGTCTCTACCATATCCTCATGGATCTCATTCGATGATAAGCCCTTGATGCAGAGGTAGCGAATGACTGCTCGATCAGAAATGTTATCCATTTTCTCAATTTCTGCCACCCCTTACCACTTCAGTAGCCTATAAAAAAAATTGGTTGCAGTTAATTTCTTTAAACTTGGTGTTTAATCTTACATTAACCTGATCTACAAATGCACTTAATATCAACTGTGTGTTTAAAGTATTTGTACCTTAGGCCACGAATTTATCAATCAACCCTCATAGTAACAGCTGCTTACAAGAAAGTGTGACACAAACATATAATGTCTGCTACATGTTTTGTAGTACAGTGTGCTGAGCATAAACTGTTAAAAGTGAGCATGAATGTGATAGTTAATTCTTAGAATATGATAGAAATAAAATATACTTACAGCAACAGTCGTATGAGATATTTCACCTCGATGCAGGACATTTTTAATCTCTCCAAATTTTTATTTGAATTTTGCCTGAAAATTTTTTTTTAGTTTATGAGAGAGTTTGTTTTGGTTTAAAATTTTCTATGTTGTTGGTTTGTGTAAGAGTTTGTAAGTACTTCTTTCACAGACTGGTTATGTAAGTAGTAGATTCTTGTCTTACAGTGAGACAGGTGGAAATTGTAAACAGATTCAGTGAGGCAGGTGTAAGCTGTAAACAGATTGTCTTATGTTGAGACAGGTGTACACTGTAAACAGATTCTTGTCTTACATTTAGACAGGTGTAAGCTGTAAACAGATTCTTGTCTTACAGTGAGATAGGTGTAAGCTGTAAATAAATTCTTGTCTTACAGTGAGACAGATGTACACTGTAAACAGATTCTTGTCTTACATTTAGACAGGTGTAAGCTGTAAACAGATTATTGTCTTACATTGAGACAAGCTGTAAACAGATTCTTGTCTTACATTTAGACATGTGTAAGCTGTAAACAGATTCTTGTCTTACATTTAGACAGGTGTAAGCTGTAAACAAATTCTTGTCTTACAGTGAGATAGGTGTAAGCTGTAAATAAATTCTTGTCTTACAGTGAGACAGGTGTAAGCTTTAAACAGATTCTTGTCTTACACTGAGACAGGTGTAAGCTGTAAACAGATTCTTGTCTTACAGTGAGACAGGTGTAAGCTGTAAACAGATTCTTGTCTTACAGTGAGACAGGTGTAAGCTGTAAACAGATTCTTGTCTTACAGTGAGACAGGTGTAAGCTGTAAACAGATTCTTGTCTTACAGTGAGACAGGTGTAAGCTGTAAACAGATTCTTGTCTGTAACTCAGCATATTGGATGAAGTGAAGTTCTCTAGAAGATAGCAGGATGATGAGGAGAAGAGAAAAGAAAGATAAATGTAGCAATAGTGATCCTCACACTTTCTACAGAAAATAAATCTACACAAAAACAACAGTCCCTCTTTATTTTTCCATCTCATAAGCAAATGCTTTACAGTAACAATTATTTACATTGCACATCTCACATATTACTATAAACATTACTAGCAATATGAAAGTTACTCTCGATGGTCTGTCTACCACAATCAGAATGTGATAGTTACCTCGCTGGTGTGTCTACCACATTTAGAATATGGTAGTTACTCTCACTGGTGTGTCTGCCACAATCAGAACATGATAGTTACTCTTGTTGGTCTGTCTACCACAATCAGAATGTGATAGTTACTCTCACTGGTGTGTCTACCACAATCAGAATGTGATAGTTACTCTCACTGGTCTGTCTACCACAATCAGAATGTGATAGTTACTCTCACTGGTGTGTTACCACTTTACAGGGATTGCTTACATTACACTGAGTGTAATACTGGAATAGATTACAAAGCTACTCTCTTTTTTTAAGATTTATCTGTAATAAATTATTTTACCAGTTTCCTTCCTGAATAGTGCCATGTCACACTATCATAATATAAGATGATTTCCTGACTGGTGTTTGCTGTACCATGTCACACTATCGTGTTAGATATTGGTGTTTGCTGTACCATGTTACATTATCATGTTAGATGATCTCTTGATTGGTGTTTGCTGTACTATGTCACACTATCATGTTAGATGATCAGACAGCATTCATTCAACTGGTGGTTGCTGTACCATGTTACATTATCATGTTAGATGATCTCCTGACTGGTGTTTGCTGTACCATGTTACACTATCACAGATCTCTTGACTTATGTTTGCTGTACCATGTTACACTATCATAGATCTCCTGACTTATGTTTGCTGTACCATGTTACACTATCACATATCTCTTGACTGGAGTTTGCTGTACCATGTTACACTATCATAGATCTCCTGACTTATGTTTGCTGTATCATGTTACATTATCATATTAGTTGATCTCCTGACTGGTGTTTGCTGTTATCACTATCAAATGAATGGTGTCTACACTAACATATTAGAATATCTCCTGACTGGTGTTTGCTGTACCATGTCACACTATCATGTTAGATATTGGTGTTTGCTGTACCATGTCACACTATCATGTTAGATGATCTCCTGTCTGGTGTTTGCTGTACCTTGTCACACTATCATGTTAGATATCTCCTGACTGGTGTTTTCTGTATCACATCACACTATCAACTGAATGCTGTCTACACTATCATATATCTCCTGACTGGTGTTTTCTGTATCACATCACACTATCAACTGAATGCTGTCTACACTATCATATATCTCCTGACTGGTGTTTTCTGTATCACATCACACTATCAACTGAATGCTGTCTACACTATCATATATCTCCTGACTGGTGTTTTCTGTATCACATCACACTATCAACTGAATGCTGTCTACACTATCATATATCTCCTGACTGGTGTTTTCTGTATCACATCACACTATCAACTGAATGCTGTCTACACTATCATATATCTCCTGACTGGTGTTTTCTGTATCACATCACACTATCAACTGAATGCTGTCTACACTATCATATATCTCCTGACTGGTGTTTTCTGTATCACATCACACTATCAACTGAATGCTGTCTACACTATCATATATCTCCTGACTGGTGTCTACTCCTTAGACTGTCTCTTGAATGCTGGCGGCTGTGTCGTGCTAGGCTACCACTGCTGATAAACTTCACACCGCAGACTTCACACTGGTGAGGCTTATCTCCTGTATGTGTTCTTGTGTGCCGTGTCAAATGACAGCTTGCAGTGAACTCTACACCACAAACCTCACATTTATAAGGCTTCTCTTCACTATGTTTTCTCTTGTGCATTGTCAGATCACTGCTTCTAGTGAATGCTACACCACAAACCTCACATTTATAAGGCTTTTCTTCACTATGTTTTCTCTTGTGCATTGTCAGATCACTGCTTCTAGTGAATGCTACACCACAAACATCACACTTGTATGACTTCTCTCCGCTGTGCTGCCTTGCATGTGTTGTCAGGTAAGTGTTTGTGGAGAATCTAAGTTTACAAACATTACATTCATATGGCTTCTCTCCTGTGTGCTTCTCTTCTGTGTGTTTCTTCTTGTGTATTATTAAATTTCCTGCATGAGAAAAATCTTCACCACAAACATCACATTTGTGAAGTTTCTCTTCTCTATGTTTCCTCATGTGTTCTGTCAGCTCACTGCTTCTGCTGAATTCTTCACTACAAACATCACATTTGTAAAGCTTGTCTCCTGTGTGTTTTCTGGTATGGTTTGTTAAACTACTACTTCTAGTAAATCTTACATCACAAACATCACATCTGAAAGGTTTCTCTCCTGTGTGTTTTCTCTTGTGCCTTGTTAAGTGACTGCTTGTTGCAAAGGCTACACCACAAACATCACATTTGTAAGGTTTCTCGCCTGTGTGTCGTCTTCTGTGTATTGTCAGGTGAATATTCTGAGCAAAACTTTCACCACAAACACCACATTTGTAAGGCTTCTCTCCCGTATGTTTTCTCATGTGAATGATTAAATACCTATTCCTGGCAAACCCTACGCCACAGACCTCACACTCGTACGGCTTCTCTCCCGTATGCTTCCTGATGTGTATGACTAAAAACTTGTTCTTGGCAAACCCTTGGCCACAAAACTCACAAGCGTACGGTCTATCTCCCAGCAGATTTCTCCTACCTGAGCTGCTCGTGTTTCCTGTGCATGATGCTCCAGACAAATCATTCTTGTCAGGGTTCTCCTGAGCTGGTGTTTGTCTGTTTGTTGTTGTTAGACTATCTTCATCATCATCATTCTCTACAGAACATGTTTGAAGCTGACCTCCTGTACTGTTTTTCCCTGTATCTTCTCTCCTGCTGACATGACCATCTTGTATGTAACTTGCAGCCATCTTGTCATCTACATCAATATTCACACTGCACACAGAAAACATGTGATCTTTGCCTGTAGCCTGTACCCCCACACCACATTCAACCTGCACCTTACAAACATCTGATAGCTTCTCCTGACTGCCACAAGCATCCATGGATACTTCATGTCCAGCAACTCTTGACTCAGTACAGTCAGGAGTTATTGCTCCTGGGATTATGTCAGTGTTCTTCTCTGAATCTGCCATGTTACACTCAGTTGCTGCACGTGAAGGTCCAAGTTGCTGACACTTCCCAGCTTGTAGCAGTGTTTTCAGACATTCAGCATTAGACAAGAGAAGGCAGCGCCGAGTACACGAATCTGTCTCTGAAACAGAGAAACAGCGAACTAAGTCAACTTGAAATATCTACATCAAAGAGTGAGGCGCAGAAAGAGAGAGAGATACAGGGAGAGGAAGAAGGAGAGAGATATGGGGGGAACAAACGAACATTCTTTATTTACAAAGGGTTAAGAATTGCGCATGCAGGCCCGTCTGACATTCTGCCCTTCATCATACAGCTTTCACTCAGACACAGTCATTCAGCATTTGTTCATGAGCATAATAATCAGGACAACACAGTTTATGATTACATAAATAAATAATAAACTTATCTCATGCCCATACACTCTTCACTCTGATTTATGAAATAAACTTGCATTCTCACATTCATTCAAAACTAACAAATTTATAGAAAAGCAGTATTACACAAAAAAATTACAACACTCAAGCCATACTTTAAATTACTTTAAACTATGCTTAGGGAGGCATATAATCCATATCAAACAGATGTTGACAAAGTTTAAAGTTATAAGAAAGAATTTTACTTATAAGTTTTATGTGAATTGGTAAGGCATTCCAAAGGTGGGCAGCTGAGTAAGATAAGCTTTTTTTTAAACATGTCAAGCCTTGTTTTTGGGAAAATACAGTTGCTTAAGCATTGACTGTGTTTTGGGTTGGATTTGAACAATGACCGCAGATAGGGTGGAGCATTGTGCAATAGAATTTTATGAATTAACTTGGCCTTGTTGAAAAGAAATCTCTTCTTGAGGAGTAGAATATCAAGATGTTTGTCCTTATTTGTAATACATGCTGCATGTTTGTCATCTATAAGCTTTACTGCACATTTTTGAAGTAGTCTTTTCATGTTTGACATGGAACAACCATCCCAGACTGTGGAGCAGTAGTCCAAGTGTGTTTGTATCTGTGATATGTAGTATATTTTTCTGGTGTCTACATCAAAAAAATGTTTAATTTTAGTAAATTGGTAAACTTGTTGTGCAATGAGTTTGGTTAGATTGTCTACATGATGATTCCAACTGGTGGTCAATCATGAGACCTAGAAATTAATTTTCACTAACATTCTTTATCTGTGAAGTTCCAGCATGGAGCTGTTGGTGAATTTGTTAATTTCTGTCTTGTTTTAATGAGCATAGATTTTGTTTTGCTGATGTTTATTAGCATTCTGTTGTTGTTGCTCCAGTTAATTAGACTATTTCAATTTGAAGAGCTGACTCAAGGTTAATACAGTCATTGTCACTAGTGTAAACTGTGCAGTCATCAGCAAAGAGGTCACAAGATGATTTTTTTTAGATGAAGTGGAAGATAATTGATGTAGATGGTAAACAGGAAAGGACCAAGAATAGATCCCTGTGGAATGCCCTTATCAACCACAGATGAACTTGACTTAGAGTTTTTGAGGGAAACTACCTGCTGTCTGTTGGAAAGAAAAGATGGAACAAATTTGTCAAGTCAGGGTGTAATAAGTCTCAAGCTTTCTAACTATGATTTCATGATCAATTATGTCAAATGCTTTTATAAAGTCAACAAAGACAACACCACATAATTTATCATCGTTTATATTAGATAATATAAAAGGAAGGAGGAGAGTGATATAGAGGGAGAGAGAGAGAGAAAGGAGAGAGATATACAGAGAAAGAGGAAGAAGGAGAGAGATAGGGAAAGGAAGGAGAGACACAGAGAGAGCGTGGCATGAAATACCTGCACCTACAAAGAACAAATATGAAATAACATCAAAAGAGTGGCATGAAATATATGAACAACAAAAGAGTGGCATGAAATAAATGAACAATGAAAGAGTGGCATGAAATAAATGAACAATGAAAGAGTGGCATGAAATAAATGAACAACATAAGAGTGGCATGAAATAAATGAACAATGAAAGAGTGGCATGAAATAAATGAACAACATAAGAGTGGCATGAAATAAATGAACAATGAAAGAGTGGCATGAAATAAATGAACAATGAAAGAGTGGCATGAAATACTTCTTCTGATAGAGGACACTGAAGATAATTATACAAAGATCTAGTTCTGGTAGAGGACATTGAAGATAATGAGACACAGATCTTAAGTTCTGGTAGAGGACATGAAGATAATGAGACAAAGGTCTATGTTCGATCATCTACAAACTGTAGCAGATATATGGTAGAATTGCATTCATTAAATAGAAAAAGATATAAAAGTGTAGAAAATCAGAGTGTAAGTCTGAACTGACAAATGACTGACTTAGCTCTACAGTCCTTGTGTAACCAGTGTTGGCAGTCAGAATCTGTAGTAGTAAAGTCTCTACAGTCCCTGTGTTGGCAGTCAGAATCTGTAGTAGTAAAGTCTCTACAGTCCCTGTGTTGGCAGTCAGAATCTGTAGTAGTAAAGTCTCTATAGTCCCTGTGTTGGCAGTCAGAATCTGTAGTAGTAAAGTCTCTACAGTCCCTGTGTTGGCAGTCAGAATCTGTAGTAGTAAAGTCTCTACAGTCCCTGTGTTGGCAGTCAGAATCTGTAGTAGTAAAGTCTCTACAGTCCCTGTGTTGGCAGTCAGAATCTGTAGCAGTAAAGTCTCTACAGTCCCTGTGTAACCAGTGTTGGCAGTCAGAATCTGTAGTAGTAAAGTCTCTACAGTCCCTGTGTTGGCAGTCAGAATCTGTAGCAGTAAAGTCTCTACAGTCCCTGTGTAACCAGTGTTGGCAGTCAGAATCTGTAGTAGTAAAGTCTCTACAGTCCCTGTGTAACCAGTGCTGGCAGTCAGAATCTGTAGTAGTAAAGTCTCTACAGTCCCTGTGTTGGCAGTCAGAATATGTAGTAGTAAAGTCTCTACAGTCCCTGTGTTGGCAGTCAGAATATGTAGTAGTAAAGTCTCTACAGTCCCTGTGTTGGCAGTCAGAATCTGTAGTAATAAAGTCTCTACAGTCCCTGTGTAACCAGTGCTGGCAGTCAGAATCTGTAGTAGTAAAGTCTCTACAGTCCCTGTGTTGGCAGTCAGAATATGTAGTAGTAAAGTCTCTACAGTCCCTGTGTTGGCAGTCAGAATATGTAGTAGTAAAGTCTCTACAGTCCCTGTGTTGGCAGTCAGAATATGTAGTAGTTAAGTCTCTACAGTCCCTGTGTAACCAGTGTTGGTAGTCAGAATCTTTAGTAGTAAAGTCCATATAAACTTACACATACATCAGTAATAAGATTTTCACTTCTCTTTCTTTCTCCAACACATCTTTCACAACAACCTACCAACTCAGATATATCACTAATGTGTATGTGATATCTTTATATAGTGTTTCTCCATCATTGGTATGTGTATGTGATATTTTTATATAGTGTTTCTCCATAATTGATATGTGTGTGATATCTTTATGTAGTGTTTCTCCATAATTGATATGTGTGTGTGATATCTTTCTGTCATGTTTCTCCATCACTGCTGTGTGTTGTGATATCTTCAATCACATCTCCCACAGTAAACTAGCAACTCGTGTATATCACTGATGTGTATGTGATAAATCTATGTAGCATGTTTCCATATTTACTGACAAATGTAATAACTTCACCTTGTGTTTGTCCATATTTACTAATATGTGTGTGATAGATCTGTGTGGTATTTTTCCATCAAAGCTTACATGTGATTGGTTCTTGTAGTGTTTCTCCCTCAATGCTGATAATAACAAAGGGAAACTGACACTGGAGAATGAATGAACATACTTTATTTTCAAAGGGTTAAGAATTGGGGATGCAGGCCCGTCTGACACTCTGCCCTTCATTAGGCAGCTTTCACTCAGTCACAGTCATTCAGCATTTATTAATGAGCGTTAATAATCATGAAGACGCATTAAATGATTACATAAATAAATAATAAACTTATCTCATGTCCGTACACTCTACACTCTGATTTATGCATTCTTACATTCATTCAAAACTAACAAATTTATAGAAAAGCAGTATATAAACAAAAAAAATCACAACAATCAAGCCATACTTTAAACTGCTTTAGACTATGCATGTAGTCCATATCTAACAGATGTTGACAAAGTTTAAAGTTATAAGAACGAAAGTGAAAAATGAAAAGAGATCAGGTAAGCCTATCTAGTACAGGAAAGACAAGTGTAGTGACCACATTCTCAGTCTTGCAGATTGCGTGCTAGTTAAACTAGCAACGAAAACAAAAAAAACTAAATCAAATCCTGGACTGTGCTATATAAAAATAAGAATGTAAGAATTATGATAAATATAACTGTGCTATGTAAGCCAGGAATGGAAGAAACAATAAATAAATATTAAAATTAAACATTACATAACATATCTGAAAAGTGTGATACGAAAGTCAGCTGAAGCCAAAATGCCACAAACATATTTGATCTGAAAGATACTTCACAAACATACCTCATTATCTACTTCCTCTTTTATTTCAGCTGATGTCTTATTTGCTTTCTCACGAAACTCAGCTCCAGCTTCTGGAGTGCTTGTTCATTTCCACACATTTGTAGACAAACTGAAAAAGATTTGTCAATCACATGGTCACAGCTTGCTCACTGATTATGTGGACTTTATGTGCTCCACCATTACAACCATACTCATGTAATCTGTTCTGTTTATCTTACTTGCTCCATCACTACAACCACACTCATGTAATCTGTTCTGTTTATCTTACTTGCTCCATCACTACAACCACACTCATGTAATCTGTTCTTTTTATCTTACTTGCTCCATCACTACAACCACACTCATGTAATCTGTTCTTTTTATCTTACTTGCTCCATCACTACAACCACACTCATGTAATCTGTTCTGTTTATCTTGGCCTGACAGATCTCCTCACTTCCAGCTGTCCCTACAACCTGTTATCACTCTTCCTAGTTTGTCTCAGAACATGTCTGCCTTATCTATACACACCGTCTAACACAGCAACACACAATTCACAAGATAAGTAACATGTTCTCATTTGTTATATACCAAACATGGATGCTCTCTTCCTGCCCTTTATTTTCTTCTTTCATTTTTGTATGAACATGATGAAACATTACAAATGTGTGTTCTATTACTTAATAAATATGCTCTTATATTTTTTCACAAAAAAGTCTATCTACCAATTTATTCTGCCAAATTTATATTGGTGTATGTTCCTCATTTGTATGTGCTCAACTTACTTTCTGTCATTCTTGTTTCTGTCCACTTACCTCATTGTTTATCTTTTTGTAAAACGGAACCACGCATCTCTATAACTATCTGTTACATCTTTCCTGTAATACCTTTGTGCAAATAAGTTTAATTTTGCATACACTTACACACAAACGCTGTTTTTATGTCCCAGAGATTCTCACTCATGATATGCCTCCCACAGAACAGCCGCCATAACCCGGCGGATAACAGATTTCTCTCTGGAGTTGCCCACCCTCACACGGAGAACAACTTCCGGTTCGGCTGACCAATCACAGAGCGGGACCCACACAGCCTATCATCACATGTCTCCTCTGGGGTTGATGTCTGTCTTGGTCTTGTGCTGTCTTAGTTCTTACAGCCACACTTTATTCTTGCCCTTCTCTCGATGTTAACCACTCACATCCGCCGCTGTAGTTCACGCGTTATTTTATTTTCAACTTTTCCCTCAAATATTTATTAAAATGTATAAACTAGGAAACAAGTAGTAACAGCTTTATTACAAAACAAATACAATGAATAGAGCACTTAGCCTGAACGAACATGGAGCTTTCTAAACATAGGATTCATGTGAATCTATACTTTATCTCCTCTCTCTAATTCTTCGCCTTGTGTGTGTTTGTATGATTAAGGCTCAGGCCAAAACGTCACAACTTTGTAGTCGTTAAGTAATAAAGCTGTTCCTACATTTTTCCTAGTTTATACATTTTGGTATCACAGCTTTACTACAGTGCTTCGTGTATAGTTATATACTTATACACTAATTATTATGTGTTACCAAATATCTATTAGATCTGCATCTCACTGCAGCCAGAAAGAGTAAATGTCTTGTTCTGTCATTTCTATTTTCAGGTTTTTTGTTTTGTTTTACCTGGCCCACGAGAACATGCAGATATACAGCCTCAGCTTTTTATTTTCACTTCAAATGCAAACTAAGAAACGCCATATTAATTTCTTATCACAACACTTGTGTCAAAAGCCTGCTACATCTTGCTAAGATGTTACCACACAACACTTGTGTCAAAAGCCTGCTACATCTTACAGTAACCTCTTTATGCAAATGGAGGGAACAATATAACAAGATCCATTTTTGTAACCTCCAGACATGAGAAAGTATGTGAAGATGAGTCTGCATTATGTCAAGTTCAACACAAATCTCACAGTTTCCATATTGCTAGACAGCACAAAGTTAACTGTTTCCATACTGCTAGACAGCACACACCTCACTGTTTCCATCTTGCTATACAGCACAAACCTCACTGTTTCTATCTTGCTAAAACTGTGTCTGTAAAACCCAGGATCAGAAAAAGGAAACTATCAGAGACACGGATATGTTAAACTGGCTGGTCATATGAACTGTGATTGAAACAGGTATCTGGAACATTTAGTGGCATGTGACGATACAAAAACAAAAGATCACACTGAACATCTCACATAGAAAAACTAAAGAACATTGCTTCTACCAACAGTGAACATCTCACATAGAAAAACTAAAGAACATTGCTTCTACCAACAGTGAACATCTCACATAGAAAAACTAAAGAAAAAAGTTGAAAATTCTCGATTGAACCATCGAATTTCACTCTCGTAGCTAAGGAAGCTTGAATATGATGACAAAGATCACTGGATATGCGCACTAAATTGTTTACAATAAAATGTTACACCGGTTTTTTAATGAAACAAAGCATGTATCACTATATTGACATGTGGCCACGACTCATTACACCGAAGCCAGCACTTTTGCTATGTCCGGCCAGGGAACAAGGAAAAAGTGGGAACATTGAAGAAAAGTGGGGAACATCAAATAATATAGTGAAAGTGGGGAACGTTGAAGAATATAGAAAAAATGGGGAACATCAAATAATATAGAAAAAGTGAGAAACATTGAAGAATATTTACAAAAATGGGGAATGAAACTATTTTCTTGAGGCTGAAAAATTATTTCTTCTACTTAGTCTTTAATACCTCACACAGCAAGACAGGGGTCAGAGACCTGCCTGTGGATATGTGTGTCTGCATGCACTCATGTGTGAACATCTTGCTGAAGTGGCTGTCAGTTTTAACTTATGAACATCAACAGTGGCTGTCAGTTTTAACTTATGAACATCAACAATGGCTGTCAGTTTTAACTTATGAACATCAACAATGGCTGTCAGTTTTAACTTATGAACATCAACAGTGGCTGTCAGTTTTAACTTATGAACATCAACAATGGCTGTCAGTTTTAACTTATGAACATCAACAATGGCTGTCAGTTTTAACTTATGAACATCAACACAAGATAAACACAAGGAGAAAATTCTGAGAAGAAATTTATTTGTTAAAAATTTGACATCTTGCCCTCTCCCTTCTGTCGTACTTTCTCTCCTGCAATCAGATCACAACATATCATTTCTACCACACCTTACCTGCAGTCAGATCACAACATATCATGGTACTACAACACAGAACAACATGATATCATTTCTACCACACAGAACAAAGTAAAAGATAATTATAACAGAAAGCATACTGTCAACTGCAGAAATAAAGAGAGAAATATGCCACATGTCCGACATGCTGACTTTGTAACTGTCTAGAAAGACAGTAACTTTGAAACACAACTTTATGATATATGTAAAGCTGTTAAACTGTACTGAGGTCACTACTAAAAAACATAATTTTATGATACATGTAAAGCTGTTAAGCTGTACTGGGGTCACTACTAAAAAACATAACTTTATGATACATGTAAAGCTGTTAAGCTGTACTGGGGTCACTACTAAAAACATAACTTTATGATACATGTAAAGCTGTTAAGCTGTATTGAGGTCACTACTAAAAAACATAACTTTATGATACATGTAAAGCTGTATTGAGGTCACTACTAAAAAACATAACTTTATGATACATGTAAAGCTGTTAAGCTGTGCTGGGGTCACTAGTGAAAGTGTAGTTCTAGAGTTACTGCATTTTCTGAAAGCAAAATTTGTGGCTTTTTTGCCCATGCACAAAAATCTGCACAGGTTTGCTACCCCTGGGCTAGGAATTCAAAATGATGTGATACTTTCACCACTCTTATCTGATGTGATATTTTTATCATATGTGTATGTGAAATTTTCAGCACTCTCATTTGATGTGATGCTTTTATCTTTTTTTGTGTGTGATACTTTCATTACTTGCATGATGATACTTTCATTACTTGCATGATATTTTTAGCACTCGTGTGATATGATACTTTTGCTAGAAATTCTTCACCAGGGCATTACCTACCACAAACTAAACTTACTACAACAGATCAGAAATTTACCACAAATGTGAAGCAGTTAGTGCAACATGCAGCTTGTTATAAGTTTTTCATATCTGGTTTGATGATGATGATGACTGATAAAGCATACAGGAACTATCTGACACACAAACAAAATGATGGCAGTCAGGCAGCTAGGATATACACCAAGTAAACTGGTCAGAAGTCAGGTAGTTAGGATATACACCAAGTAAACTGGTCAGAAGTCAGGTAGTTAGGATACACACCAAGTAAACTGGTCAGAAGTCAGGTAGTTAGGATACACACCAAGTAAACTGGTCAGAAGTCAGGTAGTTAGGATACACACCAAGTAAACTGGTCAGAAGTCAGGTAGTTGGGATACACACCAAGTAAACTGGTCAGAAGTCAGGTAGTTAGGATACACACCAAGTAAACTGGTCAGAAGTCAGGTAGTTAGGATACACACCAAGTAAACTGGTCAGAAGTCAGGTAGTTAGGATACACACCAAGTAAACTGGTCAGAAGTCAGGTAGTTAGGATACACACCAAGTAAACTGGTCAGAAGTCAGGTAGTTAGGATACACACCAAGTAAACTGGCCAGAAGTCAGGTAGCTAGGATACACACCAAGTAAACTGGCCAGAAGTCAGGTAGTTAGGATACACACCAAGTAAACTGGCCGAAAGTCAGGTAGTTAGGATACACACCAAGTAAACTGGCCGAAAGTCAGGTAGTTAGGATACACACCAAGTAAACTGGTCAGAAGTCAGGTAGTTAGGATACACACCAAGTAAACTGGTCAGAAGTCAGGTAGTTAGGATACACACCAAGTAAACTGGCCGAAAGTCAGGTAGTTAGGATACACACCAAGTAAACTGGCCGAAAGTCAGGTAGTTAGGATACACACCAAGTAAACTGGCCGAAAGTCAGGTAGTTAGGATACACACCAAGTAAACTGGCCGAAAGTCAGGTAGTTAGGATACACACAAGTAAACTGGTCAGAAGTCAGGTAGTTAGGATACACACCAAGTAAACTGGTCAGAAGTCAGGTAGTTAGGATACACACCAAGTAAACTGGTCAGAAGTCAGGTAGTTAGGATACACACCAAGTAAACTGGTCAGAAGTCAGGTAGTTAGGATACACACCAAGTAAACTGGTCAGAAGTCAGGTAGTTAGGATACACACCAAGTAAACTGGTCAGAAGTCAGGTAGTTAGGATACACACCAAGTAAACTGGTCAGAAGTCAGGTAGTTAGGATACACACCAAGTAAACTGGCTGAAAGTCAGGTAGTTAGGATACACACCAAGTAAACTGGCCGAAAGTCAGGCAGCTAGGATACACACCAAGTAAACTGGCTGAAAGTCAGGTAGCTAGGATACACACCAAGTAAACTGGCCAGAAGTCAGGTAGTTAGGATACACACCAAGTAAACTGGTCAGAAGTCAGGTAGTTGGGATACACACCAAGTAAACTGGTCAGAAGTCAGGTAGTTAGGATACACACCAAGTAAACTGGTCAGAAGTCAGGTAGTTAGGATACACACCAAGTAAACTGGTCAGAAGTCAGGTAGTTAGGATACACACCAAGTAAACTGGTCAGAAGTCAGGTAGTTAGGATACACACCAAGTAAACTGGTCAGAAGTCAGGTAGTTAGGATACACACCAAGTAAACTGGCTGAAAGTCAGGTAGTTAGGATACACACCAAGTAAACTGGCCGAAAGTCAGGCAGCTAGGATACACACCAAGTAAACTGGCTGAAAGTCAGGTAGCTAGGATACACACCAAGTAAACTGGCCAGAAGTCAGGTAGTTAGGATACACACCAAGTAAACTGGCTGAAAGTCAGGTAGCTAGGATACACACCAAGTAAACTGGCCAGAAGTCAGGTAGTTAGGATACACACCAAGTAAACTGGCTGAAAGTCAGGTAGCTAGGATACACACCAAGTAAACTGGCCAGAAGTCAGGTAGTTAGGATACACACCAAGTAAACTGGCTGAAAGTCAGGTAGTTAGGATACACACCAAGTAAACTGGCCGAAAGTCAGGTAGTTAGGATACACACCAAGTAAACTGGCCGAAAGTCAGGTAGTTAGGATACACACCAAGTAAACTGGCTGAAAGTCAGGTAGTTAGGATACACACCAAGTAAACTGGTCAGAAGTCAGGTAGTTAGGATACACACCAAGTAAACTGGCCAGAAGTCAGGTAGCTAGGATACACACCAAGTAGACTGGTCAGAAGTCAGGTAGTTAGGACATAAACCAAGTAGACTGGTCAGAAGTCTGGTGGTTAGGATACACACGAAACAGACTGGTCAGAAGTCAGGTGGTTAGGACATAAACCAAGTAGACTGGTCAGAAGTCAGGTAGTTAGGACATAAACCAAGTAGACTGGTCAGAAGCCAGGTAGTTAGGACATAAACCAAGTAGACTGGTCAGAAGTCAGGTAGTTAGGATAGGGGTAACCCTCTCATGCCTTAGAGGCACATAGGGATATGGTGTTAGTGCCCATATTTTCCTTGACCTGTCAGCACACTATAGGGTGATATAGTAGTTAGGATACACACCAAGTAGACTGGTCAGAAGTCAGGTAGTTAGGACATAAACCAAGTAGACTGGTCAGAAGTCAGGTAGTTAGGACATAAACCAAGTAGACTGGTCAGAAGTCAGGTAGTTAGGACATAAACCAAGCAGACTGGTCAGAAGTCAGGTAGTTAGGACATAAACCAAGTAGACTGGTCAGAAGTCAGGTAGTTAGGACATAAACCAAGTAGACTGGTCAGAAGTCAGGTAGTTAGGACATAAACCAAGTAGACTGGTCAGAAGTCAGGTAGTTAGGACATAAACCAAGTAGACTGGCCAGAAGTCAGGTAGTTAGGACATAAACCAAGTAGACTGGTCAGAAGTCTAGTAGTTAGGACATAAACCAAGTAGACTGGTCAGAAGTCAGGTAGTTAGGACATAACCAAGTAGACTGGTCAGAAGTCAGGTAGTTAGGACATAAACCAAGTAGACTTGTCAGAATTCAGGTAGTTAGGACATACACCAAACGGACTGGTCAGAAGTCTGGTAGTTAGGATACACATGAAACAGACTGGTCAGAAGTCAGGTAGTTAGGATACACATGAAACAGACTGGTCAGAAGTCTGGTAGTTAGGATACACATGAAACAGACTGGTCAGAAGTCTGGTAGTTAGGATACACATGAAACAGACTGGTCAGAAGTCTGGTAGTTAGGACATAAACTGGGTAGACTGGTCAGAAGTCAGGTGGTTAGGACATAAACTGAGTAGACTGGTCAGAAGTCAGGTAGATAGGACATATACTGGGTAGACTGGTCAGAAGTCAGGTAGCTAGTACACATACCAAACAGACTGGTCAGCAGAACATCACATCACCTGTAGTATACTCCATCATGGCAGCATGTAACAAATACACAGATGCATAACCTTACAACAGAAGACAAATACACAGATATATGACATTACACCAGAAGACAAATACACAGGTGTATAACATTACAGAAGACAACTACACAGATTTATAACATTACAGCGGAAGACAAATGCATGGAAGTACAACAGAATAAAGCAACACCACGTAAGTACAACATGGCAGTAGTAGACAAACATACAAAAGTACAACACAACAGAATGAAACATATATAAGTACAACATGACAATGGAAGACAAGTGATTGGAATGGACACATGCCTGACTGAATGGGACATTAACTTTCTGCTACAAGCAAAACAAGATCCATTTTCCTAGAGGAGTAAAAATGAATGTTTTAGCTCAAGCTTATGTTGTAGCTGATACATACTTTAGTCTGACTAGCAGCTTAATCTTAATCAACCACACCCAAATGAATTAATAAATCTTGAAACCGATTTACCAGTCCCACAACTAAACATCAGCTTAGATAAAGTTACACTTAATGAAATTGAAACAGCAGTGAATCTAATGACTAACAACAAAACTGCAGGTGAAGATGAAATAACAGTTGAAATGTTAAAAGCTATCAATAGTGACAACATGAGACTGCTACAAAGAATGTTTAATAAAATTTGGAAAGAAGAAAAATTCCTTCTAAATGGAAAAAGGGAATCATTGTTAAAATACCCAAAAAAGGCAACCTTAGTGACTGCAGTAACTGGAGGGGTGTAACCTTATTATCAGTTGTGTCAAAGGTGTTGTTTAAAGTGATTCTGAATAGAATTAAGAACGTAGTGGATACTGCAATGAGAAAAGAACAGGCAGGATTTCAAAAAGGGAGACGCTGTCTCAACCAGATCTTTACTCTAATACTTGAAGAACATATAGAAAAGCAGAAACCATTAATACTGAACTTCACAGACTTTAAAAAAGCATCTGATAGCATATACAGAGATTCACTGTGGAGAATTTTAAGACTATTGGAATACTATTTAAAAATGTCAACATCATTAGAGATCTCTACAATGGATATGTCTGTGCAGCCAACACAGAAGAAGGAATGAGCAAATGGTCTCAGATTGAAACAGGTGTGAAACAAGGATTTATAACATTACAGCGGAAGACAAATGCATGGAAGTACAACAGAATAAAGCAACACCACGTAAGTACAACATGGCAGTAGTAGACAAACATACAAAAGTACAACACAACAGAATGAAACATATATAAGTACAACATGACAATGGAAGACAAGTGATTGGAATGGACACATGCCTGACTGAATGGGACATTAACTTTCTGCTACAAGCAAAACAAGATCCATTTTCCTAGAGGAGTAAAAATGAATGTTTTAGCTCAAGCTTATGTTGTAGCTGATACATACTTTAGTCTGACTAGCAGCTTAATCTTAATCAACCACACCCAAATGAATTAATAAATCTTGAAACCGATTTACCAGTCCCACAACTAAACATCAGCTTAGATAAAGTTACACTTAATGAAATTGAAACAGCAGTGAATCTAATGACTAACAACAAAACTGCAGGTGAAGATGAAATAACAGTTGAAATGTTAAAAGCTATCAATAGTGACAACATGAGACTGCTACAAAGAATGTTTAATAAAATTTGGAAAGAAGAAAAATTCCTTCTAAATGGAAAAAGGGAATCATTGTTAAAATACCCAAAAAAGGCAACCTTAGTGACTGCAGTAACTGGAGGGGTGTAACCTTATTATCAGTTGTGTCAAAGGTGTTGTTTAAAGTGATTCTGAATAGAATTAAGAACGTAGTGGATACTGCAATGAGAAAAGAACAGGCAGGATTTCAAAAAGGGAGAAGCTGTCTCAACCAGATCTTTACTCTAATACTTGAAGAACATATAGAAAAGCAGAAACCATTAATACTGAACTTCACAGACTTTAAAAAAGCATCTGATAGCATATACAGAGATTCACTGTGGAGAATTTTAAGACTATTGGAATACTATTAAAAATGTCAACATCATTAGAGATCTCTACAATGGATATGTCTGTGCAGCCAACACAGAAGAAGGAATGAGCAAATGGTCTCAGATTGAAACAGGTGTGAAACAAGGATGTATAATATGTCCGTTGCTTTTTGGAATTGCCATAGACTTTATAATGAAAAGATGCTGTACAGGTAAAACTGGCACTGATTGGGTACATAGGACCCAAATAGAAGATCTTGATTTTGCAGATGATATAACTCTTATCAGTGACAATGTGAACTCGATGCAGGAAAAAATAGACTCCATCTTCACTGACTAGTAAAACAGGTCTTGAAATTAACAAAGACAAAACAAAAATAATGAAACTTCTCATTAACTAGGAAGGAAAAAATATATGTAGAAGGATCAACTGTTGATGAAGTAAACCAATTTGCATACTTTGGCAGCTACACAGACCAGGAATAGTGACACCAGGAAGGAAGTTAGAATTTGAATTGCAAAAGCAGCATTATCCTTCAAGAACCTTGAGAACATACGGAAATAAAAAGCTATAAGCACAAAAACCAAGTTAAGACTGTTCAATTCAAATGTGATATCCACCCTCATTTATGCATGCGAAAGCTGGACATCAACTAAAGAAATAGACAAGAAATTAGACTTCTGACAACAAATGCCTAAGGAAAATACTTGGTATAAAGTGGAACGAATTTAAGAACAACACAGAGATTTTAAGACAGATGAGCAAACAACAACCTGTCTTATAGGTGATCAGAAAAAGAAGATGGACATATGTAGGCCATGTGATAAGAAGAAACAACCAGAGAATACCAAAACAAGCTATCAAGTGGAGCACAACAGGGCAAAGAAAAAGAGGTCGACCACGTGAAACTCTAAAGAGGACATTGTTAAGAGAAGCCAGTTTAGTGGGCATAACATCCCTTGATGAAGTTGAAAGACTTGCCGAGAACAGGAAATCTTGGCAAACAACTGCGAGCCCTATGTGACGTTTAACGGCACAGGAAGGATGTAAAATGTAGGAAGATTGATGTACCTTAGTCTGACTAGTAGCTTTATTTGTGCTACCTACTGCTGTATCTTAGTCTGACTAGCAGCTTTATTTGTGCTACCTACTTCTGTATCTTTGACTAGCAGCTTTATTTGTGCTACCTACTGCTGTATTTTAGTCTGACTAGCAGCTTTATTTGTGCTACCTACTGCTGTACCTTAGTCTGACTAGCAGCTTTATTTTATCTGTGCTAGCTACTGCCATACCTTAGTCTGACTAGCAGCTTTATTTAATCTGTGCTAGCTACTGCTGTACCTTAGTCTGACTAGCAGCTTTATTTTATCTGTGCTAGCTACTGCTGTACCTTTGACTAGCAGCTTTATCTGTGCTAGCTATTGCTTGCAGCAACCACTTCATCATGTTTGTCCTCCAACTCACCATCACATTTATAATGCTTCTCTTCTACATGTAATCTTTTGTGACTGGCCAGATACCGTGTTTTTGTGAAGCCTCTCCCACAGATATCACAAATGTAAGGTTTTTCTCCTGTATGGATTCTCTTATGTCTGCTCAAGCCACCATTCTGGGTAAATTTGGCACCACAGATATCACATACATATGGTCTTTCTCCTGTGTGTATTCTCTTGTGTATGTTTAGCTGACCACTTCTGGCAAAACCAGCACTACAGAAACAACATTTGAAAGGCTTTTCTCCCGTGTGTATCCTTCTGTGTAGCCTTAAAGCAGTGCAGTAAGAGAAACTTTTCTCACAAATATCACACTTGTAAGGGAGGACCGACGCTTGCAGGCTTCCGTTAGAAGCATATCTTGCACCACACTGGTCACACATGAATGGTTTTTCTCCTGCATGCAGGACCAGTTTATGTCTTTTCAGTGTAATACTACCACTAAATCCTTTACCACAAATATCACAACTAAAAGGCTTATCTACAGTACATATATTTTCTTGTATGAATTGTTCACATCTCCGAATAAAGCCTCCACCACAAACATCGCATCTGAAACATTTCTCTTCGTGCTTCACTCTGTGAAGCTGTAGCTGACTTCGATGAACAAACTCTTCATCACAAAGCTCACACAAGAAACGTTTGTCTCCCCTGTGAGTGGCCTCATGGTTGTGCAGATAAGCCACACAAGTAAAGCCCAGCCCACATACGTCACATAAGAATGGTTTTTCTCCTGTATGGATTCTCTTATGTCTGCTCAAGCCACCATTCTGGGTAAATTTGGCACCACAGATATCACATACATATGGTCTTTCTCCTGTGTGTATTCTCTTGTGTATGTTTAGCTGACCACTTCTGGCAAAACCAGCACTACAGAAACAACATTTGAAAGGCTTTTCTCCCGTGTGTATCCTTCTGTGTAGCCTTAAAGCAGTGCAGTAAGAGAAACTTTTCTCACAAATATCACACTTGTAAGGGAGGACCGACGCTTGCAGGCTTCCGTTAGAAGCATATCTTGCACCACACTGGTCACACATGAATGGTTTTTCTCCTGCATGCAGGACCAGTTTATGTCTTTTCAGTGTAATACTACCACTAAATCCTTTACCACAAATATCACAACTAAAAGGCTTATCTACAGTACATATATTTTCTTGTATGAATTGTTCACATCTCCGAATAAAGCCTCCACCACAAACATCGCATCTGAAACATTTCTCTTCGTGCTTCACTCTGTGAAGCTGTAGCTGACTTCGATGAACAAACTCTTCATCACAAAGCTCACACAAGAAACGTTTGTCTCCCCTGTGAGTGGCCTCATGGTTGTGCAGATAAGCCACACAAGTAAAGCCCAGCCCACATACGTCACATAAGAATGGCTTGTCCCCAGTGTGAGCTAGCAAATGCCTGCTCAGACTGCTTCTCCTGGTGTAGCCTCGACCACAGAGCTCACACTTGTACACAGAAACCTTCCTGTCACTGTCAGCTTGCTCTTGGTGTATTCTCTCGTGCTTCTTTCTCTGAGTGCTGTCGGTGAACCCAACCCCACAAACCTCACAAACCCCACAAACCTCACAGTTGAAAACATTCACTCCTGCATGTTTTAGCTGATGTTTCTTTAAATAATACTGACGAGTCAAACCGAGACCGCAGATATTGCAAACAAATGGCCTCTTCCCTGAATGCTTCAAATGATGATTTTTTAAGTGGCAGCTGCGAGTGAACCCTACACCACAAAGGTCACAGCTGAATGGTGTCTCTCCGCTGTGTAAGGTTTTGTGCATTTTAAAATCATGACTTCGAGTGAAGCATCTCCCACAGATATCACATGTGTGAGTTTTCTCTCTGTCATGTGTTCTTGTGAGGACAAGACCAGTGATTCCAGGGAATTCCTCACCATCACCCTTAACTGGTGTCTCTTCACTACAAACATCACTTTTATCTGGTGTCTCTTCTCTACAAACATCACTTTTATCTGGTGTCTCTTCTCTACAAACATCACTTTTATCTGGTGTCTCTTCACTACAAACATCACTTTTATCTGGTGTCTCTTCTCTACAAACATCACTTTTATCTGGTGTCTCTTCTCTACAAACATCACTTTTATCTGGTGTCTCTTCTCTACAAACATCACTTTTATCTGGTGTCTCTTCTCTACAAACATCACTTTTATCTGGTGTCTCTTCTCTACAAACATCACTTTTATCTGGTGTCTCTTCTCTACAGACTTCAATCTTATCTGGTGTCTCTTCTCTACAGACTTCAATCTTATCTGGTGTCTGTCCATCACTACTTGACTGACTGCCTGTGTCACTCTCCTTGTCCCAGTCTGTGTCACTTTCATCATTTGTCACATTCAAGATGAATGTACTATCTGTGTCATTCTTACAGCTGTCTGTTGTTTTCTCCATGTTTTCTACAAAATGTTTATTTTTCTTGCTGTCACCCTCCTCAGACTGTCAGAATCTCTGTCACCCTCCTCAGACTCTTGTCAGAATCTCTGTCACCCTCCTCAGACTCCTGTCAGAATCTCTGTCACTCTCCTCAGACTCTTGTCAGAATCTCTGTCACTCTCCTCAGACTCTTGTCAGAATCTCTGTCACCCTCCTCAGACTCTTGTCAGAATCTCTGTCACCCTACTCAGACTCTTGTCAGAATCTCTGTCACCCTCCTCAGACTCTTGTCAGAATCTCTGTCACCCTACTCAGACTCTTGTCAGAATCCGTCACCCTCCTCAGACTCTTGTCAGAATCTCTGTCACCCTACTCAGACTCTTGTCAGAATCTCTGTCACTCTCCTCAGACTTTTGTCAGAATCTGTCACCCTCCGTCAGAATCTCTGTCACCTTTCTCAGACTCTTGTCAGAATCTCCATCACCCTCCTCAGACTCTTGTCAGAATCTCTGTCACCCTCCTCAGACTCTTATCAGAATCTCTGTCACCCTCCTCAGACTCTTGTCAGAATCTCTGTCACCTTTCTCAGACTCTTGTCAGAATCTCTGTCACCCTCCTCAGACTCTTGTCAGAATCTCTGTCACCCTCCTCAGACTCTTGTCAAAATCTCTGTCACCCTCTTCAGGCTCTTGTCAGAATCTCTGTCACCCTCCTCAGACCACTGTCAGATTTTCTGCTGCTATTGTTTTCCTGTCGTTTCTGAAGGCTGACGTGTCAAATCTATTTTCTTGTTCACCATCTTCTTCATCTTGCTTCTCAACACTGTGGCTGTCAAACTGCTTGAGCCTCCAACTTCCCTGGTCACATGCCTGTGCTTCATGCTCTCATGTGCCTGCATATCTCTGTGAAATTCAAAGCACAATCAAATCAAGAATAAATCTGTGAAATGTGAAAACAGGGAGTTACAATGTTTAAGTTCAGTTACCAATAGCAACACTTTTTTAGCTTTGCAAAGAGCATAAACTCTAAAACATTTCACTACATCCACTACATCATCACCATCATCATCATCATCATCATCACAGACACTGCTGATCACTGGGGAATTACTTAACAAGTAGTAATTTCTACTGTCTGATCAGCACAATCCAGGCAATTTCTTCTTCCAAACAACATCATCATATTTCCATCACATTCCGTCAAACTTTCTCATATCTCTTATCCCAAGTTTTTTCAGATTTCTCTTATCCCAAGTTTTTTTCAGATTTCTCTTATCCCAAGTTTTTTCAGACTTCTCATATCCCAAGGTTTTTTCAGATTTCTTTTATCTCAAATTTTTTTCAGATTTCTCTTACACCAAGTTTGTGCCTGGTGTCTAGTATTTTACTATGCAAGTCAGCGTTTGTGCCTGGTGTCTGGTATTTTACCATGTAGGTCAGCATTTGTGCCTGGTATCTAGTATTTTACCACATAGGTCAGCATTTGTGTCTGGTGTCTAGTATTTTACCACGTAGGTCAGCGTTTGTGCCTGGTGTCTAGTATTTTACCACGTAGGTCAGCGTTTGTGCCTGGTGTCTAGTATTTTACCATGTAGGTCAGCATTTGTGTCTGGTGTCTAGTATTTTACCATGTAGGTCAGCATTTGTGTCTAATGTCTAGTATTTTACCACGTAGGTCAGCGTTTGTGTCTGGTGTCTAGTATTTTACCACGTAGGTCAGCGTTTGTGTCTGGTGTCTAGTATTTTATCACGTAGGTCAGCATTTGTGTCTGGTGTCTAGTATTTTACCATGTAGGTCAGCATTTGTGTCTGGTGTCAAGTATTTTACCGTGTAGGTCAGAGTTTGTGTCTGGTGTCTAGTATTTTACCATGTAGGTCAGCATGTGTGCCTGGTGTCTAGTATTTTACCATGTAGGTCAGCGTTTGTGTCTGGTGTCTAGTATTTTACCATGTAGGTCAGCGTTTGTGCTTGGTGTCAAGTATTTTACTGTGTAGATCAGTGCTTGTTAACGGTGTCTAGTATTTTACTATGTAGATTAGTGCTGACATGTTAAAATAAAAGGCAGACTGACAATGAACAACGGGGACATTGTTAAAGCTGTATTGGACAGACTGCGGGAAAATGAAGAGTGAGAATAGAAGAACAATGTAAATGTGAAGAGATTGCTGGAGCTAGAACAAATTAAAGGTGCTGGCAGGAAATCTGAACTGTGTGGCAGAAAACACATTGTAAACAACCAACATGTGACAGGAACTATTAGCAGACATAATCTTGGATGGATGCTGTGGCATGTGGATGAGCATATATGGGGATGTCCCAAGTGCGGTGAAGCCAGAGTCTGAATTCTGAACTTCAAACTTCTGTGAATGATGTAAAGTATTTTACTTTGCAGCTCAGTGTTTGAGAATAGCGTCAGGTATTTTACTGTGTAGAACAGTGTTTGTGAATAGTGTCAGGTATTTTACTGTGTAGAACAGTGTTTGTGAATAGTGTCAGGTATTTTACTGTGTAGAACAGTGTTTGTGAATAGTGTCAGGTATTTTACTGTGTAGAACAGTGTTTGTGAATAGTGTCAGGTATTTTACTGTGTAGAACAGTGTTTGTGAATAGTGTCAGGTATTTTACTGTGTAGAACAGTGTTTGTGAATAGTGTCAGGTATTTTACTGTGTAGAACAGTGTTTGTGAATAGTGTCAGGTATTTTACTGTGTAGAACAGTGTTTGTGAACAGTGTCAAGTATTTTACTGTGTATTTTACTGTTATATTCTGTTGTCTGGCAGTGTTTACATGAATGTTATATTCTGTTGTTGTCTGTCAGTGCTTACATGAATGTTATATTTTGTTACTGTTTGCCAGTGTTTACATGATTATATTTTGTTACTGTCTGCCAGTGCTTATGTGAATGATATATTCTGTTGTTGTCTGTCAGTGCTTACATGATTGTTATATTTTGTTGTTGTCTGGCAGTGTTTACATGAATGTTATATTCTGTTGTTTCTGGCAGTGTTGACATTATTCAGTGGTTGTGAATAATGTCAGTCTGTGCATGCAGAGATGGAGCTATACTGTCTGCGCTGTCAGAAAGTTTTAGTGTTTTATACTCTGCCTTTCTGTGCTGACTGTTTCGTGTGTGGTATGATATTTCCACATCTTCCAAATTCTCTCTTTTCTATGTTCTAGATTAGCTAGTTAGTATCAGTTGTGTCAAAAGTATTTTGCAAGGTCATTTTGAATAGACTCAAAGATATAGTGGATACTGCAATGAGAGAAGAACATGCAGGATTTCGAAAAGGGAGAAGCTGTCTCAACCAGATCTTTACTCTCAGAATAATACTTGAAGAACATATTGAAAAGCAGAAACCATTAATACTGAACTTCATAGATTTTAAAAAGGCGTTTGATAGCATACACAGAGATTCATTATGGAGAATTTTATGTCTATATGGAATACCATCTAAAATTGTCAACATCATTAAGAACTTATACAATGGATATATTTGTGCAGTCAAGACAGAAGAAGGGATGAGTGAATGGTTCCAGATTGAAACAGGCATGAAACAAGGATGTATACTGTCTCCTTTACTTTTTGGGATTACAATAGACTTCATAATGAAAAAATGCTGCACAGGTAACACAGGTATTGACTGGGTACATGGGACCCAACTAGAAGATCTTGATTTTGCTGATGACATAACTCTTATCAGTAATAATGTGAATTTCGTGCAAGAAAAAACAGATAGCCTGTCTTCACTGGCTAGCAAAATAGGACTTGAAATTAACAAGGACAAAACAAAAATAATGAAAATTCCTCTCAATCAAAATGGAAAAATACACATAGAAGGGACAGATATTGAAGAAGTCAATCAATTTGCATACCTTGGCAGCTACATAGACCAGGATGGTGACACTAGAAAGGAAGTTAGGATCAGAATTGCAAAAGCAGCATCAATCTTCAAGAATCTTGAGAACATATGGAATTCAAAAGTTATAAGCACAAAAACCAAGTTAAGACTATTCAATTCAAATGTAATATCCACCCTCATTTATGCATGCGAAAGCTGGAAAACAACTAGAGAAATAGAAAAGAAATTAGACTCTTTTGAAAACAAATGCCTAAGGAAAATACTCGGCATCAAGCGGAATGAATTCAAGAACAATGCAGAGATAAGACAGATGACTGAACAACAACCAGTCTCATGGGTGATCAGGAAAAGGAGATGGACATATGTTGGTCACTTGATGAGAAGAAATGATCAGAGAATCCCAAAACAAGCTATCAAATGGAACACAACAGGCCGAAGAAAAAGAGGCAGACTGCGTGAAACTCTGAAGAGGACATTATTAAGGGAGGCCAAATTAACAGGCATAAAATCCTTTGATGAGGTTGAAAGACTTACCGAAGACAGGAAAAATTGGCGAACTACTTTGCGAGCCCTATGTGACGTTTAACGGTACGGGAAGGATATAAGATATAAGAAGATAAGATGTGCTTGCTTCAGAGAAGAAGAAGAAAAGAAAGGGGGCATTTATTTTAGCTCTCGTGATGCCACATGGATTTTGATGATGATGATGATGGGAATAGTTTTTTAATTATGCAGATTATTTGATCATTTTTAATATTTAGAACAAATCTAAGCAGACTTGGCTGAGTTCTTCATCTTAAAATATTTACCTCTGCCCAGAGTACATGTAACAGGCTGGTTTCTTTTCTGTCTTTGTGCTGCTCTAACTTCTGAGCCATTCAATTTCTTCTCCCCAATCTTCATATCTTTAAAGGGCTTTTTGTGGTAAGTAATCTGAAATATATGAACAAAGTATAATATTCATTTAAATGCCACCAGACAGCAGAAAAACACAGCATTCATTGAAACACTGGACAGTGACAAAATGCAACATTCAGTTATGCACTATGTCTGATAATATGTAAATGAATGTTGTATTTTGTTGCTGTCTGGCAGTGTTTACATGAATGTTGTATTCTGTTGTCTGGCAGTGTTTTCATATTTTGTTGTTGTCTGGTAGTGCTTTCATATTTTGTTGTTGTTTGGTAGTGCTTTCATATTTTGTTGTTGTCTGGTAGTGCTTTCATATTTTGTTGTTGTCTGGCAGTGCTTTCATATTTTGTTGTTGTCTGGTAGTGCTTTCATATTTTGTTGTTGTCTGGCAGTGCTTTCATATTTTGTTGTCTGGTAGTGCTTTCATATTTTGTTGTTGTCTGGCAGTGCTTTCATATTTTGTTGTCTGGTAGTGCTTTCATATTTTGTTGTTGTCTGGCAGTGCTTTCATATTTTGTTGTTGTCTGGTAGTGCTTTCATATTTTGTTGTTGTCTGGCAGTGCTTTCATATTTTGTTGTTGTCTGGTAGTGCTTTCATATTTTGTTGTTGTCTGGTAGTGCTTTCATATTTTGTTGTTGTCTGGTAGTGCTTATATAAATGTTATATTTTGTTACTGTCTGGCAGTGTTTGCATGAATGTTATATTTTGTTACTGTCTGGCAGTGTTTGCATGAATGTTATATTTTGTTACTGTCTGGCAGTGTTTGCATGAATGTTATATTTTGTTACTGTCTGGCAGTGTTTGCATGAATGTTATATTTTGTTACTGCCTGGCAGTGTTTGCATGAATGTTATATTTTGTTACTGTCTGGCAGTGTTTGCATGAATGTTATATTTTGTTACTGTCTGGCAGTGTTTGCATGAATGTTATATTTTGTTACTGTCTGGCAGTGTTTGCATGAATGTTATATTTTGTTACTGTCTGGCAGTGTTTGCATGAATGTTATATTTTGTTACTGCCTGGCAGTGTTTGCATGAATGTTATATTTTGTTACTGTCTGGCAGTGTTTGCATGAATGTTATATTTTGTTACTGTCTGGCAGTGTTTGCATGAATGTTATATTTTGTTACTGTCTGGCAGTGTTTGCATGAATGTTATATTTTGTTACTGTCTGGCAGTGTTTGCATGAATGTTATATTTTGTTACTGTCTGGCCTGACAATAGAAAATTAACTCCTTAACACCCGTAGCCCTCTCCCCAGATGGAACTATAAAGAAGCAAACTGGACAATGTACAGACATCATACAGGTATCCTGGTGGGACAGCTGTCCATAGAAGGTAAGGATATTAAAAGCATAGTGAAGGAATTCAATGCTTGTATCCTTCAGGCCGCCCGTGAAGCCATTCTCAGAGGAGCTCGTAGGGATTATAAATCATACTGGTCTAGTGAGCTGGGAAAACTCCATGATGACATGGAAACAGCTCGAAAGCAAGCAGAAAATAGACCATGCCAAGAACACCACAATAATTACCAACATGCTAAGGCCAAATTTCAGAGAGCTAAGCTGCAAGCCAGACGGGAAAGTTGGAGAGAGAAAACAGAGTCCCTAAACTTTGAAAAGGATGGAAGGAAACTGTGGAAACTAATCAAACAGTTAAAAGATGAGAGTACTGGAAGAAGTACAACTAATAGAGGATGGGAAAACCCTTACAGGTAAGCAGGTAGCAGATCACTTTGCTTGCATGTTTGCACAGGACTAACTGTTTGTGAAATGAATAATGATGATTACTGGAGATGATACCAAAGTTCATTGTAAATTTTGTCAAGTATGACATTAAAGCAAAACATCAAGATTTAAAAATGCATGTGAAATCTAAGAAACACACATGCTCTTCAGTGGTTACTGAAACAGAGAGCAGAGCACGTTTGGGTGTGCCCCAAGTGTGATGATGCTAATTTCTAGAATCAAGACCCTGAGCTGGTGGAAATGGAGGTAGGCCGGCAATGTACTGTACATGAAACAGAACAGGTGACCAATAAAAGTAATGGACTGGATTCCACAAGGAGGATAAATATAAGGTACACAAAAGTCTCTATAGACATGGAATCTATCACACATGCAAAGCTCTTCTGATGTGGAATCTATTACACAAATATACCTCTAGTGATATGGATTCTATCATACAAGTATACCTTCACAGATGTGGAATCTATCACACATTAACAGCTCTAAAGATGTGGAATCTATCATACAAGCATAACTACAGCAAACTGAAATCTATGACACAAATTCATACAAAGTGTCTGGAACCTGCCGGACCATGAACAAAAACCTGGTGTCGTGAAGTCTATGACACAAATTCATACAAAGTGTCTGGAACCTGCCGCAGTCAACACAATCTTGGTGTCGGCCATATCAAATGGGTATTGTGTAGGACGCTGTATAGAATCGCCTTCGTCGTGTGTTATGCAGCACATAAAAAATACTGTAAGTTGCTAGCAGAGTTTATGCAGTGTTGCCAACATTTTCCACCACAGAAATATCTAGAAGTGCCTCAGAAAACATCTAGAATTATCTAGATTTTTTTTTACAAAAGGATTTATAAAAAAATAGCTAGGAAATATTTCGTCTGTTAAAACAGCATATAAGTGAAAATTAATAAGAGAAATGTTATTGAAAGTGATGCTAATATGTTAATAATGCCAATCTGTCATTAATGTTAATAATTACCTTGACATTGTCACATAAAAATGAAGATCAGCATTTGAAGGACATACTTGGTAAGATGATGTAGAAGCTCCATTTCTTGCAGATTTTTTTTCCTGATATGCTGCCATTGTTCCTGTAGCTTCTGAAAATTTAAGAAGACGTTTCTAACTGCCAAAATAACTTCCTGATAAGCTGAATTTGACCTTTAAAATAGCATGAAGAAGTTGCAGCTTCATTTTGTTGCATTCTTACTGTCAGCAGTGTTGGCCTTGCACAGATCAGCAAGATGGTCACAGTTTACCATGGCAACTCGTAAACATGGAAGATGGTCACAGTTTACCATGGCAACTCGTAAACATGGTAACTGGTCCCTCAAGACTTGAAGATTCATTACAAGCACACATAAAAAATCATAGGTACTTGAGTTTTAAGGGCACTGCGCTTGTGTATTCCTTAGATTCCCTATCCATTTTCAAATCTTGGTTTTTTGCTTTAATATCACACTTGGCAAAATTTACAATGAGCTTTGGTATCATCTCCATCAGCCATCATTAAAAATTTCACAAACATTTAATCTTCTAACCCTTCTTTTCTAAATTTTTATTTATATTTCTTGAATTTTGAAATTTTCAGAGAGATGTAAGGAAGAAATAATTCCAGTAAATATATTCACACACTTAAACACAGTTTGCACTGACAGCAATGGAACTGTTAAACAAAGTTTCCAGAATGTTGGGTTATCCTAACTAGAATAATGTGATGGCTGTACTTTCACTAACTCATTCTCCAAACTACCAACCAGACAATGGAAGGTTAAGACTAAGACTGGTGGCCACCTAACAGAATAGGCCCAAATAAAACTGAATGTCTCCTGAAAGTCTGGTGATACGTCAGAACAAAACCACCCTCACTTGCAGAGATGACATCCCTGACCCTTAGACTGCGTGTGATAATAATAAAAACTTACAGCTGTGGAACAGAACATTAAGAATAACACCAGAATGAAACACAGTCTTACATCAAAACAAATGGCATAGTAACAAGAGATTAGAACTATCAAGTATTCTGTTTATTTCACACTCATCTGTGGCTGAGAAGAAATGACTTCAGCCTTATAAGTACGGATACAACGAGTGATATAACGAATAATATATTTCGTGAACAGAAAAACACGTTATGATGGGGTAATAGACTAAACGTTTCTCGGCCTAGAGCAGTGAGGGATTTAACTATAAGTCCTCTGTAACTTGGCTTATACAGAATACTAGAGATGCAAGAGCACTGCTATCATTTTTTTATACATCAAGAGGTGCTTGTAGGGGGCAAAGACGTCGTGAATTTTTGTATACATCAAGAGGTGCTTGTAGGGGGCAAAGAGGTGCTTGTAGGGGGCAAAGAGGTGCTTGTAGGGGGCAAAGAGGTGCTTGTAGGGGGCAAAGAGGTGCTTGTAGGGGGCAAAGACGTCGTGAATTTTGTAACTTGAAATACTTTACAGGAAACACTTCCGCCTGCGCTTGACCAACTGAAACTGAAAAGTTAAGTAATATGTCCTTCTAATACAACAACCAATGTTTCTACCCTCTAATACAACAACCAATGTTTCTATCCTCTAATACAACAACCAATGTTTCTATCCTCTAATACAACAACCAATGTTTCTATCCTCTAATACAACAACCAATGTTCTACCTCTAATACAACAACCAATGTTTCTATCCTCTAATACAACAACCAATGTTTATACCCTCTAATACAACAACCAATGTTTCTACCCTCTAATACAACAACCAATGTTTCTACCCTCTAATACAACAACCAATGTTTCTATCCTCTAATACAACAACCAATGTTTCTATCCTCTAATACAACAACCAATGTTTCTATCCTCTAATACAACAACCAATGTTTCTATCCTCTAATACAACAACCAATGTTTCTACCCTCTAATACAACAACCAATGTTTCTACCCTCTAATACAACAACCAATGTTCTACCTCTAATACAACAACCAATGTTCTACCTCTAATACAACAACCAATGTTTCTACCCTCTAATACAACAACCAATGTTTCTATCCTCTAATACAACAACCAATGTTTCTATCATCTAATACAACAACCAATGTTTCTATCCTCTAATACAACAACCAATGTTTCTACCCTCTAATACAACAACCAATGTTTCTACCCTCTAATACAACAACCAATGTTTCTACCCTCTAATACAACAACCAATGTTTCTACCCTCTAATACAACAACCAATGTTTCTACCCTCTAATACAACAACCAATGTTTCTACCCTCTAATACAACAACCAATGTTTCTATCCTCTAATACAACAATCAATGTTTCTGTCCTCTAATACAACAACCAATGTTTCTATCCTATAATACAACAATCAATGTTTCTATCCTCTAATACAACAACCAATGTTTCTGTCCTCTAATACAACAATCAATGTTTCTATCATCTAATACAACAATCAATGTTTCTATCATCTAATACAACAACCAATGTGTCTATCATCTAATACAACAACCAATGTTTCTATCATCTAATACAACAACCAATGTTTCTATCATCTAATACAACAACCAATGTTTCTATCATCTAATACAACAATCAATATTTCTATCCTCTGATACAACAACCAATGTTTCTATCATCTAATACAACAACCAAACAAGAAATTTAGGACATTTGAAAATTCATAAAAAGTTTACGAACTTCATACTATAACGACTGTGATTAGTGAGTAATATCAAAAGTCAGGAATAAATTCAACCGACTCCGCCATAAATGCAAGAAATCAAACATGCTGAAGATCTATTCTGCTAACTTTCCCCTAGGTAGATGGAACATGATAATAGTTATATTTCAACATTTGTGTGACGGATTCCTATCCAGTCCAACATTATTGATGTGAACCACGTGCCGAATTTAATTTAGAGAAGACTTCTTGAAAGAGTACATCATGGAAAAAAGAAAGAGAGGAAGACCAAGGCGAAGATGGCTGCAAGATATCATTGGTAATCTGCAAATGGATGCACTAGCAGCAGGGCGTCTTGCTTACAACCGAGAGGCCTACAGGAGTGCTGTTAGGGAGGCAAAGTTCCACAAGGGACATGCAAATGACTGACCACGTGCCCAAACTGTTGCTAAAGATGGGCGACCATCCGTTGTAGGTTGGTCCAGTAGCGGCATTCTGCAGGAGATCAGCACGTGAAGTGTGACATGGTTGAAAAATGATACGTTTAAAGGTTTAAATGATTGCAGCATAATCCACGAAAAGCTGGGATATTTTGTTTCTTGTCGTTTGATCAGAACCACTATGGGCGCTGTCTGGGATGTTTGGGTCTATTTGTTGTGTCTGGGATGGTAGAATGTGTGTATTTGTTGTGTCTGGGATGGTAAAATGTGTATATTTGTTGTGTCTGGGATTGTAGAATGTATGTATTTGTTGTGTCATGGATGGTAGAATGTGTGTATTTATTGTGTCTGGGATGGTAGAATGTATGTATTTGTTGTGTCTGGGGTGGTAGAATGTGTATATTTCTTGTGTCATGGATGGTAGAATGTGTGTATTTGTTGTGCCTGGGATGGTAGAATGTGTGTATTTGCTGTGTCTGTGATGGTAGAATGTATGTATTTGTTGTGTCTGTGATGGTAGAATGTGTGTATTTTTGGTGTCATGGATGGTAGAATGTGTGTATTTGATGTGCCATGGATGGTAGAATGTGTGTATTTGATGTGCCATGGATGGTAGAATGTGTGTATTTGATGTGCCATGGATGGTAGAATGTGTGTATTTGTTGTGTCATGGATGGTAGAATGTGTGTATTTGATGTGCCATGAATGGTAGAATGTATGTATTTGTTGTGTCATGGATGGTAGAATGTGTGTATTTGTTGTGTCATGGATGGTAGAATGTGTGTATTTGTTGTGTCATGGATGGTAGAATGTGTGTATTTGTTGTGTCAGGGATGGTAGAAATATTTATATACAGCTTCTCTTCCAGCCACCCACAGACACATCCATGTCATTCGTCATGTCTCCCACCGAGGACTATAACACACTAATAGTTAATATGCAAGGTCTGGCAATTAAGTATTGAGACGAATTCCATAAAAACAAAAACAAAACACAAAAAAAAACAGATGAAGATATAACCTGTATTTTATTCAAACTAAACCCCTTGTGCATTGATACAGTGAGTGGCACAGTCTAACAAACACTGGAACGAACTCTGCAGTTGTTCTGTTGATATGGCCCTTAAACTTGATGTTCGGCCCCTTGGATGTCATCAGTATAGTCGAAGAAGCGTCCTTTCAATGGTACATTTAGTTCTGGGAATAGAAAATGATTGCAGGGAGACAAATCTGGGGAATAGGGTGGATGGTTGAGAACACACACTTGTTTTTTTTTAACACAAATTTCTGTACAACTACCGCCCGGTGAGTCGGTGCATTATCATGAAGAAGGAAAAAACTGCCAGGTGTTGAATACCCGGGCCGAACTCGGACAATCGTTTTCAATAGGCATTTCAAAATACTTAAATAAACTTTGGCAGTGACAGTCTGTCCCTCTGAAATAAATTATTTGTGAATAACTCTTTTTCTGTCGTAAAAGGACACCAACGTCTTCACTTTCGACTTTTGAAGATGAATTTTTTTGCCTGTTTGTAATGATGATATCTTCCACTGAGCACTTTGGCATTTAGTTGTGGGATCATAGCGGAAAATTCATGTTTCATCCTCTGCAACAATCAAATTTAAGTAATGTTTATTCCTGTGAAACGTTTTGATGATGTCTTTTGCGTACTCAACACGCTGATATTTTTGATCATCAGACAACCAATGTGGTACAAACCGGTAAGCAACTTTTTTCTTGTCCAAATCTTCCACTAAACTTTTATGAATGGTCTCCTGGTTAACACCAAATTCATCTGACATCATCCTCACAGTCAAACAACGATATTTTTGTATCCGTTTTCTGACTTATGCAATTACAAGCAGAAAGTGGGCATCCACGTCTAATTGCATTTGGAATCGTTTCCACATCACTTTTGAATCATGAATCATCATCATCATCAGGTGCCGTGCCAACTGGCGTTGGCTATTATGCTTCTCCAGAGTACACGATCTTTCATGCAGGCCATCAGCTCAGTTGGTGATCTCCTCTCACACAATCTCATCAGACTGTCCAGTATCATTTCTCTTGGTCTTCCTCTTGATCTTCTTCCTTCTATTTTTCCTGTTGTTATAATATTTTCAATGCCCTCTCTTCTCATTGCATGTCTTATGAAAGTATATTATCTCTCTCTTATCTTTTTGACAATATTTTTTGGTCTCTCCAGCTCTTCTCATAGATTCTTCATTTGTTATTTTTGCTGTCCAGGAGATTCGCAACATTCTTCTAACAAACCACATTTCTGCTGCTTCCAATGATTTTTGTGCAGACTTGCATATTGTCCATGATTCACTTCCATATAACAAGATGGGTTTAATATAGCATTTTAGGACTCGTTTTCTAACATTCATTGATAAGGATGTGTTGGATAATATGTTTCTCATTCTCTGAAATGCAGTCTTTGCTTGGCATATTATGTTCCTAATTTCTGTTCCGCATCTCTCATCTGAAGTTATTACTGCTCCAAGGTATTTGAATGTCTGCATCTGCTTTAGAACATGGTTGGGACATGTGCTCCGAATGACTGACAACTCACTACCAAAAATGGCACTAAGATGGACACCACAGGGGAACAGAAGTAAGGGTAGACCAAAAGAGACATGGAGAAGAACAAGAGAAAGGATGTTGAGCAATAGAGGGCTCACCTGGGCAAGAGCAGAAAAAAAGACGAAGGACAGGCATTTGTGGAGGACCCTTGCGGAAGCCCCATGTGCCCTGAGCACTTAAGGTTCAGAGAGAGATCTGCTTTAGAATAATTCCGTTTAATTTTATACTGCATACTGGTGGATTCTGTTTCTTAGATATAACCATAGTCTCTGTCTTTTTGATGTTCAAAGTAAGGCCTTTCTGTTCACTTTCTTTGGCGACTTTATCCAAGAGATTTAGCAGGTCTTGTTGGTTCTCATTATAGCAGTATAGGCTAGGGGTTGTAACCAGGATTGGTATTTAGGAAATAATTATTAGAGTGAGTACCCTTGTTAAAAGGTAGGTTGGTTGAGACCATTGAGCGGGGGTCTTGGGAAAAGCGTGCAGCATGGAGAAAATTGAGTGGATAGGGATGGTATAAATACTACTCACGATTAGTCTAAAGGGGAGAGCCTTACTTGATTGTTGTAGCAGGAGCCTTACTTGTTTGTGTTGTAGGATGAACCTTACTAGTTTTGATGTAGATGGAATCTCGTTTAGGAAGAGTTTCTTTTGTTAAGGGCAGGTTTTATGTAGTTGAGATGGAAGAATTAGGTTTTCTTGTGATGGCTGAGGTTTTTGGTGGAACCTTGTAAGTATGGTTTTATTTGTATAAGGTCATTTGTAAGGTTTTCGCCCATATCTCTTTCCGTGCTGGAGGAAGAAACACTGACGTGTCGTTGCGTGCGGGAGTAAAACGCGGGTCTTGTCTGTAACGGGGTCTAGTTGTAAAATGGGATGGAAAACAGTATTTCCATTTACTTCCGTATACATAATATGTGTCAAAGTGTAGCTAAATGAATGAAAATTTCATAAATGCAGAGTTTTTTAGGAAAAAAGAAGTAATGTGATGTTTTTAGACACTGGTTGTGGCCAGCTCACCATCGGCTAGGTCTAGATTCGCGCTTCTTACCTCTATTTACCATCTAAGATGTGTAGATCTACTTATCGATCTCGTAGTGTGACTCCGTATGGCATTTTCGCTGAATGAATGTCTGAAATAACCTCCTAACTACGTCTCTAGTAGTCTAAATATGTCTAAATCTACTTAGAAAACACTCAAGAGCAGCGGGTGGCCATAGGCTATGTCCATACCCCTATCTACGTCGTCAAAAATTGAAAATTTCCATGCTTCGTGTCCTTTTCTCGCTCGGCATCGCTCGTAACTAGCACGCATTCGCCATTTTGAAAGTGTCACCGGAATCGCGGACGAAATATTACAATCTAGATTCTTCATTTGTTATTTTGCTGTCCAGGAGATTCGCAACATTCTTCTAACAAACCACATTTCTGCTGCTTCCAATGATTTTTGTGCAGACTTGCATATTGTCCATGATTCACTTCCATATAACAAGATGGGTTTAATATAGCATTTTAGGACTCGTTTTCTAACATTCATTGATAAGGATGTGTTGGATAATATGTTTCTCATTCTCTGAAATGCAGTCTTTGCTTGGCATATTATGTTCCTAATTTCTGTTCCGCATCTCTCATCTGAAGTTATTACTGCTCCAAGGTATTTGAATGTCTGCATCTGCTTTAGAACATGGTTGGGACATGTGCTCCGAATGACTGACAACTCACTACCAAAAATGGCACTAAGATGGACACCACAGGGGAACAGAAGTAAGGGTAGACCAAAAGAGACATGGAGAAGAACAACAGAAAGGATGTTGAGCAATAGAGGGCTCACCTGGGCAAGAGCAGAAAAAAAGGCGAAGGACAGGCATTTGTGGAGGACCCTTGCGGAAGCCCCATGTGCCCTGGGCACTTAAGGTTCAGAGAGAGATCTGCTTTAGATTAATTCCGTTTAATTTTATACTGCATGCTGGTGGATTCTGTTTCTTAGATATAACCATAGTCTCTGTCTTTTTGATGTTCAAAGTAAGGCCTCTCTGTTCACTTTCTTTGGCGACTTTATCCAAGAGATTTAGCAGGTCTTGTTGGTTCTCATTATAGCAGTATAGGCTAGGGGTTATAACCAGGATTGGTATTTAGGAAATAATTATTAGAGTGAGTACCCTTGTTAAAAGGTAGGTTGGTTGAGACCATTGAGCGGGGGTCTTGGGAAAAGCGTGCAGCATGGAGAAAACTGAGTGGATAGGGATGGTATAAATACCACTCACGATTAGTCTAAAGGGGAGAGCCTTACTTGATTGTTGTAGCAGGAGCCTTACTTGTTTGTGTTGTAGGATGAACCTTACTAGTTTTGATGTAGATGGAATCTCGTTTAGGAAGAGTTTCTTTTGTTAAGGGCAGGTTTTATGTAGTTGAGATGGAAGAATTAGGTTTTCTTGTGATGGCTGAGGTTTTTGGTGGAACGTTGTAAGTATGGTTTTATTTGTATAAGGTCATTTGTAAGGTTTTCGCCCATATGGCGTAGAGTTTGCTCACGCCGGGCATTGTAATTGTAATTTCTGTTCAGCCTGATGGCTACGTTTCCACCCTCATAATTTCACCCCTCATTTTGTCCATCAATAAATGTGTGTTGTCTGAAGATATAACTACACCAATTGGCTTTGTTGAAATTCTCATTGTTGACCAGTTTGTTTTGGTTGGAAGACTGCCAAGTTATGTTAAGTTGTTGTATCTGTATTATTCTGTGGAGTTGGAAGCCTGGGTGTCTTGTTGTATTTTCTCAGTGTGTAATATAGAAAATTAGGTGGTTTTAGAACACCAGCAACAAGAAAAATTTATAAGTTCAAACTGTACTCCACAAGAAGATTTAATCAAACCAGTAGTCATACCATTTCAGTGGTCCACTTTGAACAGAGAAATAGTAAATTTTGTTATATCAGCTATCAGTACTGTGTCGTCAGCATACCGAAGGTTGTTAATATTGTATCCTCCAATTTTTATCCTGGTTCTGTGATGATTGTTCTTAGAATATTCTCGCTGTACAGAGAAAAAAAGGTCTGGAGATAGTACACATCCCTGTCGCACCCCTTGTTTTATAGGTTAATATTTGCCAGTTCTGTTTTCAATTCGAATTGCTTCTTCTTGCTGCCAGTATAGATGTTTTACAATCATCAGGTCTTTGCCGTCTATATTGATGTCTTCAAGCATTTTAATAATTATGTTTCACCTTGTCAAATGCCTTGGTGTAATCAATCTTTCTGTGAGTACCACCTGAATATCCTGAGATATACCATCTGAGATAAACAATTATCCCCATAAACTTTTCGCATCAATTCAACTGCCTCAGTGGCATTTTTTCCAAGTTTTTAAACAGAATTTAATGTTAGCTTTTTGCTCCATGGTGATCACGTAACAGTGCACTTCTGACTAGGTCACCAAAATGGCGGCTTGTTTGTCGTCTGCTTATCGGGCGGCGATGAAAAGTTGTCAGATCATAGATGAAGGTTGCCTCTTTGGACTCCATGCTTTGCTTCATATACGGCATTTTTGTCTTGGTCATAATGAAATCAGTCTCATTACTTAATTGTCGGACCTTGTACAAAGTATATAAAACTAAATATATAATTACATACACAGCCACTGCAGTTAAGTAGTGATAACAAAAAGAAGAAATAAACATTTATACATTTTGCTACAAATGTAAGTTTGCCCCACTGAGCATTGCTATAACTGTAAGTCTGACCCACTGAGGATTGCTAGCACTGTAAGCTTGTCCCACTGAGGATTGCTAGCACTGTAAGTCTGTCCCATTTGTTATTTATCTTTATCGCGTAGATGTAATTTCTTTCTCTACTCCCCCCCCCCCAAAAAAAAACTTCTCTCTTCTCATTCTGTCTGTCTCTTCTTTTCTCTATTTCTTCCTCTCTCTCTCTTCCCTGTATCAGAATTCTTTAATTCTGTTCTTTATTCTATCAAAGAGAGAGAGAGAGAGAGAGAGAGACAGTGGGAGGGACTGAGAGAGAGAGAGAGAGAAACAATAGGAGGGGGAGAGTGAGTGTGGTAAATTTGGTATTTTGACTAACTGATTAAAGCCCTTATTTAATCATGACATAGATTGTTGGTGTAAAGGAAAGATCAGTCTTGACACTTTAAAAATCCCGAGATTTATGATCATGTTTGATGAATTTTACCTTGATATATTTTTTTTTACTCAACCTTAGTTAAGAACTTCGAAAATCTCGGGTTCTTGTGAGAATTTTAAGTTGGCATTTATGTCCATTCATGCTGTATGTCTGGCAGTTGGTGTGAATGTGAGTGTAGTGTTGTATGTCTGGCAGTTGGTCTGAGTGTGAGTGTAGTGCTGTATGTCTGGCAGTTGGTCTGAGTGTGAGTATAGTGCTGTATGTCTGGTAGTTGGTCTGAGTGTGAGTATAGTGCTGTATGTCTGGTAGTTGGTCTGAGTGTGAGTATAGTGCTGTATGTCTGGTAGTTGGTCTGAGTGTGAGTGTAGCCCACCCCTTCCTTATATGGCGAACAAGCTCTCGTCAAGGTTAGGAGTGGTTTGTTCACTTATTACAATCAATATTCTTCATCCTCACTTATCACCGCCCATTCTTTTCACAATAAATACACATTTTATTTGATTCCATAAAATTCGGGTGTCAGTGGTCTTCAAACTGTTGTAATTGTCTGTGTTCCTGTACATTTAGAGTCTGAAAATTTAAGTTCATTGAAAATCTTATACTAGTAAGGTACTAAGACAGTTAAAAAACTAGTATACCCCACTGTCTCTTCTTTTCTCTCATTCTCTCTCTCTCTTCCCCATTGTCTGTTTCTTCTTTTCTCACTTTCTCCCTGTTCTTTCCCAAATTATATATTTCTCTCACACCACACTCACTCTAACAATCCCATTGTCTCTACCTCTCACAAACTACACTCACTCTACCAGCTCCCATTGTCTCTCTCTCACACATCACACTCACTTTTCCCCTCCCATTTTCTCTCTCTCACTCTCCCCCTCCCATTGTCTCTTTCTCACACACACTACATTCACTCTCCCCCTCGCATTGTCTCTCTCTCACACACTCACTCTCCCCCTCCCATTGTCTCTCTCTCACACACATCACAATCACTCTTACCCTTTCATTGTCTCTCTCTCACACACTCCACATTCACTCTCCCCCTCCCATTGTCTCTCTCTCACACACTCACTCTCCCCTCCTATTGTCTCTCTCATACACTCCACATTCAATCTCCCCTAGCATTGACTCTCTCTCACACACTCACTCTCCCCTCCCATTGTCTCATTCTCTCTCACACACATCACAATCACTCCTACTCTTTCATTGTCTCTCTCTCACACACTCCACAATCACTCTCCCCCTTCCCATTGTCTCTCTCA
This sequence comes from Achatina immaculata, assembly GCA_009760885.1. Classification (NCBI taxonomy): domain Eukaryota; kingdom Metazoa; phylum Mollusca; class Gastropoda; order Stylommatophora; family Achatinidae; genus Lissachatina; species Lissachatina immaculata. Next base: position 32,080,178 of record CM019710.1, on the reverse strand, counting down.
TCACCCTAATTCTCCCCCTCCTATTGTCTCTCTCATCACCTTCACTTTCCCCCTCCTAATGCCTCTCGCTCTCTCTCTAACACACCACTCAATCTTCCCTCCATTGTCTCTCTCTCTCTCAGTCCACACTCACTCTCCCCCTCCTATTGTTTCCCTCTCTCTCTCTCTCACACCACACTCACTCTCCCCCCCCCCACTGTCTCTCTCTCTCTCTCTCTCTCAAACCAAACTCACTCTCCCCCTCCTATTGTCTCTCTCTCTCTCAGTCCACACTCATTCTCCCCCTCCTATTGTTTTTCTCTCTCTCTCTCACACCACACTCACTCTCTCGCTCCTATTGTTTCCCTCTCTCTCTCTCTCTCTCACCACACTCACTCTCCCCCTCCTGTTGTATGTCTGGCAGTTGGTCTGAGTGTGAGTGTAGTGTTGTATGTCTGGCAGCTGGTCTGAGTGTGAGTGTAGTGCTGTATGTCTGACAGTTGGTCTGAGTGTGAGTGTAGTGTTGTATGTCTGACAGTTGGTCTGAGTGTGAGTGTAGTGTTGTATGTCTGGCAGTTGTTCTGAGTGTGAGTGTAGTGTTGTATGTCTGGCAGTTGGTCTGAGTGTGAGTGTAGTGTTGTATGTCTGACAGTTGGTCTGAGTGTGAGTGTAGTGCTGTATGTCTGACAGTTGGTCTGAGTGTGAGTGTAGTGTTGTATGTCTGGTAGTTGGTCTGAGTGTGAGTATAGTGTAGTATGTCTGACAGTTGGTCTGAGTGTGAGTGTAGTGTTGTATGTCTGGCAGTTGGTCTGAGTGTGAGTGTAGTGCTGTATGTCTGGTAGTTGGTCTGAGTGTGAGTGTAGTGTTGTATGTCTGGCAGTTGGTCTGAGTGTGAGTGTAGTGTTGTATGTCTGGCAGTTGGTCTGAGTGTGAGTTTAGTGCAGCCCACTCCTTCCTTATATGACGAACAAGCTCTCCTCAAGGTTAGGAGTGGTTTGTTCACTTATTATAATCAATATTATTCATCCTCTCTTATCACCGCCCATTCTTTTCACAATAAATACACATTTTATTTGATTCCATAAAATTCGGGTGTCAGTGGTCTTCAAACTGTTGTATTTGTCTGTGTTCCTGTACATTTGGAGTCTGAAAATTTAAGTTCATTGAAAATCTTATACTAGTAAGGTACTAAGACAGTTAAAAAACTAGTATACCCCACTGTCTCTTCTTTTCTCTCATTCTCTCTCTGTCTTCCCCATTGTCTGTTTCTTCTTTTCTCACTTTCTCCCTGTTCTTTCCCAAATTATATATTTCTCTCACACCACACTCACTCTCCCAATCCCATTGTCTCTACCTCACACAAACCACACTCACTCTACCAGCTCCCATTGTCTCTCTCTCACACATCACACTCACTTTTCCCCTCCCATTTTCTCTCTCTCACTCTCCCCCTCCCATTGTCTCTTTCTCACACACACTACATTCACTCTCCCCCTCGCATTGTCTCTCTCTCACACACTCACTCTCCCCCTCCCATTGACTCTCTCTCACACACATCACAATCACTCTTACCCTTTCATTGTCTCTCTCTCACACACTCCACATTCACTCTCCCCCTCCCATTGTCTCTCTCTCACACACTCACTCTCCCCCTCCTATTGTCTCTCTAATACACTCCATATTCACTCTCCCCCTCGCATTGACTTTCTCTCACACACTCACTCTCCCCCTCCCATTGTCTCATTCTCTCTCACACACATCACAATCAATCCTACTCTTTCATTGTCTCTCTCTCACACACTCCACAATCACTCTCCCTTTCCCATTGTCTCTCTCATCACCCTAATTCTCCCCCTCCTATTGTCTCTCTCATCACCTTCACTTTCCCCCTCCTAATGCCTCTCTCTCTCTCTAACACACCACTCAATCTTCCTCCCATTGTCTCTCTCTCTCTCTCAGTCCACACTCACTCTCCCCCTCCTATTGTTTCCCTCTCTCTCTATCTCTCTCTCACACCACACTCACTCCACCTCCCACTGTCTCTCTCTCTCTCTCAAATCAAACTCACTCTCCCCCTCCTATTGTCTCTCTCTCTCTCTCTTAGTCCACACTCATTCTCCCCCTCCTATTGTTTTTCTCTCTCTCTCACACCACACTCACTCTCTCGCTCCTATTGTTTCCCTCTCTCTCTCTCTCTCACCACACTCACTCCCCCTCCTATTGTTTCTCTCTCTCTCTCACCACACTCACTCTCCCCCTCCTATTGTTTCTCTCTCTCTCACACCACACTCACTCTCTCTCTCCTATTGTTTCTCTCTCTCTCTCTCTCACACACACCACACTCACTCTCTCCCTCCTATTGTTTCTCTCTCTCTCTCTCACACACCACATTCACTTTCTCCCTCCTATTGTTTCTCTCTCTCTCTCTAACACCACACTCACTCTCTCGATCCTATTGTTTCTTTCTCTCTCTCTCTCACACCACACTCACTCTTTCGCTCCTATTGTTTCTCTCTCTCTCTCTCTCACACCACACTCACTCTCTCGCTCCTATTGTTTCTCTCTCTCTCACCACACTCACTCTCTCCCCTCCTATTGTTTCTCTCTCTCTCTCTCTCTCACACCACACTCACTCTCCCCTTTACCATTGTCTCTCTTTCTCACACCACACTCACTCTCCCCTTTCCCATTGTCTCTCTCTCTCTCACATCACACTCAATCTCCCCTTTCCCATTGTCTCTCTCACACCACACTCACTCTCCCCTTTTCCATTGTCTCTCTCTCTCACACCAAACTCACTCTCCCCTTCCCGTTTGTCTCTCTCTCACATCACACTAACTCTCCCCTTTCCCATTGTCTCTCTCTCACACCACACTAACTCTCCCCTTTCCTATTGTCTCTCTCTCACACCACACTCACTCTCACCTTCCCCTTTGTCTCTCTCTCACACCACACTCCCCTTTCCTATTGTCTCTCTCTCACATCACACTCACTCGCCCCTTTCCCATTGTCTCTCTCTCTTTCACATCACACTCCCCTTTCCCATTGTCTTTCTCTCTCACATCACACTCCCCTTTCCCATTGTCTCTCTCTCTCTCACATCACACTCCCCTTTCCCATTGTCTTTCTCTCTCACATCACACTCCCCTTTCCCATTGTCTTTCTCTCTCACATCACACTCCCCTTTCCCATTGTCTCTCTCTCTCTCACATCACACTCCCCTTTCCCATTGTCATTCTCTCTCACATCACACTCACTCTCTCCTTTCCCATTGTCTCTCTCTTTCATCTCTCACTCACTGTCCCCTTTCCCATTGTCTCTCTCTCTCTCTCTCTCTCTCTCTCACACGTCACACTCACTCTACCTTTTTCTATTGTCTTTCTCTCTCATATCACACTCACTCTCCCCTTTCCCATTGTCTCTCTCTCTCATATCACACTCAGTGTCCCTTTTCCCATTGTCTCTCTCTCACACCACACTCACTCTCCCATTTACCATTGTCTCTCTTTCTCACACCACACTCACTCTCCCCTTTCTCATTGTCTCTCTCTCACACACTCACTCTCCCCCTCCCATTGTCTCTCTCTCTCACATCACACTCACTCTCCCCTTTCTCATTGTCTCTCTCTCACACACACCACATTCACTCTCCCCCTCCCATTGTCTCTCTCTCACACACTCACTCTCCCCCTCCTATTGTCTCTCTCTCTCATACACACCACACTCACTCTCCCCTTTTCTATTGACTTTCTCTCACACCACACTCACTCTCCCCTTTTCTATTGTCTCTCTCACACCACACTCACTCTCCCCTTTCCTATTGTCTCTCTCTAACACCACACTCACTCTTTCCTTTCCTATTGTCTCTCTCACACCACACTCACACTTTCCTTCCTATTGTCTTCTCACACCACACTCACTCTCCCCTTTCCTATTGTCTCTCTCTCACACCACACTCACTCTCCCCTTTCCCATTGTCTCTCTCTCTCTGTCCACATTCACTCTCCCCCTCCCATTGTCTCTCTCTCACACCACACTCACTCTTTCCTTTCCTATTGTCTTCTCACACCACACTCACTCCCCTTTCCTATTGTCTCTCTCTAACACCACACTCACTCTTTCCTTTCCTATTGTCTTCTCACAACACACTCACTCTTTCCTTTTCTATTGTCTTCTCACACCACACTCACTCTCCCCTTTCCCATTGTCTCTCTCTGTCCACATTCACTATCCACCTCCCATTGTCTCTCTCTCACACCACACTCACTCTTCCCATCCCATTGTCTCTCTCTGTCTACATTCACTCTCCCCCCCCCCATTGTCTCTCTCTCTCTCACACCACACTCACTCTCCCCTTCCATTGTCTCCCTCTCTCACACCACACTCACTCTCCCCTTTCCCATTGTCTCTCTCTCTCACATCACACTCAATCTCCCCTTTCCCATTGCCTCTCTCTCTCACACCACACTCACTCTCCCCTTTTCCATTGTCTCTCTCTCTCACACCAAACTCACTCTCCCCTTCCCGTTTGTCTCTCTCTCACATCACACTAACTCTCCCCTTTCCCATTGTCTCTCTCTCACATCACACTAACTCTCCCCTTTCCTATTGTCTCTCTCTCACACCACACTCACTCTCACCTTCCCCTTTGTCTCTCTCACACCACACTCCCCTTTCCTATTGTCTCTCTCTCACATCACACTCACTCGCCCCTTTCCCATTGTCTCTCTCTCTTTCACATCACACTCCCCTTTCCCATTGTCTTTCTCTCTCACATCACACTCCCCTTTCCCATTGTCTCTCTCTCTCACATCACACTCCCCTTTCCCATTGTCTTTCTCTCTCACATCACACTCCCCTTTCCCATTGTCTTTCTCTCTCACATCACACTCCCCTTTCCCATTGTCTCTCTCTCTCTCACATCACACTCCCCTTTCCCATTGTCATTCTCTCTCACATCACACTCACTCTCTCCTTTCCCATTGTCTCTCTCATCACCTTCACTTTCCCCCTCCTAATGCCTCTCTCTCTCTCTAACACACCACTCAATCTTCCCTCCCATTGTCTCTCTCTCTCTCTCTCAGTCCACACTCACTCTCCCCCTCCTATTGTTTCCCTCTCTCTCTATCTCTCTCTCACACCACACTCACTCTCCACCTCCTATTGTTTCTCTCTCTCTCACACCACACTCACTCTCTCCCTCCTATTGTTTCTCTCTCTCTCTCTCACACCACACTCACTCTCTCGCTCCTATTGTTTCTCTTTCTCTCTCTCTCTCACCACACTCACTCTCTCGCTCCTATTGTTTCTCTCTCTCTCACACACACACCACACTCACTCTCTCCCTCCTATTGTTTCTCTCTCTCTCTCTCACACCACACTCACTCTCTCGCTCTTATTGTTTCTCTCTCTCTCACACACACCACACTCACTCTCTCCTCCTATTGTTTCTCTCTCTCTCTCACACCACTCTCTGGATCCTATTGTTTCTCTCTCTCTCATACACACCACACTCACTCTCTCGCTCCTATTGTTTCTCTCTCTCTCTCTCTCACACCACACTCACTCTCTCGCTCCTATTGTTTCTCTCTCTCTCACACACACACCAAACTCATTCTCTCACTGCTATTGTTTCTCTCTCTCTCTCTCACACACACAACACTCACTCCCCCTCCTATTGTTTCTCTCTCTCTCTCTCTCACACACACACTCACTCTCTCCCTCCTATTGTTTCTCTCTCTTTCACACCACACTCACTCTCTCGCTCCTATTGTTTCTCTCTCTCTCTCTCTCACACACACCACACTCATTCTCTCACTGCTATTGTTTCTCTCTCTCTCTCCACACACCACACTCACTCTCTCGCTCCTATTGTTTCTCTCTCTCTCTCACACACACCACACTCATTTTCTCACTGCTATTGTTTCTCTCTCTCTCTCTCTCTCACCACACTCACTCTCTCGCTCTTATTGTTTCTCTCTCTCTCACACACACCACACTCACTCTCTCCCTCCTATTGTTTCTCTCTCTCTCTCTCACACCACTCTCTGGATCCTATTGTTTCTCTCTCTCTCTCATACACACCACACTCACTCTCTCGCTCCTATTGTTTCTCTCTCTCTCTCTCACACCACACTCACTCTCTCGCTCCTATTGTTTCTCTCTCTCTCACACACACACCAAACTCATTCTCTCACTGCTATTGTTTCTCTCTCTCTCTCTCACACACACAACACTCACTCTCCCCCTCCTATTGTTTCTCTCTCTCTCTCTCTCACACACACCACACTCACTCTCTCCCTCCTATTGTTTCTCTCTCTTTCACACCACACTCACTCTCTCGCTCCTATTGTTTCTCTCTCTCTCTCTCTCTCACACACACCACACTCATTCTCTCACTGCTATTGTTCTCTCTCTCTCTCCACACACCACACTCACTCTCTCGCTCCTATTGTTTCTCTCTCTCTCTCTCTCACACACACCACACTCATTTTCTCACTGCTATTGTTTCTCTCTCTCTCTCTCTCACACACACCACACTCACTCTCTCGCTCCTATTGTTTCTCTCTCTCTCACACACACCACACTCATTTTCTCACTGCTATTGTTTCTCTCTCTCTCTCTCTCTCACACACACCACACTCACTCTCTCGCTCCTATTGTTTCTCTCTCTCTCTCACACACACAACACTCACTCTCTCCCTCCTATTGTTTCTCTCTCTCTCTCTCACCACACTCACTCTCTCGCTCCTATTGTTCTCTCTCTCTCTCAGTCCACACAAACTCTCCCCCTCCTATTGTTTCTCTCTCTCTCACGCCACACTCACTCTCTCCCTCCCATTGTCTCTTTCTCTCTCAGTCCACACAAACTCTCCCCCTCCTATTGTTTCTCTCTCTCTCTCTCACACACACACACCGCACTCACTCTCCCTCTCCTATTGTTTCTCTCTCTCTCTCTCTCACACACACACCACACTAAATCTCCCCCTCCTATTGTTCCTCTCTCTCTCTCACACACATACCACACTCACTTTCTTCCTCCTATTGTTTCTCTCTCTCTCACACCACACTCACTCTCCCCTTTCTTATTGTTTCTCTCTCTCTCTCTCAGTCTACACTAACTCTCCCTCTCCTATTATTTCTCTCTCTCTCTCAGTCCACACTCACTCTCTCCCTCCTATTGTTTCTCTCTCTCTCTCACACCACACTCACTCTTACCCTCCCATTTTCTCTCTCTCACACCACACTCACTCTACCCCTCCTATTGTCTCTCTCTCTCAGTCCACACTCACTCTCCTCCTCCTATTGTCTCTCTCTGTCTCTCAGTCCACACTCACTCTGCCCCTCCCATTGTCTCTCTCTCTCTCACAACACACTCACTCTACCCCTCCTATTGTTTCTCTCTCTCTCTCAGTCCACACTCACTCTCCCTCTCCCTTGTCTCTCTCTATCTCTCAGTCCACATTCACTGTCCCCCTCCCATTGTCTCTCTCACACACTCACTCTCCCCTTTCCCATTGTCTCTCTCTTACACCACATTCACTCTCCCTCTCCCATTGTCTCTCTGTCTCTCACACCACACTCATCCTATTGTCTTCTCACACCACACTCACTCTTTCCTTTCCTATTGTCTCTCTCTTACACCACACTCACTCTCCCTTTCCCATTGTCTCTCTCTCACACCACACTCAGTCTCCCCTTTCCCATTGTCTCTCTCTCTCATCACACTCACTCTCCCCTTTCCCATTGTCTCTCTCTCATCACACTCACTCCCCTTTCGCATTGTCTCTCTCATCACACTCACTCTCCCCTTTCCCATTGTCTCTCTCACACCACACTCACTCTCCCCTTTCCTATTGTCTCTCTCTCTCACACCACACTCACTCTCCTTTTTCCCATTGTTTCTCTCTCACTCCCCTGTCTCTCTCTCAGTCCACACTCACTCTCCCCCTCCTATTGTTTCTCTCTCTCTCACCACACTCACTCTCTCCCTCCTACTGTTTCTCTCTCTCTCACACCACACTCATTCTCTCACTGCTATGTTTCTCTCTCTCACACAACACTCACTCTCTCCTCCTATTGTTTCTCTCTCTCTCACACCACACTCACTCTCTCCCTCCTATTGTCTCTCTCTCTCACCACACTCGATCTCTCCCTCCTATTGTTTCTCTCTCTCACACCACACTCACTCTCTCCTCCTATTATTTCTCTCTCTCTCACACACCACACTCACTCTCCCCCTCCTATTGTTTCTCTCTCTCTCACCACACTCGCTCTCTCCCTCCTATTATTTCTCTCTCTCACACCACACTCACTCTCTCCTCCTATTGTTTCTCTCTCTCTCTCACACCACACTCACTCTTACCCTCCCATTTCTCTCTCACACCACACTCACTCTACCCCTCCTATTGTCTCTCTCTCTCAGTCCACACTCACTCTCCTCCTCCTATTGTCTCTCTCTGTCTCTCAGTCCACACTCACTCTGCCCCTCCCATTGTCTCTCTCTCTCTCACAACACACTCACTCTACCCCTCCTATTGTTTCTCTCTCTCTCTCTCAGTCCACACTCACTCTCCCTCTCCCTTGTCTCTCTCTATCTCTCAGTCCACATTCACTGTCCCCCTCCCATTGTCTCTCTCACACCACACTCACTCTCCCCTTTCCCATTGTCTCTCTCTCTTACACCACATTCACTCTCCCTCTCCCATTGTCTCTCTGTCTCTCACACCACACTCATCCTATTGTCTTCTCACACCACACTCACTCTTTCCTTTCCTATTGTCTCTCTCTTACACCACACTCACTCTCCCCTTTCCCATTGTCTCTCTCTCACACCACACTCAGTCTCCCCTTTCCCATTGTCTCTCTCTCATATCACACTCACTCCCCTTTCCCATGTCTCTCTCTCATCACACTCACTCTCCCCTTTCGCATTGTCTCTCTCTCATCACACTCACTCTCCCCTTTCCCATTGTCTCTCTCACACCACACTCACTCTCCCCTTTCCCATTGTCTCTCTCACACCACACTCACTCTCTTTCCCATTGTTTCTCTCTCACTCCCCTGTCTCTCTCTCAGTCCACACTCACTCTCCCCTCCTATTGTTCTCTCTCTCTCTCCACACTCACTCTCTCCCTCCTACTGTTTCTCTCTCTCTCACACCACACTCATTTTCTTCCTCCTATTGTTTCTCTCTCTCTCACACCACACTCACTCTCTCCCTCCTATTGTTTCTCTCTCTCTCACACCACACTCACTCTCTCCCTCCTATTGTCTCTCTCTCTCACCACACTCGATCTCTCCTCCTATTGTTTCTCTCTCACACACATCACTCTCTCCCTCCTATTATTTCTCTCTCTCTACACACCACACTCACTCTCCCCCTCCTATTGTTTCTCTCTCTCTCTCACCACACTCGCTCTCTCCCTCCTATTATTTCTCTCTCTCACACCACACTCACTCTCTCCCTCCTATTGTTTCTCTCTCTCTCACACCACACTCACTCTCTCCCTCCTATTGTTTCTCTCTCTCTCTCACGCCACACTCACTCTCCCCTCCTATTGTTTATCTCTCTCTCTCACAACACACTCACTCTCCCCCTCCTATTGTTTCTCTCTCTCTCTCTCTCACACCACACTCACTCTCCCCTTTCCTATTGTTTCTCTCTCTCTCTCAGTCTACACTAACTCTCCCACTCCTATTGTTTCTCTCTCTCTCTCTCACACCACACTCACTCTCCCCCTCCTATTGTTTCTCTCTCTCTCTCTCAGTCCACACTCACTCTCCCCCTCCATTATTTCTCTCTCTCTCTCAGTCCACATTCACTCTCCCCCTCCTATTATTTCTCTTTCTCTCTCAGTCCACACTCACTCTCCCCCTCCTATTATTTCTCTCTCTCTCTCTCAGTCCACACTCACTCTCCCCCTCCTATTATTTCTCTCTCTCTCTCTCTCACACCACACTCACTCTCCCCCTCCTATTATTTCTCTCTCTCTCTCACACCACACTCACTCTCCCCCTCCTATTGTTTCTCTCTCTCTCTCTCACACCACACTCACTCTCCCCCTCCTATTGTTTCTCTCTCTCTCACACCACACTCACTCTCTCACTCCCATTGTCTCTCTCCTTTTTTCTCTGTATGTCTCTTGTTCTTCCTCTCTCTCATCTCCCACTCCCCTCACTATCTGTCTCTTCTTTTCTCTGTATCTCCATCAATCTCTTCTTTTCTCTGTCTTTCCATCAATCTCCTTTTCTCTATTTTATCTACCCGTCACTCCCTTTCTTCTTTTCTCCTTTGTAAGTGTTTGAACACAGTTTATGTGTGTGATGTAAGTGTTTGAACAGTTTGTGTGTGTGTGATGTGCTTGTACACAGTGTGTGTAATTGTTTGAACACAGTTTATGTGTGTGATGTAAGTGTTTGTAAACAGTTTATGTGTGTGACATCAGTGTTTGAACACAGTTTATGTGTGACATGTTTGTAAACAGTTTGTGTGTGATGTGTTTGTACACATTTTGTGTGTTTGTGATGTGTTTGTACATTTTGTTTGTGTGATGTAAATGTTTGTACAGTTTGTGTGTGTGATTAAGTGTTTGAACACAGTTTATGTGTGTGTGATATAAGTGTTTGAATACAGTTTATGTGTGTGATGTAAGTGTTTGAACACAGTTTATGTGTGTGATGTAAGTGTTTGAATACAGTTTATGTGTGTGATGTAAGTGTTTGAACACAGTTTATGTGTGTGATGTAAGTGTTTGAACAGTTTGTGTGTGTGTGATGTGCTTGTACACAGTGTGTGTAATTGTTTGAACACAGTTTATGTGTGTGATGTAAGTGTTTGTAAACAGTTTATGTGTGTGACATCAGTGTTTGAACACAGTTTATGTGTGACATGTTTGTAAACAGTTTGTGTGTGATGTGTTTGTACACATTTTGTGTGTTTGTGATGTGTTTGTACATTTTGTTTGTGTGATGTAAATGTTTGTACAGTTTGTGTGTGTGATTAAGTGTTTGAACACAGTTTATGTGTGTGTGATATAAGTGTTTGAATACAGTTTATGTGTGTGATGTAAGTGTTTGAACACAGTTTATGTGTGTGATGTAAGTGTTTGAATACAGTTTATGTGTGTGATGTAAGTGTTTGAACACAGTTTATGTGTGTGATGTAAGTGTTTGAACATAGTTTATGTGTGTGATGTAAGTGTTTGAACACAGTTTATGTGTGTGATGTAAGTGTTTGAACACAGTTTATGTGTGTGATGTAAGTGTTTGAACACAGTTTATGTGTGTGATGTAAGTGTTTGAACACAGTTTATGTGTGTGATGTAAGTGTTTGAACACAGTTTATGTGTGTGATGTAAGTGTTTGAACACAGTTTATGTGTGTGATGTAAGTGTCTGAACACAGTTTATGTGTGTGATGTAAGTGTTTGAACACAGTTTATGTGTGTGATGTAAGTGTTTGAACACAGTTTATGTGTGATGTAAGTGTTTGAACACAGTTTATGTGTGTGATGTAAGTGTTTGAACACAGTTTATGTGTGTGATGTAAGTGTTTGAACACAGTTTATGTGTGTGATGTAAGTGTTTGAACACAGTTTATGTGTGATGTAAGTGTTTGAACACAGTTTATGTGTGTGATGTAAGTGTCTGAACACAGTTTATGTGTGTGATGTAAGTGTTTGAACTGTTTGTGTGTGTGATGTGTTTGTACACATTTTGTGTGGTTGTGATGTGTTTGTACATTTTGTTTGTGTGATGTAAATGTTTGTACAGTTTGTGTGTGTGATTAAGTGTTTGAACACAGTTTATGTGTGTGTGATATAAGTGTTTGAATACAGTTTATGTGTGTGATGTAAGTGTTTGAACACAGTTTATGTGTGTGATGTAAGTGTTTGAACACAGTTTATGTGTGTGATGTAAGTGTTTGAACACAGTTTATGTGTGTGATGTAAGTGTTTGAACATAGTTTATGTGTGTGATGTAAGTGTTTGAACACAGTTTATGTGTGTGATGTAAGTGTTTGAACACAGTTTATGTGTGTGATGTAAGTGTTTGAACACAGTTTATGTGTGTGATGTAAGTGTTTGAACACAGTTTATGTGTGTGATGTAAGTGTTTGAACACAGTTTATGTGTGTGATGTAAGTGTTTGAACACAGTTTATGTGTGTGATGTAAGTGTCTGAACACAGTTTATGTGTGTGATGTAAGTGTTTGAACACAGTTTATGTGTGTGATGTAAGTGTTTGAACACAGTTTATGTGTGATGTAAGTGTCTGAATACAGTTTGTGTCAGATAAAAGATTACTCAGACACTCAAAAATGATAGGAACTTGGTTTACTACAGCAAGAAGACAAAACTCTGTGAACAGTGCTCTTGGAGTTACAAATGTTGTACTTAGAATGTTGGAAGTTATGAATGTTGTACTTAAAATGTTGGAGTTATGAATGTTGTACCTAGAATGTTCATGACAAAGTAGAAACAATGAATAAAGAAAAAAAGTATGTCAATGAGTTAGACTGTGATAGTAAGATAGATATAAACTGGAGTTGACCAATATGGACTTGAATGTGACTAGTGTCACTTGACTTTAAGATGAAGAATAGCGACTTGGACGATGTTCTTAGCTATGTCCGCTTTCTATGGTGTGATATTAGTAAGACAAGGGATACTTCTGCAATACCACTGCTTTGTGTGCTGTCAGATACAGGCCTATCTAGTTTGAATGTAATAACAAAAGAATGAGCAAACTTATTTTCAGAGATTGAAGAGCTGGGTTTTGTGTCACACATGGCTAGTCATAGATGTGTTTACTGTAGACAGTAATGGCAAGAAAGGAGAGCAGATCAAGATGTGCTGGTTCAAAGGTGCCAGTACACTGAAGGATTTGTATAAACTGTCACTGACTCGTCAAAAACAAGCCAGTATTATCACATGCATCTTGTCAAATAAGAAAGATAGTTGGATTTGTGTAACAACTTTCAAACTACAGAAGGAGTGCTCATGTGCTTTCATACTTACATGTAGAAGGAACTGACAACAAATAACTTCAGAAGTTAAAAGCAAGTCTAACCGATGCTGATGGTTTACCAAAAATGAACATTGTATTCTTAAATATTTTATTATGGTCTGACACTAAATGTGTAAATTACTGCTGAAATACATACACACAGTGTCAGTTGTATTTATGTTACTGTCATAACAGCCCTATATACATGTTATAGTGAACTACTGATACTTTACATGTTATAGTGAACTGCTGATACTGTACATGTTATAGTGAACTGCTGATACTGTACATGTTATAGTGAACTGCTGATACTGTACATGCCACAGTGAACTGCTGATACTTTACATGTTATAGTGAACTGCTGATACTGTACATGTTATAGTGAACTGCTGATACTGTACATGTTATAGTGAACTGCTGATACTGTACATGCCACAGTGAACTGCTGATACTTTACATGTTATAGTGAACTACTGATACTGTACATGCCACAGTGAACTGCTGATACTGTACATGCCACAGTGAACTGCTGATACTTTACATGTTATAGTGAACTACTGATACTGTACATGCCACAGTGAACTGCTGATACTGTACATGTTATAGTGAACTACTGATACTGTACATGTCACAGTGATATGCTGATACAGCACATGTTATAGTGAACTGCTGACTTGACCCATAGACTTGAAGCTGCTTGCAAGAACTTAAGACTTGACTTCAGGCTGCTTGCAAGAACTTAAGACTTGACTTGAGGCTGTTTGTAAGAATTTGAGACTTGACTTGAGGCTGCTTGTAAGGATTTGAGACTTGACTTGAAGCTGCTTGCAAGAACTTGAGACTTGAAGAACTTGAATCCATGTCTGGATGGCAGTACATCAATGAACAAGACAGACATTGATTGTCACAAAGTTCTAAGGACTGTCATAGCTGGAGGCCGGGTGGAGGATACACTCCCCACTCCAATTAAATGTCTCCAAGGCGTGCATCTCAAATAACCTCTGACAGTCAAGTGCGTGCATCTCAAATAACCTCTGACAGTCAAGTGCGTGCATCTCAAATAACCTCTGACAGTCAAGTGCGTGCATCTCAAATAACCTCTGACAGTCAAGTCCAGCTCCTGGCCTTCTCGTGATGGAACTGTTCAAACTTACAAAGAGAAGGGGCGAAGGCAAATATCTGGTGCCTGAAAACCAGACATTTCGGGTAGATGAGTCTTTTTGGTAGCTCATCTGAGAGAAGGAAAACTCTGATTTAAAACCTGCTGCTGGCGAGATTCTTCAGCTGCTGTGTGTGGAGTGGGGCTCCTCCCAGCCAGAGAAGAAAGGTGCAAATGGAGTTGCCACGTGGCGCTACCGTGGAAAAGGTGAAAGAAAGGATTAAGTGAAGTAATCAGCAGTCTCAGGGTCAGGACTGCTCAAAACATGGCACTTCTGCTCTGGAGGTCAGCCACGTCCTATGTGCACTCATACCGGGCAAATTGCCTGAACCGGCTTAACCCAGGGGTTAAACTAAGATACCGCTGGCGAGATTCTTCGGCCAATGAAGAAAATGCAAAAAAGCAATTAGGACTGCCATGCGCCACCACTGTGAAAAGGTGATGGGAAGGATAAAGTGAAGATTAATCGGTATGTCCAGTAGTCTCATGGCGAGAGCTACTCATATCACAGAACCTCTGCTCTAGAGGCCAGCCACATTCGATATACACCCATACTGGTGAAACATGCATAAACCGGCTTAACCCAGGGGTGAAACTTGATAACTACTCATGTCACTGTACCTCCGCTCTAGAGGTCGGTCACGTCCTAAACACACCCATACTGGGATAATACGCCTAAACTGGCTCAACCCAGGGGTGAAACTCACTAGTGGCGAGGATTCGTCCTCTTGACAAAAGCTCCGTCCTGGTCACAACTAGGAAGGGTAGCGGCCACGACCACAAAATGCTGAAGTCGGAGACACTGTACCTGTGCAGTCTAGATAGACAACCACCTCTCATCCGATGGGGATGTATGCGTATTCTAATCACGCTGAGGTTTTCCAATGAGAAAGTCCGATACCTGACATGATGGGCAACCACCTCTCACCTGGCGGGGATATACTGATATCCAAAACACGCTGAGGTTTTCCGGTGAGAAAATCCAACTCTAGGCTGGATGGGCAACCACCTCTCACCAGGCGAGGATATGCTGATATCCAAACCACATCGAGGTTTTCCGATGAGAAAGTCCAACTCTAGATTAAACTGGTGCAATGAAAACCATGGTGTCACGCAATCCCGCTTCTGCAACCCACCAAGAATTCAGGCCCTTTATAAACACATTTAGAAGTATTTCACACACAAGTTTATAAACACATTTAGAAGTATTTCACACAATTGGATTTTTAATAAAATAAATTTATGATTTATCTTCGGTGAACAGTGTACACAAAATGTAATAAACAGGCAAAATAAATACAACAATATGTACAAACACATCTATTTCTGGCACCCAGAAGTGTTCACAGAATTTTTACTTCAGAAAAATCACATCCTTCATGCTCCATGCATCAAGTGTGCCTGATCAAATAGGTCCATGCATCAAGCGTGCCTGATCAAATAGGTCCATGCATCAAGCATGCCTGATGAAATAGGTCCATGCATCAAGCGTGCCTGATCAAATAGGTCCATGCATCAAGCGTGCCTGATCAAACAGCTCCATGCATCAAGCGTGCCTGATCACACAGGTCCATGCATCAAGTGTGCCTGATCAAATAGGTCAATGCATCAAGTGTGCCTGATCAAATAGGTCCATGCATCAAGTGTGCCTGATCAAATAGATCCATGCATCAAGTGTGCCTGATCAAATAGGTCCATGCATCAAGTGTGTCTGATGAAATAGGTCCATGCATCAAGTGTCTGATCAAATAGGTCCATGCATCAAGCGTGCCTGATCAAATAGGTCCATGCATCAAGTGTGCCTGATCAAATAGGTCCATGCATCAAGTGTGCCTGATCAAATAGGTCCATGCATCAAGTGTGCCTGATCAAATAGGTCCATGCATCAAGTGTGCCCGATGAAATAGGTCCATGCATCAAGTGTGCCCGATGAAATAGGTCCATGCATCAAGTGTGCCTGATCAAATAGGTCCATGCAGCAAGCATCAAGTGTGCCTGATCAAATAGGTCCATGCATCAAGTGTGCCTGATCAAATAGGTCCATGCATCAAGTGTGTCCGATCAAACAGGTCCATGCATCAAGTGTGCCTGATCAAATAGGTCCATACATCAAGTGTGCCTGATCAAACAGGTCCATGCATCAAGTGTGCCTGATCAAATAGGTCCACACATCAAGCGTGTCTAATAAAAAATTCCCCTGACATGATGCTACCTCTTGTTAGAACAGGCACCATGTCACAGCTACCTCTTGTTAGAACAGGCACCATGTCACAGCTACCTCTTGTTAGAACAGGCACCATGTCACAGCTACCTCTTGTTAGAACAGGCACCATGTCACAGCTACCTCTTGTTAGAACAGGCACCATGTCACAGCTACCTCTTGTTAGAACAGGCACCATGTCACAGCTACCTCTTGTTAGAACAGGCACCATGTCACAGCTACCTCTTGTTAGAACAGGCACCATGTCACAGCTACCTCTTGTTAGAACAGGCACCATGTCACAGCTACCTCTTGTTAGAACAGGCACCATGTCACAGCTACCTCTTGTTAGAACAGGCACCATGTCACAGCTACCTCTTGTTTGAACAGGCACCATGTCACAGCTACCTCTTGTTAGAACAGGCACCATGTCACAGCTACCTCTTGTAAGAACAGGCACCATGTCACAGCTACCTCTTGTAAGAACAGGCACCATGTCACAGCTACCTCTTGTAAGAACAGGCACCATGTCACAGCTACCTCTTGTTAGAACAGGCACCATGTCACAGCTACCTCTTGTAAGAACAGGCACCATGTCACAGCTACCTCTTGTTAGAACAGGCACCATGTCACAGCTACCTCTTGTAAGAACAGGCACCATGTCACAGCTACCTCTTGTTAGAACAGGCACCATGTCACAGCTACCTCTTGTTAGAACAGGCACCATGTCACAGCTACCTCTTGTTAGAACAGGCACAATGTCACAGCTACCTCTTGTTAGAACAGGCACCATGTCACAGCTACCTCTTGTAAGAACAGGCACCATGTCACAGCTACCTCTTGTTAGAACAGGCTCATCACATTTTGTCAATTAATTTGCAACAGCCTCACCTCAAAACTGTTCCTCATGTAGGAAATGATGCAAGTCAAACTGAGGCTGTGATGCTGTGTACGCAGACACAAGCACATCAATGTGATCATCACAGGCCTGGCCTTTATTCTGAGAATGATTTACTTCATAGTTTTTGGTGTGGAGTGCTTGTTCCGATGATGATCGGACCATACCAGAAAGCCCTGCACTTGTTTTTGCTGAAGAATGATGATGATGATGATGGGGTGGTTGTAGCTCTTCAAGGCTTCTTCGTAGATCCAAGACTTCCTTCAAGAAAAGATCAGAGCTAGTAACAGCAGGACTAGGTGGCTGCCTACTTCTCTCAGCACGATCATATGAACCCTTGCTCATGTTGTCATCATAAACGTATCTAGCTGGGACTTGTTCTTCTCCTGGCAACTGTTGCTCTTTGTGATATGCTTGAGCTCTTCCTGGTCTAGGCTCTGACCTACTTCCAGAATGTGGATGAGCATGTAGATTAGGGCCATCAGTTTCCCATGGTCTCGGATCCAGACCTTTGTTATATTCTCCCTGAGATCTTTTCTTTTTATGGGCAGTTTTATGTCTTGATGGACGCACATGACCACTTTTACCATGGCTTTCTACCGCTTCATCTCTTGTACTTTCTCTTCTTTCAGGAAATGTGCTGAGAAGATTATGATGGGTGGTCTCTGAGAAAGATGAAACACACTGGCTCTGGGGAACTTGCTCAGCCTGCTCAGCATTGCTCTGTAGCTCCCAAAACTCTGAAGTCATGGCCTGAACTGGAGCACGTGAGTGTCTTGGCTTAGTCATAAAATCCGCCCGTGTCTGGTTTGAGGCTCTCTCTCGAGGAGCCATGTCTTTCTGGAGTCTGAGCCTGATGTCATCGGTGGAGTCATGCCTTGGAGCGAGCTTTCCTCGTTTCACTTCGTCCTGCTTTCTCAGATCTGGAATCAGCTCTTCCAGACTTTTGTACCTCCACAAATTTGGCTGCTCAAAACTGGAACCATCAGTTATTCGAGACAGATGGGATGGAAACTCAGCTGATTTTAACACCAAATCTCTGCTGCCTGTTTTGTCCACTGACTGTGACCTTGAACTTTTCTTGGGAAGAAAGTCTGAATGAGGAGCACGAACACCATACACTGACCTTGGATATTTCTCTGGTTCTTGGTCAAGGGAACACTGTTTGTTCAGGTATGGGGAGAAGACATCTTCTCTGAGGCACTTCCACTGCTTGGATCTGCT
This sequence comes from Achatina immaculata, assembly GCA_009760885.1. Taxonomy (NCBI): domain Eukaryota; kingdom Metazoa; phylum Mollusca; class Gastropoda; order Stylommatophora; family Achatinidae; genus Lissachatina; species Lissachatina immaculata. Next base: position 32,061,708 of record CM019710.1, on the reverse strand, counting down.
AACACTAGCCTCAGTGTTGGTTCTGTGAAGTCTGGTGAGAGGAGTTGATGTTGGGATAACAGGAATCTCTTGTCCGTGGCCCTGGCCACATCTCTCATCTCCACTAGAACTGATGGATTCTTGTGAGCCAGCCTCAGATCCACCCTGGAGCTCTCTCTTCCCTGGGGCCACAATGATGCCACGACTGAGGGGCGGAAAGTCTGGATAGCAGTCGCTGCATTCGCTGGAGCTCTCACTTTGTTCCAATTTCTGAGAGGATAACTCTCTCCTCTTGGCATGCAGATTCTCTCCCTTGTTTGGGAAGATGACACTCCTCAGCCCAGACTGAGGGTGACCCTCCCTCAGAGAGACGTAGCTGTCTGGTTCTAGAGTGTGAAAACTGACATTTGTTCCAGTGGAAACATTATCATGTGACTCGGTGACAGACAACACATTATGTCTGTAATTATCCTTGTGTTTTTGGCAGCTGTCTCCAGAACTGCTGATGGGTTGACGGATGTCAGATTTCTCTTTCTGATTTCTCAGCCGCCGCTCCGAGTCTGATTCCGGTTTATGAAAACCTTCTGCATCAGAGTTTGTTATGTTAGACTTCTCACTAGAAGGTTTCCACGGCATTTCTCCACTTTTTGCCCAGTTTTCCAACAAGAGTTTGGCTTCAAAAACTTTGAGGTCATTACGAGCTGTAGAGTCTGCTGCAGGTTCTGATTTACTTTTACTAGCAGAGCTCTTCAGGGCAGAAAGCGGTGTTGGTCTAACAGTGGCAGGCATGGTCATGTGATGTTCTCTAGGCACTGACTTGACCAGAGTCTTCACATGTCTTGCGCTAGCAGGAGAGGAAGCATTTGAGCTCGACGAAGAGCACTGATGTGTCTCAAACAATTCAACTTTTTCCAGCTGTGGGTGTGGCTGTTTATGCTCCTGTGGATGCCACTCATGAATGACTTGAGTGACAAGTTGAGTTTGTCTTTCGTGTACATCTTTCTCTCCCTTATCCTGGCTGTCCACATGGATGTGTTCAAACTTTGCGTTTTCCCTAGCTCTTGAAGACTGAAGGTCATTTCTCGGACTGAGTTCAGAGGGCAGGACTCTCTCGAGAACTCCTTTACCAACCCTCCATGCTGCGGCCATACCAGGATCTCTGCTCTTGTCATTTTCTACAGGTGCATCGACTGTAGTATGAGCTTCTGCAGAATTCTGGGAATGTTTCCTGCTGTTGTCAGCCTCTCTGTCATTTCTGCTGCATCGAGGTGTGTTTGACCCTGCAGACGAGGTAGAAATCAGGTGCCCACACAAAAGATCAACTGAATGTTCCAGGGCTGAGATGAGAGTTTCTGACACTGTTCTGACATACCAAAGAATATAAGATTAGGTAACAGCTACAACATTAGAGACATGAGCAATAACAGCTACAACATTACAGATATCAGCAATAACAGCTACAACATTACAGACACAAGCAATAACAGCTACAACATTACAGATACAAGCAATAACAGCTACATTACAGATATTAGCAATAACAGCTACAACATTATATATATATGAGCAATAACAGCTACGACATTATATATATATGAGCAATAACAGCTACAACATTATGAGCAATAACAGCTACAACATTACGAACATCAGCAATAACCACTACAACATTACAGACATGAGCAATAAGTGTAGCAACATTACTTAAATTATATTTGCTACTGTATTATGTTTTGTGTGTTTATAATCTGCTGCGTGAGGAAGTATTCTGTTTTGTGTGACTGTGATCTGTTGTGTGAGGAAGTATTCTGTTTTGTGTGATTGTGATATGTTGTGTGAGGAAGTATTCTGTTTTATGTGACTGTGATCTGTTGTGTGAGGAAGTATTCTGTTTTGTGTGACTGTGATATGTTGTGTGAGGAAGTATTCTGTTTTATGTGACTGTGATCTGTTGTGTGAGGAAGTATTCTGTTTTATGTGACTGTGATCTGTTGTGTGAGGAAGTATTCTGTTTTATGTGACTGTGATCTGTTGTGTGAGGAAGTATTCTGTTTTGTGTGACTGTGATCTGTTGTGTGAGGAAGTATTCTGTTTTATGTGACTGTGATCTGTTGTGTGAGGAAGTATTCTGTTTTATGTGACTGTGATATGTTGTGTGAGGAAGTATTCTGTTTTATGTGACTGTGATATGTTGTGTGAGGAAGTATTCTGTTTTATGTGACTGTGATATGTTGTGTGAGGAAGTATTCTGTTTTATGTGACTGTGATCTGTTGTGTGAGGAAGTATTCTGTTTTATGTGACTGTGATGCACAGCATCAAACACTACACTGCATAATCTAGACAAGGTTCAAAATCAGTCACTACGGATTATCACAGGTGCCATGAGGTCCACACCAATAGTAGAAATGCAGAAAATAGTTGGTGTTCAAGCGCTAAAGGAACGTAGAGACACAAAGGTCATGACAATGGGAGAGAAATTCCTTAGCTCTGTAAGCCATCCCCTGAAGGAGAGATTCAATAACTTGGCACTGAGACGGCTTAAAAGAAGCAGCTTCATTCACCAGGCCAAGCGTATGCATAAGCTGATACCTGACCTTCCAACTATAGTCGCTCCATTATCATCTGTACCAGAGCATACACCATGGAAAGAAGCAGATTATGCACAAATAACTATTCAGACTGAAGTGAAAGGTGTGCAGAATGGTGAGATGCAAAAGCAGCCTTGTAAGATCAACAGCCACACTTAGTGTACTAGATGACAAATATCCATGTGACACCTGGATACGTGTGTATACAGACGGATCTGCACACAATGCCATAAAGAATGGAGGGGCAGGAGCACATATTGAATATCCAAACAACACCACTGACAAGATTTCCATACCCACTGGAAAATACTGCAACAACTTTGATGCAGAAGTTAGGGCAATTATTGCTGCAGTTGAAAAACTATCAGACTCCAGAACTGATACATGTCCTGTAGTAATTCTCACAGATGCAAGATCAGTACTGGAAGCTCTTCAGTGCAACAAACTACCAGACCTTAAGAATGCCTTATCAAAAATTGGCTTACAACATGGAGTCACTTTGCAATGGATTCCCTCCCACTGTGGGATACCAGGCAATGAGAAAGCTGACCATCTGGCCAAAGAGGGCACTGAAATGGAGCAACCAGACATACCAATCACCTATAATCAGAAGAAAAGCATGATAAAAACCTACAGGAAGCCACAAACACCACCACATGATGACTATCACATGCTAAACAGAAAGGAACAAGTCACCATCTTCCGTCTCCGAACAGGACACACCCGACTCCGAAGTCATACGTATACAAAGTTTAAGGTTGGTACTACTAATCTATGCCCAGGTGCCCCAAACTGTGGAACATATCGAAGTATTTTGTTTTGTGTGATTGTAATCTGTTGTGTGAGGAAGTATTTTGTTTTGTGCGATTATAATCTGTTGTGTGAGGAAGTATTTTGTTTTGTGCAATTATAATCTGTTGTGTGAGGAAGTATTTTGTTTTGTGTGATTATAATCTGTTGTGTGAGGAAGTATTTTGTTTTGTGCGATTATAATCTGTTGTGTGAGGAAGTATTTTGTTCTGTGCGATTATAATCTGTTGTGTGAGGAAGTATTTTGAAGCAGATGCTGTGATCTGCCCTTGTATATCAAGACAGTATCTGAGTAAGGCAGAAAACATGATCTGCCCTTGAATATCAAGAAACTCTCTGAGTGAGGCAGACACCATGATCTGCCCTGGTGTATCAAGACAGCCTCTGAGCGAGGCAGACACCATGATCTGCCCTGGTATATCAGAACAGTCTAAGTATTGATCTTCTTAGTATTTCCACAGATTTCTCAAGGCTGAAAGAAAGTGGTCCATACATTCCCTACAGCATCTTCCAAGGCTAGCACATTTTTATGCCTGTAACTTGCATGCAACCTTAGTGACTGTAACAACTGGAGAGGAGTAACCTTAATATCAGTTGTGTCAAAACTATTTTGCAAGGTCATTTTGAATAGACTCAAAGATATAGTTGATACTGCAATGAGAGAAGAACAAGCAGGATTTCGAAAAGGGAGAAGCTGTCTCGACCAGATCTTTACTCTCAGAATAATACTTGAAGAACATATTGAAAAGCAGAAACCATTAATACTGAACTTCATAGATTTTAAAAAGGCATTTGACAGCATACACAGAGATTCATTATGGAGAATTTTATGTCTATGTGGAATACCATCTAAAATTGTCAACATCATTAAGGACTTATACAATGGATATGTTTGTGCAGTCAAGACAGAAGAAGGGATGAGTGAATGGTTCCAGATTGAAACAGGCGTGAAACAAGGATGCATACTGTCTCCTTTACTTTTTGGGATTACAATAGACTTCATAATGAAAAAATGCTGCACAGGTAACACAGGTATTGACTGGGTACATGGGACCCAACTAGAAGATCTTGATTTTGCTGATGACATAACTCTTATCAGTAATAATGTGAATTCCATGCAAGAAAAAACAGAAAGCCTGTCTTCTCTGGCTAGAAAAATAGGACCTGAAATTAACAAGGACAAAACAAAAATAATGAAAATTCCTCTCAATCAAATTGGAAAAATACACACAGAAGGGACAGATATTGAAGAAGTCAATCAATTTGCATACCTTGGCAGCTACATAGACCAGGATGGTGACACTAGAAAGGAAGTTAGGATCAGAATTGCAAAAGCAGCATCAATCTTCAAGAATCTTGAGAACATATGGAATTCAAAAGTTATAAGCACAAAAACCAAGTTAAGACTATTCAATTCAAATGTAATATCCACTCTCATTTATGCATGCGAAAGCTGGAAAACAACTAAAGAAATAGACAAGAAATTAGACTCTTTTGAAAACAAATGCCTAAGGAAAATACTCGGCATCAAGTGGAATGAATTCAAGAACAACGCAGAGATAAGACAGATGACTGAACAACAACCAGTTTCATGGGTGATCAGGAAAAGGAGATGGACATATGTTGGTCACTTGATGAGAAGAAATGATCAGAGAATCCCAAAACAAGCTATCAAGTGGAACACAACAGGCCGAAGAAAAAGAAGCAGACCGTGTGAAACTCTGAAGAGGACATTATTAAGAGAGGCCAAATTAACAGGCATAAAATCCTTTGATGAGGTTGAAAGACTCGCTGAAGACAGGAAAAATTGGCGAACTACTTTGCGAGCCCTATGTGACGTTTAACGGCACGGGAAGGATATATAAGAAGAACTTGCATGTTATGCTGCTGTTCTCTGATATGAGCTTTGTACACAAACTTTCTTCTCTTTTTACAGATATAACAGGTTTATGAGTATAAACAGCCAAATGCCCAATGGGAAAGAATTTATACGAAAATTAAACTAAAACAAGAAAATAAGTTTTAAATATTTGACATACATAATATACAGGGGGAAGTCACTAAGTAACTCGCAAATGCCTGTTACAAAAAAACTAAATGCGACAGTAATTTGAAAACTTAAAAGTTTTTTAACCTACATTATTTCCGTATTTCTCAACGTAATTGCCACCAACAATAATACGTTTGTCCCATTGTGTAATCAGTGAGATGGCGTAAAAATCGGGAGTCCAAATTCTTAACCATTTTTTTACTTCTGTTTCCACCTCTTCGTCACTCAAGAATCTTCTCCCGCCAATGGACCAAACAGGTGAAAATCACTTGGAGCTAAGTCAGGACTATAGGGTGGATGTTCAAGAACTTCCCAACCCAACTGACTAATTTTCTCTTGAGTTAACCGAGCCATATGTGGTCTGGCATTGTCATGAAGGAGAAGCACACCTCTAGTCAGCAGACCAGGATATTTTCTCCTAATTGCATCCCGTAGCATCAACAGAACTTCACAGTACAATACAGAATTCACACTGTCACCATACTTCTGGAACTTGATTAACAACACTCCTTGATAATCCCAGAACACTGTCAGCATAACCTTCCACACAGAACAGGACAGTCAAGTTGGACTTTGTCAACAATTTTGGTACATCCCTCTGAGAAATAATTACTGGCCCTGTGAAACCACTAAAGAAGATAAGCTCTATGGTTCCATACATGAATTACAAAAAACAGTGAAATTTGTCCAAGAGACAGGACTGCAGATATAGACAAACAATGCAAACGAAGAAGAAGAAGAAGGTGCATTCCTGAGAAAATTCTTTTACCCAATTATAGACCGCTTTATGTGATAAACACTTTTCAGCATAAACTGTAATCATTTCCTTATGAATGTCCTTTAGCCCACAAAAATCGCACTACTCTTCTCTGATCTTCTTTGCTACAAACTAACAGTTGGGTAGCCATTTTGTTATTGCTTTGCGCATGTAACTCCCAGCACCCCCTACATACAACTATTATAAAGTTGGATGATGGTACTATCTAAGGATATATTTAAATACTAAAATATTTCAATTTGCTAGTTACTTAGTGACTGTCCCTCGTACATAAAACACATACACAGATAAATGATGAATAAAAAGTGAAATACTGGGTAAATCCAGATTAACCCTTTTTTGTCCAGGTGGACAAAACTTAAATATTTTTTACATATTAAACATCATATTGGCAAACTACTTTGTGAGCCCTATGTGACGTTTAATGGCACGGGAAGGATATAAGATATAAGATAAGAAGAAACATCACAAGAATTTAGAGAACAGTCTTGGAAGGGTGCATAATGGGAAAAGTGGGCAACGGTCAGCTTGAGACACTGGGTAAATTAACCCTTTTTTGTCCAGATAGATGATGGTCAGCCTGTTTATGTATGAAAAAACACAGCTTGAGTTTTTCCTTGTGAGTCACTGGTAACAATACACTGCTTGTTTCCATCAAGAAAAATAAACATAGGAGCATAGCTTTATGCATGCGAAAGCTGGAAAACAACTAAATAAATAGACAAGAAATTAGACTCTTTTGAAAACAAATGCCTAAGGAAAATACTCAGCATCAAGTGGAACGAATTCAAGAACAATGCAGAGATAAGACAGATGACTGAACAACCAGTCTCATGGGTGATCAGGAAAAGGAGATGGACGTATGTTGGTCACTTGATGAGAAGAAATGATCAGAGAATCCCAAAACAAGCTATCAAGTGGAACACAACAGGCCAAAGAAAAAGAAGCAGACCGTGTGAAACTCTGAAGAGGACATTATTAAGAGAGGCCAAATTAACAGGCATAAAATCCTTTGATGAGGTTGAAAGACTCACTGAAGACAGGAAAAATTGGCGAACTACTTTGCGAGCCCTATGTGACGTTTAACGGCACGGGAAAGATATAAGATAAGATAGCTTAGATGTCTTGAGTGATTATCTATTGACTGATATCTTGTATGAAAGTCTCTGTCAGCATAGCTTAGATGTCTTGAGTGATTATCTCTTGACTGATATCTTGTATGAAAGTCTCTGTCAGCATAGCTTAGATGTCTTGAGTGATTATCTCTTGACTGATATTGTGTATGAAAGTCTCTGTCAGCATAGCTTAGATGTCTTGAGTGATTATCTCTTGACTGATATCTTGTATGAAAGTCTCTGTCAGTATAGCTTAGATGTCTTGAGTGATTATCTCTTGACTGATATCTTGTATGAAAGTCTCTGTCACTTCTTTGATTTTTTTTAACAAATACTCTGACCACTGTATCATTCAAAACTTTTGCCATCATAATCAGAGTAGCTGTGACCTAAATAGCCATTTGTATGATGGTAAAGGAATTCTGACCAGGTCTCTACAATCATATTCTATTCTATTCTCTCATACACACACATACATATATACATGTGTGTGTGTTATACATGTGTGTGTGTTATACATATGTGTGTTATACATGATTATTTCCACAGGACTGGATCTTCCACATGCATTTGACATATGTATGCGTGTTACATGCGTGAAAATATGGCAATCATTTAAAAAAAATGAGACAAACCCCCATTACATTTTGCTAAAATGTAAGACAAGAGTACCAACTTTGAGAGAATGGATTTCATGTTAGCCTTGACCTTTCTCTGGATGAGCTCAATCACCTTTAACTTCTGTTTGTGAATCTCTGCTTCCATAGCCGCTGCAGCCTTGACATTTGCATCTTGGACATGTGCTACTGCATCAGCTGAGAATATAAATGTATCCTACTTGCAAAAAAACATCAAGCAAACACAATATGAAACATTTCAGAAGAAGACATTCACTGCACATCAAAAAAAGGCTTACAGTAAGATGAGATAAAGACAGTTAAATAATGGGATATGCCCAGTGCATGATGGGAGCCAGTGATTCAACTCTGATGAGGGCTGTCATTTATTTCTATGTGAAGAAAAATTTATAATAACAAACATCTAAAACATTTTCACTGCAGTGAGGAACAGACTTATATTCAGGGACAGAGTCTTACATTCAGCAACATTTTCACTTTCAGGGACAGAGTCTTACATTCAGCAACACTTTCACTTTCAGGGACAGACTCTTACATTCAGGGACACTCCCACTTTCAGGGACAGACTCTTACATTCAGGGACACTCCCACTTTCAGGGACAGACTCTTACATTCAGCAACACTTTCACTTTCAGGGACAGACTCTTACATTCAGGGACACTCCCACTTTCAGAGACAGACTCTTACATTCAGGGACACTCTCACTTTCAGGGACAGACTCTTACATTCAGGGACACTCCCACTTTCAGGGACAGACTCCTACATTCAGGGACACTCCCACTTTCAGGGACAGACTCCTACATTCAGGGACACTCCCACTTTCAGGGACAGACTGATTCTTACATTCAGGGGTAAACTGAGTCTCACATGTTAAAACAGACTCTCATATTCAGGTTAAGAGAGCCTAAGAGTCAGAGACTTTCAGGCCATCTGAGTGACCAACCTTTGATCTTGGCCACTGTCTCCAGATACTGGTCTCTCAGCTCAAGAATGATGCTGCTGCTAGACTCTGCATCCTGTCAACACAAGGAGAAAGTCTAGTCCACAGGCTGACAGAGACATGTTACAGCTCTCAGTTCACAATCATCAATTATTGCTCTAAGTTAGCAATCATCAATTATTGCTCTAAGTTAGCAATCATCAATTATAGCTCTAAGCTGAGAGACAAACATTACAAACATAGCTCTAGTTAACAATCATAAATTATAGTTCTAAGTTGAGAACCATCAATTACAGCTCTAAGCTAAGAGACAAATATTATAGCTCTATGCTGAGAAACAAATATTATAGCTCTAAGCTAAGAGACAAATATTATAGCTCTATGCTGAGAAACAAATATTATAGCTCTAAGCTAAGAGACAAATATTATAGCTCTATGCTGAGAAACAAATATTATAGCTCTAAGCTAAGAGACAAACAATACAGCTTCAGGTTAAGACCATCACCTCAGAGTTCTGGTATTTTCTTTTACATTAAAAAGCTAAGAGCGATTATGTGAAAGATGTTTAAAAGATATGACAACATGATGGTGCTGGTACAGCCTGCTTCTCTACCTCAGGCAGGAACCCACTCTTCTCTCTCTCTCCTTCCTTCTTCTTCTTGTCAACTGCAGCCTGAAACTTGGCCTGTATATCTGCTACCTGAGCTGTGAAGAAGCTCACGAGACTGTCCTTTTCTTGCTCCAGTTTTGCTTTCAGCTGGGTCAGGTCCTGGAAAACAACAACATAGTAAGACATTTTACTTCAACAACAACAACAACAACAACAACAACAACAACAACAACAACAACAACAACACAACAACAACAACAACACAACAACAACAACATAAGACATTTTACTTCAACAACAACAACAACAACAACAACAACAACAACAACAACAACAACAACATAATAAGACATTTTACTTCAACAATAACAACATAGTAAGACATTTTACTTCAACAACAACAACAACAACAACAACAACAAAAAACAAAACACATTTACTTCAACAATACATGATAAACTCAAATGAGAAAGCACACAAAAGATAGATTCACATCATGGACAAAGTGCTGACAGAAGAAATGAAAGTTTTCAGGCAAAATCTACTTTCTTGTCACTACTGCAGACAATTCTTCATGTTAAATACCAGAGGAGTTCTAGTAGTGTCTATGACTTGTCCCAGGCAATCCAGAACTCTAGTAGTGTCTATGACTTGTCCCAGGCAATCCAGAACTCTAGTAGTGTCTATGGCTTGTCACAGGCAATCCAGAACTCTAGTAGTGTCTATGACTTGTCCCAGGCAATCCAGAACTCTAGTAGTGTCTATGGCTTGTCCCAGGCAATCCAGAACTCTAGTAGTGTCTATGGCTTGTCACAGGCAATCCAGAACTCTAGTAGTGTCTATGGCTTGTCCCAGGCAATCTAGAACTCTAGTAGTGTCTATGGCTTGTCCCAGGCAATCCAGAACTCTAGTAGTGTCTATGGCTTGTCCCAGGCAATCCAGAACGTTAGTAGTGTCTATGGCTTGTCCCAGGCAATCCAGAACTTTAGTAGTGTCTATGGCTTGTTCCAGGCAATCCAGAACTCTAGGTGTGTCTACAGTTTGTCCCAGGCAATCCAGATCTCTAGGTGTGTCTACAGTTTGTCCCAGGCAATCCAGATCTCTAGGTGTGTCTACGGTTTGTCCCAGGCAATCCAGATCTCTAGGTGTGTCTATGGCTTGTCCCAGGCAATCCAGAACTCTAGGTGTGTCTATAGTTTGTCCCAGGCATTGTCTGCCTCACAGAACTGGCATGAGTAATACATGTCTGTCATTCCATGTCCCAGGCATTGTTTGTCTCACAGAACTGGCATGAATAATAATGTCATTCCATGTCCCAGGCATTGTTTGTCTCACAGAACTGGCATGAATAATACATATATGTCATTCCATGTCCCAGGCATTGTTTGTCTCACAGAACTAGAACACACAAAAAAATCCACAACCTATTCTCTTTTTTTACAATCATTTTTATTAAAAACTGACTGCACATATCAGACATCCAGTGGTTGCTTATCCGACAACTAATGGTTGCTTATAAGATATCCAGTGGTTATTTATCAGACATCTGACATGTAACAGTTATTTATCAGACATTCAGTGATTGTTGTTCTGGTAGAATTCATTCCAAATTGACCTATATTTAGAATTGTGTTATAATACTACAACTACAATAAAGTCTTTTTTTTTAAATTTAAACTTTGATGTTTCAAAATCACTGAACACGTACATATACTGAACAAAAGAAAATCCCTCAACACATACAAATATTGAACAAAATTTCTCAGCTAATAAAGCTTGTTTTCTCAACCATGATTCTGGAACTTTCCATGAACTTTAGTTATTACTAAAAACAGAACCCAGCATTCTCTAGAAGCGAGAACATGACCCAGCTAACTGGCACCACTGATATACTGTCAGATTTTGATATTCTTGACTTCACCCAAACCTGACATTTATTTATAGGATTCCTCCAGAGCTAAAAATATAATTTCACAAAATCTGTCATAAAGTGTCCTCACATTGCCATAAAGTGTCAAATATGTCAGATATTAACAAGCCTTCTTACACTGTCATTAAGTGTCAAATAATGATAAGTTTCTCACATCAAGCTTTTTAGCTTAAGTCTGACACCCACAGTCCAAGATACAAATACTGAAAAGCTGGGAGATATTTTTTTCTCATCTGTTCTCTCAGACTTACATCTCTTACCTGTTCTCTCTTTTGCCTGGCTTTCTTCATGTCAGTTTTGTACTTTTTGTCAATCTCGACACACTTCTCTTCCAGGACAGCGTGTTCATGCTTCATGGTCTCCAGATCTTCCCGACATTTCTGCAGCCCCAACGTAAGTCTTTGCTTCTCCTCGACAAACCTGACCTCCTGGGATCTGAGGACCTCCACAGCCATATCTCTCTCTTTACATGCCTGAAACAGTGTGCTATGATGTTTGATGAGTGTGCTAGTGGTAGAGCATATGTGTGATGAGTGTGCTAGTGGTAGAGTAGATGTGTGATGAGTGTGCTGTTAGCAGAGCAGATGTTTAATGAGTGTGCTTGTCCCAGGCAATCCAGAACTCTAGTAGTGTCTATGGCTTGTCCCAAGCAATCCAGAACTTTAGTAGTGTCTATGGCTTGTCCCAGGCAATCCAGAACTCTAGTAGTGTCTATGGTTGTCACAGGCAATCCAGAACCTTAGTAGTGTCTATGGCTTGTCCCAGGCAATCTAGAACTCTAGTAGTGTCTATGGCTTGTCCCAGGCAATCCAGAACTCTAGTAGTGTCTATGGCTTGTCCCAGGCAATCCAGAACGTTAGTAGTGTCTATGGCTTGTCCCAGGTAATCCAGAACTTTAGTAGTGTCTATGGCTTGTTCCAGGCAATCCAGAACTCTAGGTGTGTCTACAGTTTGTCCCAGGCAATCCAGATCTCTAGGTGTGTCTACAGTTTGTCCCAGGCAATCCAGATCTCTAGGTGTGTCTACGGTTTGTCCCAGGCAATCCAGATCTCTAGTAGTGTCTATGGCTTGTCCCAGGCAATCCAGAACTCTAGGTGTGTCTATAGTTTGTCCCAGGCATTGTCTGCCTCACAGAACTGGCATGAGTAATACATGTCTGTCATTCCATGTCCCAGGCATTGTTTGTCTCACAGAACTGGCATGAATAATAATGTCATTCCATGTCCCAGGCATTGTTTGTCTCACAGAACTGGCATGAATAATACATATATGTCATTCCATGTCCCAGGCATTGTTTGTCTCACAGAACTAGAACACACAAAAAAATCCACAACCTATTCTCTTTTTTTACAATCATTTTTATTAAAAACTGATTGCACATATCAGACATCCAGTGGTTGCTTATCCGACAACTAATGGTTGCTTATAAGATATCCAGTGGTTATTTATCAGACATCTGACATGTAACAGTTATTTATCAGACATTCAGTGATTGTTGTTCTGGTAGAATTCATTCCAAATTGACCTATATTTAGAATTGTGTTATAATACTACAACTACAATAAAGTCTTTTTTTTAAAATTTAAACTTTGATGTTTCAAAATCACTGAACACGTACATATACTGAACAAAAGAAAATCCCTCAACACATACAAATATTGAACAAAATTTCTCAGCTAATAAAGCTTGTTTTCTCAACCATGATTCTGGAACTTTCCATGAACTTTAGTTATTACTAAAAACAGAACCCAGCATTCTCTAGAAGCGAGAACATGACCCAGCTAACTGGCACCACTGATATACTGTCAGATTTTGATATTCTTGACTTCACCCAAACCTGACATTTATTTATAGGATTCCTCCAGAGCTAAAAATATAATTTCACAAAATCTGTCATAAAGTGTCCTCACATTGCCATAAAGTGTCAAATATGTCAGATATTAACAAGCCTTCTTACACTGTCATTAAGTGTCAAATAATGATAAGTTTCTCACATCAAGCTTTTTAGCTGACACCCACAGTCCAAGATACAAATACTGAAAAGCTGGGAGATATTTTTTTCTCACCTGTTCTCTCAGACTTACATCTCTTACCTGTTCTCTCTTTTGCCTGGCTTTCTTCATGTCAGTTTTGTACTTTTTGTCAATCTCGACACACTTCTCTTCCAGGACAGCGTGTTCATGCTTCATGGTCTCCAGATCTTCCCGACATTTCTGCAGCCCCAACGTAAGTCTTTGCTTCTCCTCGACAAACCTGACCTCCTGGGATCTGAGGACCTCCACAGCCATATCTCTCTCTTTACATGCCTGAAACAGTGTGCTATGATGTTTGATGAGTGTGCTAGTGGTAGAGCATATGTGTGATGAGTGTGCTAGTGGTAGAGTAGATGTGTGATGAGTGTGCTAGTGGTAGAAGCAAGTGTGTGATGAGTGTGCTAGTGGTGGAGCATATGTTTGATGAGTGTGCTAGTGGTAGAAGCAAGTGTGTGATGAGTGTGCTAGTGGTAGAAGCAAGTGTGTGATGAGTGTGCTAGAAGCAGAGCAGATGTGTGATGAGTGTGCTAGTAGCAGAGCAGATGTTTGATGAGTGTGCTAGTAGCAGAGCAGATGTTTGATGAGTGTGCTGTTAGCAGAGCAGATGTTTAATGAGTGTGCTAGTCGCAGAGCAGATGTGTGATGTGTGTGCTAGAAGCAGAGCAGATGTGTGATGAGTGTGCTAGTAGCAGAGCAGATGTGTGATGAGTGTGCTAGTGGTAGAGCAGATGTTTGATGAGTGTGCTAGTGGTGGTGCAAGTGTGTGATGAGTGTGCTAGTGGTAGAGCAGATGTTTGATGAGTGTGCTAGTGGTGGAGCAGATGTTTGATGAATGTGCTAGTGGTAAAGCAGATGTTTGATGAGTGTGCTAGTGGTAGAGCAGATGTATGATGAGTGTGCTTGTGGTAGAGCAAGTGTGTGATGAGTGTGCTAGTGGTAGAGCAAGTGTGTGATGAGTATGCTAGTGGGGGACAAGATGCATGAAGAGTGCTAGCACTCAATACTTCACTAACTGTCACTTAATACTTCACTAACTACCACTTAATACTTTACTAACTGTAACTTAATACTTCACTAACTACCACTTAATACTTTACTGTCACTTAATACTTCACTAACTATCAATTAATATCTCACTAACTGTCACTCAATGTTTCACTAATTACAACTCAATACACTTTTAGCTGTCCCTCAATATCCTGCATAACAAACGAACAAACAAACAAACAAACAAACAAACAAACAAACATACAAACAATGCTCACTTTTGTCCTAGCCTCCACCTCGGACTGCAGACGTTCCCGCCAGCCAATGATCTTCCCATTATCAACAACATTGTCACATTCTGTTTCATCTCTTTCTCTTTCCAAGTCCTGTCTTTCTTTCTGTATTCTCTTTCTCATTTCTTCTTTCATCTCCTCTCTCATTTCTCGCATCTCATTTTCTTTTTCTTGTTTAATTTCATCTTCCATCCTCAACTTGTCCTCTCCAAACCTCCTTTCCAAGTCCTGCTCAAGCATCTTCATATATTTGTCATTCTCTTCTTTCAATGTTTTCTTCATTTCTTCCTCCCACACAGACTTTTCTTTCAAAACTTTGACCTCCACTGCAGAATGAAAAATCTTCTTCAAGTTCTCAATCTCTAGCCCCACTTTTCTCTCCACATCTGCTTCCTTCTGTCTCTCCATCTCTTGTCTAGCAACCAGCACTTCTTTCTCTACTTTCTCCTGTATTGTCTTCTCCAGACTTACTTTCTCTGTCTCCCACTCCTTCATCTTTTCTAGCTCCTTCTTCATCTTCTCTTGTTCCTCCTTCAGCTTATCTTCCACTCCCTTCTTAATTTCTTGGCTCATGTACTCGTGTGCATTCTGAAACCACTTAGCTTTCTCTGCTTGCAGAGTTTCCGTGGCAGCAGCTGTAGCTTCTGCGTCTCGGACAATGATCTTCATTCTCTCAACTTCACTCCTCAATTCTTGTGCTATCTTTCTCTCACCTTCACTTTCAGTTTTTAGAGAATCCACTGATTTTTTCAATATAGCCGCTTCTGATGTCTGTTTGGCCAGCTTTTGCTGTAGGTCTGCAACTACTTTATCACATTCAGTTTTTATCTTCTCCATCTTCTTCTCATATTCTTCTTTCAGTTTTCTTTCCTCTTCTTCTTGTCTGACAGAGAGGTTCACAATTTCCTGCTCCAACTGTTGGATCATCTTCTCCAGAGATGACTTCTCTAGGACATGCTTCTCCTGAAGCTGGCTTCTGATTTCTTCTATTTCTTGTTTGTGTTTAATAATGACCTCGGTCAAAGCTTCCACTTCTACTGACCGAATCTCTCTCTTCAATTTCGCTTCATACTCTTCACTTATCATCTTCACTTCAGAACTCCCCTTTTCCTTACACTCACAAATTACTTTCTGCATTTCTAACTTATGAATGTCATTCACTTCATTGACAGCTTTCTGTAGTTCAAGTTTTGCTTTTGTCTCACATTCTCTTATGGCTTTTTCTAACTCTTCTCTGTAGCGAGCTTCCCTCTGCTTCAGGAAATACTGGAGCTCAGCTTGAAACTTCTCTTCTCTGACTCTGGCTGCGCTGTCAAACTCCTTGCTGTGTTGATGCTTCAGGTCACTGATGTCTGCTTCATATTTCAGTTTCACATTGATGAGCTGCACCTCTAACTCTCTCACTCTGTTAGAACAAGATTCACTGTTATCATCATCATTTCTTCCCTGTGTCTGTGCTAGCCTGCTCTCCTGGACTTCCCTGTTCAGCTCTGCCTGCTTCTCTAGTTTCTGGAATACTTCCTTGAGCTTTAGCTCCTTGTCAGCTATGACTGACTCCAAAATATTCAGTTTCCTAAGCAAATCATTTTCCTGTGAAATGCTTTCAATTGTAGGAACTACAGTCTTCTCCGTGGCCAGAGAAAACTGTTTATACATGGCATTTAGTTTGTGCTCCACCTGTAGCTTCTCTTCATCATATTTATTCAAGAGATTCTTCACTTCCTCCATGTGATGTTTCTCTTGTGACATCAGTCTCATCTCTGTGTCATCACTTTGTGCTTGGACCTGATCTCTGCTCTCCCTAGATATCTTCTCCAGTTTCTCTCTTAGTTCTGCAATTTCAGTGTCCTGCTTTGCCAGTTTGGACTCGTATACATTCCTTTCATCTAGCCACTTTTGCAGATCTGAAATAAAATAAGAAAATTAAAAACAAACATTAAGAAATCAGTTTTGTCTGTAACTGCATTCCTGACAACTTGTGTATTTTTGCTGAAGATGAAAAAGATCAGCATTCAAACATCAAAATGCAGAAGACATTAAGATTCTAACATCAAAAGGCAGAAGATAGTAGGATTCTAACATCAAAATACACAGAATAGGATTCTAACATCAAAAGGCAGAAGACTGTGGGATTGTAAAACCAAAAAGCAGAGAGTAGGTTTGTAAAGTCAGTTCTGAAACATAGATAATGGTTTGAATCACTTAAAATTAACAGCCAGACAATTTTAATAAAGAATGAAAAGTGCCAGCAGACAGCAAACAAACACAGCCATCAAACAAAACTACAAGCTGGTTTAACATAAGCAACTGCCAGCTGACATCATGAAAATACAGTGGGGCGCATGGTTTTCTCTTACTTCGAGGAGGCCAACAACCTAATTCTTTATTCTTCATCTATTTTTCCTGTTTTTATCTTTTGTGTTGTTTTTATATGTGATCCTTGAAAAGGCTTTTGCCAAAATAGTGGATTGTTTATGTTTTTCATTTGTATGTGCTCATCTTGTTTTCTGCCATTCTTGTTTCTTCCAACTATCCTCATTCTTTCTATCTTTGTGTAAAACTGAAGCATGCACCTCTATCTACTTTCATTACTAGAACCAGTATGTTGAACTGTGAGTCATGAAGAGAATGTATGTTGAACTGTGAGTCATGAAGAGAATGTATGTTGAACTGTGAGTCATGAAGAGAATGTATGTTGAACTGTGAGTCATGAAGAGAATGTATGTTGAACTGTGAGTCATGAAGAGAATGTATGTTGAACTGTGAGTCATGAAGAGAATGTATGTTGAACTGTGAGTCATGAAGAGAATGTATGTTGAAATGTGAGTCATGAAGAGAATGTATGTTGAAGTGTGATTCATGAAGAGAATGTATGTTGAAGTGTGAGTCATTAAGAGAATGTATGTTGAACTGTGAATTATGAAGAGAATGTATGTTGAACTGTGAGTCATGAAGAGAATGTATGTTGAACTGTGAGTCATGAAGAGAAAGTATATTGAACTGTGAGTCATGAAGAGAATGTATGTTGAACTATGAGTCATGAAGAGAATGTATATTGAACTGTGAGTCATGAAGAGAATGTATGTTGAACTATGAGTCATGAAG
This sequence comes from Achatina immaculata, assembly GCA_009760885.1. NCBI lineage: Eukaryota > Metazoa > Mollusca > Gastropoda > Stylommatophora > Achatinidae > Lissachatina > Lissachatina immaculata. Next base: position 32,043,851 of record CM019710.1, on the reverse strand, counting down.
AGAATGTATGTTGAACTGTGCCTGTAGGATTTACCTCTTTCTTTCTCTGATAGCCAGAGCTTGGCAGAATCTGTCACTAGATCATCAGCTGTTGGTTGTCTGACCTGTGCTTGTCTAGACTGTGACATCTGTTGTTGATCACAAGTACAAGTGAACAAGTGTACGTGTGTGTTTACAAATAAAACCTGCATACTTATCTTGAACATTTATCTACAATACATATTTATTTACAAATAAACTTTTCATGCATGTTAGTAATTCTTTTTTAAAAATAACCTCACATAAATGTGTACGTTTATTACAAAATAATCTTATGCATATGGGGATGTTTATTACAAAATAATTTTACGCATACATGTATGTTTATTACAATATAATCTTATATGCATATACATGTTTGCTTACAAATAATCTTGATATGCCCATGTATATATATATATCTGTTTAGAAGTAACCTTACATGTATGTTTAGATCTACTTAGAAGTTACTTTACATGCATGTTTATATCTACTTATAAGTTAACTTACATGATTGTTTATATCTACTTAGAAGTTACCTTATATGCATGTTTACATTCACTTAGAAGTTACCTTAATTGCATGTTAATATCTACTTAGAAGTTACCTTACATGCATGTTTATATCTACTTATAAGCTACATTACATGCATGTTTATATCTACTTAGAAGTTACATTACATGCATGGTTATATCTACTTATAAATGTGTACAAGGAAAAAGTAGCATCCAGGAGATATGATGTCAGTGTCCAAATTTCCTTTGACACATTACAGGGTGAGGCAGTCAGCATCAAGCCTGACTGTCGACACACTACAGGGTGAGGCAGTCAGCATCAAGCCCGACTGTCGACACACTACAGGGTGAGGCAGTCAGCATCAAGCCCGACTGTCGACACACTACAGGGTGAGGCAGTCAGCATCAAGCCCGACTGTCGACACACTACAGGGTGAGGCAGTCAGCATCAAGCCCGACTGTCGACACACTACAGGGTGAGGCAGTCAGCATCAAGCCCGACTGTCGACACACTACAGGGTGAGGCAGTCAGCATCAAGCCCGACTGTCGACACACTACAGGGTGAGGCAGTCAGCATCAAGCCTGACTGTCGACACACTACAGGGTGAGGTAGTCAGCATCAAGCCTGACTGTCAACACACTACAGGGTGAGGCAGTCAGCATCAAGCCTGACTGTCAACACACTACAGGGTGAGGTAGTCAGCATCAAGCCTGACTGTCAACACACTACAGGGTGTCCCAGTTCTAGAAAAAACTGGGTACCCACTACTACAGCTGGGCAGCTGGGACACCTCCAAGCAGATTTAACACTAAATGTTTATGTAGGATTAGAAGAATATTTTGGCCAAACACCATAAGAAATAACAGCTACTGGCAGACATGAATCTTTAACAAAAGAAGTACGAAGAAACTTAAGAAAAGACAAAAGCCAATACATACAAGATTATTGTATTATTTGTGAAAGAAAATGTGTCCTGGGCACCTAAAGATTCAGACAGAGTGCTGGTCACTTTGCAACTGAGATGTATGTTTGCAATGATGTGTGTGTTTGATGCAAGTGATGGAATGGCAAAGTGCCTCAGCACACCTGCATAAGATCTTGCTGCAGCTGTCTGAGCTTGTTGTTAAGCTCTGTCTCCCTACAAGTGTTCTCCTTACAAGTCTTGACATACTGAGACTTGACAGCGTCCAGCTCTGCCAGGGCACACTTCAGTTTTTCTCTGTTCAGATAAAACAACAAACATTTTTGTGTGCAAGAAAAACAAAACTGTCACGTACTTTCTGCCACAGTCAAGAATTAAAAAGGCAAAAATCTAAGGCAAACATTGAGGACAGTAAGAAATGCTGTACTGCATTTTTAAAAAAAAGGGAACAGACAACAGCTGTAAGATCTGGCACAAATTACTCCAAGAGTCATTGACACAAAAAAAGGAAACAAAAAGACTCAAAGTTCATTGACACAAAAAGAAGAAAGACTCAAAGTTCATTGACATAAAAAGAGGAAACAAAAAGACTCAAAGTTCACTGACACAAAAAAAAGGAAACAAAAAGACTCAAAGTTCATTGACACAAAAAGAAGAAAGACTCAAAGTTCATTGACATAAAAAGAGGAAACAAAAAGACTCAAAGTTCATTGACACAAAAAAAGGAAACAAAAAGACTCAAAGTTCATTGACACAAAAAGAGGAAAGACTCAAAGTTCACTGACATAAAAAGAGGAAACAAACAAAGATATGTGGTGGGTGTGTGTGGGTGTAGTTAGAGTTGCTCTTGATCTAACCTCCTAGAACTACAGACAGATGTTGAAGTAGAACATCTTGTTAAGTCTGGGCTGTAGGTTCCTGGCTGGAGCTAACAAGCAGCCAGGGATAGGTATAGTTTCTGTTTCTGCTCTCCAGGCTTGTGGGTATAGTTTCTGTTTGTGTGCTCCAGGCTTGTGGGTATAGTTTCTGGTTGTGTGCTTCAGGTGTGTGGGTATAGTTTCTGTTTGTGTGCTTCAGGTGTGTGGGTATAGTTTCTGTTTGTGTGCTTCAGGTGTGTGGGTATAGTTTCTGTTTGTGTGGTCCAGGTGTGTGGGTATAGTTTATGTTTCTGTGCTCTAGGCGTGTGGCTATAAAGTGTTAGTGCCCATAGTTTCCTTCACCTGCTGACACACTAGAGGCTGATATGGCCAATATCATGTCTGGCTGCCTTTCCTACCTTCACCTGCTGGCACACTAGAGGCTGATATAGTTAGCATCGTGTCTGGCTGTCTTTTCTTCCATGATGAGGTGATGAGGCAGGCAAAATGATGAGGTGATAACAGTATGCAGAGAGAGACAAGATGTAGAGATGATGAGACAGACAAGATGATGAGGTGATGACAGTATGTAGAGACAGACAAGATGCAGAGATGATGAGACATACAAGATGCTTAGATAATGAGACAGACAAGATGCTTAGATAATGAGACAGACAAGATGATGAGGTGATGAGACAGACAAGATGATGAGGTGATGACAGTATGTAGAGACAGACAAGATGCAGAGATGATGTGACAGACAAGATGAGGTGATGACAGTATGTAGAGATAGACAAGATGTAGAGATAATGAGACAGACAAAATGATGAGGTGATGACAGTATGCAGAGACAGACACGATGTATAGATGATGAGACAGACAAGATGATGAGGTGATGACAGTATGTAGAGACAGATAAGATGTAGAGATGATGAGACAGACAAGATGATGAGGTTATGACAGTATATAGAGACAGATAAGATGTAGAGATGATGAGACAGACAAGATGTAGAGATGATGAGACACACAAGATGAGGTGATGACAGTATGTAGAGATGATGAGACACACAAGATGAGGTGATGACAGTATGTAGAGACAGATAAGATGTAGAGATGATGAGACACACAAGATGAGGTGATGACAGTATGTAGAGACAGATAAGATATAGAGATGATGAGACAGACAAGATGCTGCTGACAAACTTACTTCAAATTATTTGTCAATGTTTGATACTGCTCCTCCAGCTGTGCCTTCTCTGTTTGGTGATGTTTGGCCATTTCCTGTCGGAGATTCTCACGAGCAATCCTGCTGACTTCCTCCATGTTTCTCTGACAGTTTTCTAGGGCTGTCTGTCTGTCAAGGTCACAGTCACTCATCACCTGTGAGATCTGATGACTTAGTTCAGCATTGATTTCAGTCAGTTTTCTTTCACTGTCTGCAGTTTCATGTAGCCGACTTTTGTAATCCTGGATATAAACAAAGAATAGGATAGCTACACTGTAAGCTACACACTGTCTGCTACACCACAGATTGTCAGCCATATCACATACAGTCAGCCACACCACATAGTCAGCTACACCACAGATTGTCAGCTACAAAACACACTGTCAGTCTTTCTGAACCCATGACACACTGTCAGTCTTTCTGAACTCATGACACACTGTCAGTCTTTATAAACCCATGACACACTGTCAGTCTTTATGAACCCATGACACAGTCTTTATGAACCCATGACACACTGAAAAAAACAAAAAAAAACAGCTATGGCATACACTTGCTTGTAAACTTCATTACTGACAACCAAATAAAAAAATCCCTATTACAAATTTCTGTGGCACACCTGCAGACCATTCACAGCAAACCAGTGCGTTGCTGCATAACAGTTAGTAAAACACAAAACAAGCTATGCTGAAGACACAAAAACCACAATGCAGACAAACAAACCAAACTGCAGTCACGCAAGTCATACTGTAGATACACAAGCCATACCACAGTCACACAAGTCGTACCACAGTCACACAAGCCGTACCACAGTCACACAGGCCATACCAGTCACCCATGCCATACAACAGTCACACAAGCCATACTACAGACACACAAGCCATACTACAGACACACAAGCCATACGACAGACACACAAGCCATACCACAGTCACACAAGCCATACCACAGTCACACAAGCCATACCATAGACACACAAGCCATACCACAGTCACACAAGTCATACCACAGTCACACAAGCCACACCACAGTAACACAAGTTGTACCACAATCACACAAGTCATATGACAGTAACACAAGCCATACCACAATCACACAAGCCATACCACAGTCACACAAGCATACCAGTCATCCAAGCCATACCAGTCACACAAGCCATACCACAGACACACAAGCCATACCACAGTCATTCATTCATTTCATTCATTTGCAAGTCCCTTGACGAACTTTGCATCCCTAACAGCACTCCTGTAGGTCTAATGGTTGTAAACAAGATGTCCTGCTGCTGATGTGTTCATTGGTCTTCCTCTCTTTCTTTTTCCCATTATGTACCCTTCCAAGACGGTCTTCTCTAGATTCTCATGAAGTTTAATGTGTCCAAAATATTGAAGTTTTCCCTGTTTAATCCTCTTTACTAGTCAGCCTTCTTCAATATTAAGTTCTTGTAGTATGGATATATTTCTTCTTTTTTTGTGTCCATGATATCTGAAGAACTTTTCTGTAGCATTTATATTCAAAGGCATTTATGTGTTTCTCAGCTGTTTTGTTAAGTGTCCAGGTCTCACAGGCATATGTTGCAATGGGAAAGATGCATGCCTTAAAAATGTTATTTTTATAGTTCTGTTTGTTCCTCTCCATAGCTTCTTTAGTTGTTTTACTTTCTGAAGAGTGACTGATGTCCTTCTTTTAATTTCCCCCACTGTATCTCAATTATTAGTTAGTAGTGATCTATAATAGGTTTTTTTGGTTGTCTTGTTCTTTCTGTCTGTACTGTTGGTGTGTACAGTGTGTTAATGGGGCTTTACTTAGGCCGTATCATATTGTAGTGATCACGTTACAGGGTAAACTTTCATCTTGATCTTCGTGAGTTGAGGTTACTGGACTAGTTATACACAGAATTCCAGCTCTCAGTCTCACTTGCTGGATTAGTTAAACACTGTTCCAGACATACTTCTCATCCAGGCTCTTCAAAACCTCACGTTGACAACAACTGGTACAGATAGTCAAGTAAATCCTGGGTAAAGGTGACTTGGAACATTTATTGATGGAAGGATGATAATGTTGATGAAAATAACATTAAATCTGACTGCCGGCTGGTTATACCTGCCATGTGGCCAGTCCATTCATACGTACAACTGCAGTACAACTATAACATTCATATATTCCATGAAGACATCACACAGCACAAAAAAGTCCACAAAGTTACATGTTAAACCAAAACTGACTCCACACACTCAGCCTTGCCCCCACAATTCCCTGTCACGGGTTTTGCAGCCCCCGTGACCTTCTCGAAGGATCTCAGCATGAGAAAATTCAAAAAGAAAAACCCATAATAATGCCCTTACTATCAAGCCAACAGTTTTTACATGAATACTGCTATAGATCCAAGATATTCAAAACTCTCCACCTCTTCTAATTTTTCCTCATTGATACATATTTCAGCTGCTTTATTTATTTTGTCAGCTGTCATCAATTTAGTTTTCTTCGCATTAAGATAGGGGTTTTGCTCTTTGCTGTTCTCACGGACTGACATAATTAGTTTTTCCATTCCTTTTCGTGTTGTGGACAGTAATACTGTCATCAACATATCTAATCTCAAGTATTTCATAACCTCCAATTGTTATGGCATCGTAATATTCTTTGTCTACATCTTCTCTAACATTCCTCATTATATTTTCAGTATGCAAATTAAATAAGTATGGCGACAATATGCACTCCTGACACAGTCACACAAGCCATATCACAGTCACACAAGCCATACCACAGTCACACAAGCCATACCACAGTCACATAAGCCATACCACAATCACACAAGCCATACCACAGTCACACACAATACCACAATCACAAAAGCCATATCACAGTCACACAAGCCATACAAGTCACACAAGCCATACCACAGTCACACAAGCCATATCAGTCACACAAGCCATACCACAGTCACACAAGTCATACAAACCATAATGTAGACACACACACACACACACACAAAACCATACTGGAGATATACAATTCCTGCATACTACACAAGTCAAACTGCAGACATAAGCTCTAGCACTCATACAAAGATCTCATTGTTGATAACTACAACAGAAGATAAACTAAGTCAGGAAGTCATATGACACACAAACAGAAAGTCATGTGACACAGACAGCAAGTATTTTGTGTTTATTTCTGTGACACACAGACATAGCATTCAGCATTTTCAAGCAAAGAAAACTCTCACCTCAATGTCAGCCAAAAGCACTTCCTTTTCCCGTTTCAGATTTTCAATGTCTCTCCGCAGCCTGGCCTCAACGATCCCAACACCGTCGCTGGAGCTGGTCAAAGACTCTATCTCTAGCAGTCGTTTCTGAAATCACCACAAAAGTGTCAAAATGGACCAGATATGTGCCCTAATAATGCCAAGTATTATTTTACTATCTTTCATTATGTTTTTCACGTGCCACAGACATTTTGTTTCTGCTCACATATAAACCAGCCTATGCAGGATGTATGTGTGTATGTATGTATGTCCACTTAAATGCAAAATGATTTACAGTATAACAGGACAATGAAGTACAAAGTCCAACATTTTTTTCCTGTAACTTCTTAACCCATACAACCTGGCCAGCGGACAATGTGAACATTCATGCTAGCATGGGAACCATTTCTAGCAAAATATAAAAGTAACTGAATTTATGGGAACCATTTCTAGCAAAATATAAAAGTAACTGAATTTATGGGAACCATTTCTACCATACTACAAGAACTTAATACTGAAGAAGGCTGGCTAGTAAAGAAGATTAAAGAAAGAAAACTTAAATATTTTGGACACATTAAACGTCATGATAATCTAGAGAAGACCATCTTGGAAGGGTACATAATGGGAAAAAGAAAGAGAGGAAGACCAAGGTGAAGATGCAAGATATTGTTGATGATCTGCAAATGGATGCATCAGCAGCAGGCCATCTTGCTCACAACCAAGAGGCCTACAGAACTGCTGTTAGGAAGGCAAAGTTTCACAAGAGACATGTAAATGAATGAATGAATGAATTTCTACTGAAATATGAAAGTAACTGAATTTATGGAACCATTTCTATTAAAATACAAAAGTAACTGAATTTATGGGAACCATTTCTACTAAAATACAAAAGAAACTGAATTTATGGGAACCATTTCTACTGAAATATGAAAGTATCTGCATTTATATCATTTCACATGTAAAATAATTTGCCAAAATATGATAATGGCTGGATATAATGGAATGAATTTAGCAACAACAAAAAATATCCAATAAAAGTGGAATGCAGAAAATTGAGCTGTCAGAACAAAATCTAAGGACTTCTCCAGCACAGATAAAGACTTAATCCAGCAAAAGTAAATCTAAGGTCTTCTCCAGCAAAAAGTAACTCTAAGGACTTCTCCAGCAAAAATAAATCTAAGGACTTCTCCAGCACAGATAAAGACTTAATCCAGCAAAAGTAAATCTAAGGTCTTCTCCAGCAAAAAGTAAATCTAAGGACTTCTCCAGCAAAAAATAAATCTAAGGACTTCTCCAGCACGAGTAAAGACTTAATCCAGCAAAAGTAAATCTAAGAACTTCTCTAGCAAAAGTAAATCTAAGGTCTTCTCAAGCAAAAAGTAAATCTAAGGACTTCTCTAGCAAAAGTAAATCTAAGGTCTTCTCCAGCACAAGTAAAGAATTTTATGTACCCTCTGCTCAGAGCAAACTTTCTCAAGACCAGCAACTTTATTCTGTGCTTCCAAGAGTTCTTCCTGCATGGATTTAATCTTGTTTCTTTTCTCTGCAATTTCTGCTCTCTTGTCTTTGTTGCTGCGCAAACACCTCTCCAGCTCTGACTTCAGGCATTGAACCTGGTCAATGGAAGCCAGTACTTCTCCAGACCTGACGCTGAAAAGTGAAGAAACACCTTGAAGAATTTCACAACAGATTACACTCAACATGAAAACCAGTAAGTAAATGTGATTAAGATAGAATGTCAGACTTCACAACAGATTACACTCAACATAAAAATCAGTAAGTAACTGAGATTAAGATAGAATGTCAGACTTCACAACAGATTACACTCAACATGGAGATCAGTTTTGACAGCTGGGATGTCAAGGACCAGTTCTGACAGCTATGCTGAATAAAGATGCTGAAGCTGCGTTTTAATCCACTATATTAACCTGAGAGGACAACTCATTAAATGTTGCACTACACTACATTCAATTGTTAGGATCTACAAGCCCAATTCTTAACCCTCTGGAAATAAAGATCAATAAATTAATCTATCTATATTTTGATCTCTGAAAAACTTTTCACAAAATCAATATGTGGGCATGAATCCTGCATAAGCCAGGAAGAGAAATATTTGTTATTTTGAAAATGATTAATTTATGAAAATCAAGCAAAGCTTTGGGAAGAATTCATGAAAAACATAAGAATCACCAGGAAGTTCAAATATTCTGTATTTATTAGAATAATACATACAATAATGAAAACTGTACTTGGAAAAGTTGAAGGAGAAAAGAGCAACAGGATAGCAATAATACAGATGGATTAGAAACATCAGTAGATGGATGGCCAACATCAGAAGAGGGGTGGGCAACATCAGGAGATGGATGGAAAACATTAGTGGATAGATCAAAAACAACAGGAGATGGATTGGCAACATCACAAGATGGTCCAGTGGGGAAATAAGGGACAGAGCAAGTAGGAGATCCCCTGCATGAAACTTTTCTAAGGTGAACGATGCAAGATATGATGAGAAGTCAATGATGAAGCATGATAAGGCAAGAGATTTGTGAAGACACAAGATGAGATGAGAGATTAGTGAAGACACAAGATGAGATGAGAGATTAGTGAAGACATAAGATGAGATGAGAGATTTGTGAAGACACAAGATGAGATGAGAGATTTGTGAAGACACAAGATGAGATGAGAGATTTGTGAAGACACAAGATGAGATGAGAGATTTGTGAAGACATAAGATGAAATGAGAGATTTGTGAAGACATGAGATAAGATAAGTGAAGACACAAGATGAGATGAGAGATTAATGAAGACGCAAGATAAGATGAGAGATAGTGAAGACACAAGATGAGATGAGAGATTAGTGAAGACACAAGATAAGATGAGATATTATTGAAGACACATGATGAGATGAGATATTAGTGAAGACCTGAGATAAGATGAGAGATTAGTGAAGACACAAGATAAGATGAGAGATTAGTGAAGACATAAGATAGGTTGAGAGATTAGTGAAGACACAAGATAAGATGAGAAATCAGTGATGAAGCAGGATAAGATTATAAATTTGAAAAAACAAGGTGAGATAAGAGATTAGTGAAGACATGAGATAAGATTAGAGATAGTGAAGACACAAAATGAGATGAGATGAGAGATCAGTGAAGACACAACATGAGATGAGATTAGTGAAGACACAAAATGAGATTCAAGATTAGTGAAGACATGAGATGAGAGATTAGTGAAGACACAAGATGAGATGAGAGATTTGTGAAGACACAAGATGAGATGAGAGATTTGTGAAGACATAAGATGAAATGAGAGATTTGTGAAGACATGAGATAAGATAAGAGATAAGTGAAGACACAAGATGAGATGAGAGATTAATGAAGACGCAAGATAAGATGAGAGATAGTGAAGACACAAGATGAGATGAGAGATTAGTGAAGACACAAGATAAGATGAGATATTATTGAAGACACATGATGAGATGAGATATTAGTGAAGACCTGAGATAAGATGAGAGATTAGTGAAGACACAAGATAAGATGAGAGATTAGTGAAGACATAAGATAGGATGAGAGATTAGTGAAGACACAAGATAAGATGAGAGATTAGTGAAGACACAAGATAAGATGAGAAATCAGTGATGAAGCAGGATAAGATTATAAATTTGAAAAAACAAGGTGAGATAAGAGATTAGTGAAGACATGAGATAAGATTAGAGATAGTGAAGACACAAAATGAGATGAGATGAGAGATCAGTGAAGACACAACATGAGATGAGAGATTAGTGAAGACACAAAATGAGATTCAAGATTAGTGAAGACACAAGATGAGATGAGAGATTAGTGAAGACACAAGATGAGATGAGAGATTAATGAAGACACAAGATGAGAGATTAGTGGAAACATGAGATGAGAGATTGGTGAAGACACAAGATGAGAGATTAATGAAGACACAAGATGAGAGATTAGTGGAGACATGAGATTAGTGAAGACATGAGAAAACACCCACTTCTTATATCACTTTACCTGACTGCTGAGTGTGGTGTGTCAAAATTCAGGGTCTTTCTGATGCCAAGATCTGCCATAGAATCATCATGTACTGGTGCAGCATGGGAAGACACAGAAAACAGTCCCAAGCTTGAAGCTGACTCATACATGCTCAACTGTTCCTTAAGTTCCTTGACCTCAGCCTGAAATGTTGGGGTAAAATAGGACTAGGTTCAACATTCAAGTTCATCTGTTAGTTAGGATCATTACCCCTGTACTCTGTACAAGTATCTAGGTGTTAGGATCATTACCCCTGTACTCTGTACAAGCATCTAGGTGTTAGGATCATTACCCCTGTAGTCTGTACAAGCATCTAGGTGTTAGGATCATTACCCCTGTACTCTGTACAAGTATCTAGGTGTTAGGATCATTACCCCTGTACTCTGTACAAGCATCTAGGTGTTAGGATCATTACCCCTGTACTCTGTACAAGTATCTAGGTGTTAGGATCATTACCCCTGTACTCTGTACAAGCATCTAGGTGTTAGGATCATTACCCCTGTAGTCTGTACAAGCATCTAGGTGTTAGGATCATTACCCCTGTACTCTGTACAAGTATCTAGGTGTTAGGATCATTACCCCTGTACTCTGTACAAGCATCTAGGTGTTAGGATCATTACCCCTGTACTCTGTACAAGTATCTAGGTGTTAGGATCATTACCCCTGTACTCTGTACAAGCATCTAGGTGTTAGGATCATTACCCCTGTACTCTGTACAAGCATCTAGGTGTTAGGATCATTACCCCTGTACTCTGTACAAGCATCTAGGTGTTAGGATCATTACCCCTGTACTCTGTACAAGCATCTAGGTGTTAGGATCATGACCCCTGTACTCTGTACAAGCTCCCAAGTGCTTCAATCTCCTCAATATATCCTTCAGTAAGCAGCAACTTATGTTTTCTTGTGCACCTAATCTGATGTTCCTATATTAGTTCAGGAAAAACTGGAAGAAGTGGAGAGTTCTGAATATCTTGGATCGCTACTAACTAATAATGAAGACACAAGATGAGATGAGAGATTAATGAAGACGCAAGATAAGATGAGAGATAGTGAAGACACAAGATGAGATGAGAGATTAGTGAAGACACAAGATAAGATGAGATATTATTGAAGACACATGATGAGATGAGATATTAGTGAAGACCTGAGATAAGATGAGAGATTAGTGAAGACACAAGATAAGATGAGAGATTAGTGAAGACATAAGATAGGATGAGAGATTAGTGAAGACACAAGATAAGATGAGAGATTAGTGAAGACACAAGATAAGATGAGAAATCAGTGATGAAGCAGGATAAGATTATAAATTTGAAAAAACAAGGTGAGATAAGAGATTAGTGAAGACATGAGATAAGATTAGAGATAGTGAAGACACAAAATGAGATGAGATGAGAGATCAGTGAAGACACAACATGAGATGAGAGATTAGTGAAGACACAAAATGAGATTCAAGATTAGTGAAGACATGAGATGAGAGATTAGTGAAGACACAAGATGAGATATTAATGAAGACACAAGATGAGAGATTAGTGGAAACATGAGATGAGAGATTGGTGAAGACACAAGATGAGAGATTAATGAAGACACAAGATGAGAGATTAGTGGAGACATGAGATTAGTGAAGACATGAGAAAACACCCACTTCTTATATCACTTTACCTGACTGCTGAGTGTGGTGTGTCAAAATTCAGGGTCTTTCTGATGCCAAGATCTGCCATAGAATCATCATGTACTGGTGCAGCATGGGAAGACACAGAAAACAGTCCCAAGCTTGAAGCTGACTCATACATGCTCAACTGTTCCTTAAGTTCCTTGACCTCAGCCTGAAATGTTGGGGTAAAATAGGACTAGGTTCAACATTCAAGTTCATCTGTTAGTTAGGATCATTACCCCTGTACTCTGTACAAGTATCTAGGTGTTAGGATCATTACCCCTGTACTCTGTACAAGCATCTAGGTGTTAGGATCATTACCCCTGTAGTCTGTACAAGCATCTAGGTGTTAGGATCATTACCCCTGTACTCTGTACAAGTATCTAGGTGTTAGGATCATTACCCCTGTACTCTGTACAAGCATCTAGGTGTTAGGATCATTACCCCTGTACTCTGTACAAGTATCTAGGTGTTAGGATCATTACCCCTGTACTCTGTACAAGCATCTAGGTGTTAGGATCATTACCCCTGTAGTCTGTACAAGCATCTAGGTGTTAGGATCATTACCCCTGTACTCTGTACAAGTATCTAGGTGTTAGGATCATTACCCCTGTACTCTGTACAAGCATCTAGGTGTTAGGATCATTACCCCTGTACTCTGTACAAGTATCTAGGTGTTAGGATCATTACCCCTGTACTCTGTACAAGCATCTAGGTGTTAGGATCATTACCCCTGTACTCTGTACAAGCATCTAGGTGTTAGGATCATTACCCCTGTACTCTGTACAAGCATCTAGGTGTTAGGATCATTACCCCTGTACTCTGTACAAGCATCTAGGTGTTAGGATCATGACCCCTGTACTCTGTACAAGCATCTAGGTGTTAGGATCATTACCCCTGTACTCTGTACAAGCTCCCAAGTGCTTCAATCTCCTCAATATATCCTTCAGTAAGCAGCAACTTAAAACAGTGTTTATGTTTTCTTGTGCACCTAATCTGATGTTCCTATATTAGTTCAGGAAAAACTGGAAGAAGTGGAGAGTTCTGAATATCTTGGATCGCTACTAACTAATAATGGAGATACAATGAGGGAAATTAAAAGGAGGACATCTATCGCTCTTCAGAAAGTAAAACAAATAAAGAATCTGTGGAGAGGAGCAGACAGAACCACAAAAATAAGATTTTTAAGGGCATGCATCTTTCCCATAGCAACATATGCCTGTGAGACCTGGACACTTAACAAAACAGCTGAGAAACACATAAATGCCTTTGAATGTAAATGCTACAGAAGAGTTCTCCAAATATCGTGGACACAAAAAAGAACAAATATATCTATACTACAAGAGCTTAATATTGAAGAAGGCTGGCTAGTGAAGAGGATTAAAGAGAGAAAACTGAAATATTTTGGACACATTAAACGTCATGATAGTTTGGAGAGGACCGTATTGGAAGGATACATAATGGGAAAAAGAAAAAGAGGAAGACCAAGACGAAGATGGCTGCAAGACATCGTTGACGATCTGGAAATGGATGCAATAGCAGCAGGCCATCTTGCTCACAACCGAGAGGCCTACAGGAGTGCTGTTTGGGAGGCAAAGTTCCGCAAGGGACATGCAAATGAATGAATATTAGTTCTATGTTTATTTACAAGTCATTTTGTTTCGCAATAGTTCTATATTCATATTTCTTGTAAATATAACATGATGTTAATATATAAGGCATGTTAAAAAAAAATAAGGGTGAACTTTTGCTATAAAGATGTAAGTGCTCATTTGACAACATTTTTAGCAGTGTCCCCTTCACAGTAATCCCCTATACTTGTGATACACCATTTCCAACATTTCTTCCATTGTTGATTTGCTTTCTAGAAAACACTTTCTGTGATGGAGCATAGTTCTCTTACAGCATTTTCATAAATTTGCCCTATGGTTTGGAAATGACATCCTTTCAAAGTGGTTTTAAGTTCAGGAAACAGGAAAAAGTCTGCTTGGGGCTAAGTCTGGAGAATAGGGAGGATGGGGCACCATGGATGTCTGATCCTGTGCCAGATAAATGCAGATGAGGAATGATGCATGAACTGTCATTGTGCAACATCCAAGTCTGGTTTTCCCACAGTCCGGGCCTCTTCCTGCATACAGCAGTCCTCAAATGCACTAAAACTTCCTGGTACAACTGTTTGTTTGCAATCTGACCATGTGGTACAAATACATAGTGGACAATGTCTCTGCAATTAAAAAACACAAACACAACCAACAACACTTTGATCTTTCACCAACTCATCTATGCTTTTTTTTATCAAGGAGACCCTTTCCCCACCCACTGTGAGGACTGCATCTTGGTTTCAACATCACAGCCATAAACCTGCATCTCATCACTTGTTATGATGTTTTAAAGAAACTTTCTATGACTATTTGCATTGGAAAGTGGTTCCTGACTGATTTCAACATGGTTTCCTTTTCCAGTCAGCAAATGTGGCACAAATTTTTGTACAGACATGATCCATCAGAAGTTTCTCATAAAAATTTGACGGCAAGATCCCATGCTGATGTATATTTTGTCAGCAACTTCTTGGACTGTTAAAAATGATCTCCATTAATCACAGCACAAACTCTCTTAACATGGTCATTGATCCCATTAAAATGATTTAAACCACTTACAGCACTGCATTTGGCCCCTACAGTTCTCACATGCTTGGTTAACCAAATGTCAGTCTCTATAAAATGTTTACCAAGTCTGCAGAAAAATTTCACACACACACGTTGTTCTTCAAGCTCCTTCATTGTCACTTTGTCACTAAACCGACGAACAGCTTGCGAAAGTGCTCACCTCTGCGGATTTAGCTCAATGACTAATGCTCATAGTGGAATGGGGTAAATGGCTGTTTTTTATCAAGACCTGCTGCTGGGTGGGCTCAATAACTGCACCATACCATCTGTGCCAGTTTGTGTGCTATTTAAAAAGTTCACTTTTTTTAAACACATCTCATATTAGTTCTATGTGAATATATAGTTCTATGTGAATATATAGGTCCCTTTGTGTTACTATGTTCATGTCAGGCATAGCATTTTACTAAGAGTTCTTTCATTCTATGAACAGACACCAGTATTTCTCTAACAGACACCAGTATTTCTCTAACAGACACCAGTATTTCTCTAACAGACACCAGTATTTCTCTAACAGACACCAGTATTTCTCTAACAGACACCAGTATTTCTCTAACAGACACCAGTATTTCTCTAACAGACACCAGTATTTCTCTAACAGACACCAGTATTTCTCTAACAGACACCAGTATTTCTCTAACAGACACCAGTATTTCTATGAGTCAAGTTTGTCTGGTCTGCTGCCCTCTATGAGGATGTTCATGTGTTCCCAATCTTGCATCTGTTTAACTGCCCTTCATGTTTTCCCAATCTGATATCTGTTCTACTGCCCTCCATGTTTTCCCAATCTGGTATCTGTTCTACTGCCCTTGATATTTTCTCAATATGGTATCAGTTCTTCTGCCCTCCATGTCTTCCCAATATGGCATCAGTTCTGCTGCACTCCATGTTTTCTCAATCTGGTATCTTTTCTATTGCCCTTCATGTTTTCTCAATATGGCATCAGTTCTATTGCCCTCCATGTTTGCTCACTCTAGTTTTTGTTCTACTGCCATTCATGTTTGCTCAGTCTAGTGTCTGTTCTACTGCCCTTCATGTTTGCTCTCTAGTGTGTTTTACTGTTCTTCATGTTTGTCAGTCTAAAGTTTGTTTTAATGCTCATCATGTTTGCTCAGCTGTTCTACTGCCCTTTATACTTGCTCAGTCATGTCTATTCTACTGCCCTTTATGTTTGCCCAGTCATGTCTATTCTACTGCCCTTTATGTTTGCTTTCTAGTGTCTATTCTACTGCCCTTGATGTTTGCTCAGTCATGTCTATTCTACTGCCCTTCATGTCCTTAGTCTAGTATCTGTTTTACTGGCCTTCATGTTTGCTCAGTCTAGTATCTGTTTTACTGTCCTTAATGTTTCCTCAGTCTAGTGTCTGTTCTACTGCCATTCATGATTTCTCAGTCTAGTGTCTGTTCTACTGCCATTCATGATTTCTCAGTCTAGTGTCTGTTCTACTGCCATTCATGATTTCTCAATCTAGTGTTTGTTCTACTGCTCTTCATGATTTCTCAATCTAGTGTCTGTTCTACTGCTCTTCATGATTTCTCAATCTAGTGTTTGTTCTACTGCCCTTCATGATTTCTCATTCTAGTGTTTGTTCTACTGCCCTTCATGTTTTCACATTCTAGTGTCTGTTCTACTGCCCTTTATGTTTTCTCATTCTAGTGTCTGTTCTACTGCCCTTTATGTTTTCACATTCTAGTGTCTGTTCTACTGCCCTTCATGTTTTCACATTCTAGTGTCTGTTCTACTGCCCTTTATGTTTTCTCATTCTAGTGTCTGTTCTACTGCCCTTTATGTTTTCTCATTCTAGTGTCTGTTCCACTGCCCTTTATGTTTTCTCATTCTAGTGTCTGTTCTACTGCCCTTTATGTTTTCTCATTCTAGTGTCTGTTCTACTGCCCTTTATGTTTTCTCATTCTAGTGTCTGTTCTACTGCCCTTCATGTTTTCTCATTCTAGTGTCTGTTCTACTGCCCTTCATGTTTTCTCATTCTAGTGTCTGTTCTACTGCCCTTTATGTTTTCTCATTCTAGTGTTTGTTCTACTGCTCTTCATGCTTTCTCATTCTAGTGTTTGTTCTGCTGCTCTTCATGTTTGTTCAGTCTATTATCTGTTCTACTGCTACTTTAGATGTTACCTCACCAAACTGTCTGGTTTATCATTTACCATTTATAAACTGGACAATTCCTTTATGAAACAAACAGCCAAGTAATTACATTTTGGAAATTTACAATTATATTAACTCAGTTTACTAATCAGGTGGTACAGAGTTCAGTTCCAGCAGTGGGATTTTTTCTGGTACACACCAAAAAGGCCCCGGGGTTCATTCAGCCTCTAAGAATTGGTACCAGAGAAACCTGGCGTGGTAAACTGGCCAGGTGTGATACTGACCACATCAAACTTTCAAGTGCTGGAGGTCATGGAAAATATGGGCATAACACTGTATTCCCCAATATGTCTTCATGGCGTGGAAATGGGAATTTTGCCTTTTTTACAATTAAATTATGAAATACCAGGAGAATTAAACATGAAATAAACAGCAGGACACTTACATCATGAGACAAACAGGACACTTACATCATGAAACAAACAGCAGGACATTTACATCATGAAACAAACAAGAGGAAACTAATGCTGGGAGACATTAAAAAAACACAGACCTGCAGAGTCTGACAAAATTCCTCGGAAAGTTTTGTGGATGCCATGGACTGCTGTAGCTTGACTCTCAGTACGCTAATCTCATGTGATGACGCTGTTACAGGGAGCATTTCAAACAGAACAAGCTGAGAGCAAAACTAAACACAGAAAGTGAACAAAACATTCAGAGACAGAAAGTGAGCAAAAGATTCTCAGAAATAAAATTTAGGAAAATGAAGCAAAATACGAAAATTTAGCACACACAGAAATGTATGTACATGATTATAGTTTACAGGCAGACAAATAAAGGTAGAGAGACAAACAGACAGAAATTTTATATGATTATAATAACTTATTGGTTCAGAGATAGAAAGATGGAGAGAAAAATGTATACTTGCATAACTTATTGGTTCAGAGATAGAAAGATGGAGAGAAAAATGTATACTTGTATAACTTATTGGCAGAAAAGTGTTTCCCAACCTTTTTTTTTTTCTTCAGATCATGCCCACCTCAAAGATTCTGATGCCCCACCTCAAAGATTTTGATGTCCCACCTCAAAGATTTAGATGCCCGACCTAAAAGATTTAGATGGCCCATCTTGAAGAGATTTGATGCTCCACCTCAAAGATTTTGATGCCCCATCTTGAGGAAATTTGATGCTCCACCTCAAAGATTTTGATGCTCCACCTCAAAGATTTTGATGCCCCATCTTGAAGAGATTTGATGCTCCACCTCAAAGATTTTGATGCGCCATCTTGAAGAGATTTGATGCCCCATTTCAAAGTTTTTGATGCTCCATCTTGAAGAGATTTGATGTCCAAACTCAAAGATTTAGATGCCCCATCTTGAAGAGATTTGATGTCCCAACTCAAAGATTTAGATGCCCCATCTTGAAGAGATTTGATGTCCCACCTCAAAGATTTAGATCCCCCATCTTGAAGAGATTTGATGTCCCAACTCAAAGATTTAGATGCCCCATCTTGAAGAGATCTGATGCCCCATCTCAAAGATTCTGATGCCCCATCTTGAAGAGATATGATGTCCCACCTCAAAGATTTAGATGCCCCATCTTGAAGAGATTTGATGTCCCAACTCAAAGATTTTGATGCCCCATCTTGAAGAGATTTGATGTCCCAACTCAAAGATTTAGATGCCTCATCTTGAAGAGATCAGATGCTCCACCCGACCCACATAACCAAGTTCTAACAAATATTTTCTAATTGTGCCTGAACAATGTTCACATTACCCCCTCCATGGAGGGGAAACACTGAGAGAGAAATATTCTTATATGATTATAATAAATGACAGGTAGAAAGAGAGACAAACACAGAGAGAGAGACAGAGAGAGAGAAATATTCTTATATGATTATAATAAATGACAGGTAGAAAGAGAGACAAACACAGAGAGAGAGAGACAGAGAGAGAGAGAGAGAAATATTCTTATATGATTATAATAAATGACAGGTAGAAAGAGAGACCTAAACATCAATACAGGACCAATAACAATAAATGAAGTAAAAGAGGCGATAAAGATGCTAAAATCAGACAGGGCACCAGGTGAAGATGAAGTGACTGCTGAGATGTTGAAAGCAGAAGAAACAGAAACACCAAAACAACTTTGCCGGATATTACAACAAATTTGGGATTTAGAAAAAGCCCCAGAGGAGTGGAAAACTGGTCTTATAGTAAAACTACCAAAGAAGGGTGACCTCAGAGATTGCGGGAACTGGAGAGGCATTACCCTACTGCCACTCACTAGTAAAGTATTTTGCAGAATAATCATCAACAGAATTGTACCAACACTTGAGGAAAAACTTCGGAAAGAGCAGGCAGGATTTAGGAAAGGAAGATCATGCATAGACCATATATTTGTACTTAGACAAATATTAGAACAGGCAAATGAATGGCATAGCACAACATATGCATTATTCATAGATTTTGAGAAAGCCTTTGACAGTGTCAACAGAGATGCACTGTGGAAAATCCTAAGATGGCATGGCCTCCCCCATAAAATAGTTAATGTAATCAAAGCCCTATACGAGGGTTTTCAGTGCAAAGTTATCTGTGGAGAACATACCTCCAGCAGCTTTAGGGTACAAACAGGAGTGAAACAGGGATGTGTACTATCACCAACATTATTTATCTTGGCAGTAGACTGGTTAATGAAGGAGGCAACATCAGACAAACGCAGAGGATTACAATGGACCCTTAACACAGTGCTGGAGGACCTTGACTTTGCGGACGACATTTGTCTATTATCAAGCAGTCACAAAGATATGCAAGATAAAATAAACAAGTTAACCCAGAATGCAAACAACATAGGACTAAAGATCAACGTAGGAAAGACAAAGTTAATGAAGCAAAATGTGAACAACAGAAATGTACTCAGAGTAGATAACAAGTTAGTGGAGGAGGTCAACGAATTTGTATACCTTGGCAGCAGAGTAGTAGAAAATGGAGACAGCACAGAGGACATCAACAGCAGACTTACTAGAGCAAACCAGGCTTTTGCAATGCTACAGAATATATGGAAATCAAATAAACTAAGCATAAATATGAAAATCAGGATATTTAAGAGTAATGTTCTAAGTGTACTACTCTATGGAAGTGAATGCTGGAAAATCACCAAAACCATAGAAAACAAGTTGAATTCTTTCCAGACTAAATGTTTACGTAGAATTAAAAAAATATTTTGGCCAAACACCATAAGAAATAACATCTTATTGGCAGAAATGCAGATGAAACCACTGACAACAATTATTGAGGAAAGACGCTGGCGATGGTTGGGACATGTGCTCCAAATGACTGACAACTCACTACCAAAAATAGCACTAAGATGGACACCACAGGGGAGCAGAAGTAAGGGTAGACCAAAAGAGACATGGAGAAGAACAACAGAAAGGATGTTGAGCAATAGAGGGCTCACCTGGGCAAGAGCAGAAAAAAAGGCGAAAGACAGGCATTTGTGGAAAACCCTTGCGGAAGCCCCATGTGCCCTGGGCACTTAAGGTTCAGAGAGAGAGAGAGAAAGAGAGACAGAGAGAGAGAAATATTCTTATATGATTATAATAAATGACAGGTAGAAAGAGAGACAAACACAGAGAGAGAGAGAGAGAGAGAAATATTCTTATATGATTATAATAAATGACAGGTAGAAAGAGAGACAAACACAGAGAGAGAGAGACAGAGAGAGAGAGAGAGAAATATTCTTATATGATTATAATAAATGACAGGTAGAAAGAGAGACAGAGAGAGAGAAATATTCTTATATGATTATAATAAATGACAGGTAGAAAGAGAGACAAACACAGAGAGAGAGAGAGAGAGAGAGAGAATATTCTTATATGATTATAATAAATGACAGGCAGAAAGAGAGACACAGAGAGAGAAGGAGAGAGAAAGAGAGAGAAATATTCTTATATGATTATAATAAATGACAGGTGGAAAGAGAGACACAGAGAGAATGAATGAATGAATGAATGAATAATCTTTATTTTTCAAGGGTAAAGAATTGGGCACGCAGGCCCGTCTTACATTCTGCCCTTCAAGAGAGAGAGAGAGAGAAATATTCTTATATGATTATAATAAATGACAGGTAGAAAGAGAGACAGAGAGAGAGAGAGAGAAATATTATATTATAATAAATGACAGGTAGAAAGAGAGACACAGAGAAAGAGAGAGAGAGAGAGAGAGAGAGATATTACACTTGACTGTAATAGACAAATATAATACATGACCATAATAAATAAATACAAGGTATGTTAAAAAATAAGGGTGAACTTTTGCTTCAAAGACGTAAGTGCTCATTTGACAACATTTTTAGCAGTGTCCCCTTTCACAGTAATCCCCTATACTTGTGATACACCATTTCCAACATTTCTTCCATTGTTGATCTGCCTTATAGAAAAAACTTTCTGCGATGGATCGTAGTTCTCTTACAGCATTTTCATAAATTTTCCCCTATGGTTTGGAAATGACATCCTAGCCATAAACCCGCATCTCATCACTTGTTATGATGTTTTTAAGAAACTTTCTATGACTATTTGCATTGGCCAGTGGTTCCTGACTGATTTCAACACGGTTTCCTTTTCCAGTCAGCAAATGTGGCAGACATGATCCATCAGAAGTTTTTCATAAAAATCTGATGGCAAGATCCTATGCTGATGTCTATTTTGTCAGCAACTTCTTGGACTGTTAAACAACGATTTCCACTAATAACAACACAAACTCTCTTAACATGGTCATTGTATGTTGATGTGGAGGTCGCCCAGGGCTGGGATTTTCATCTACTGATGTTCTGTCCTCTTTAAAACACTAAAAACCGACAGCATTGTGTCTGGTTCATATAGTCCTCCCCATGTGCTTGGTTAAACAACTGTCATGTCTCTGTAAATCTTTCACCAAGTTTTCAGCAAAATTTCACACAGACATTCAAGCTCCTTCACTGTCAGTTTGTCACCAATCTAACAGTTTGTGCTCGTGCTCAATTCAGTCAGTGTAGCTCTATGACTAATGCTCACTTCAGTCAGTGTAGCTCTGTGACTAATGCTCACTTCAGTCAGTGTAGCTCTATGACTAATGCTCACTTCAGTCAGTGTGGCTCTATGACTAATGCTCACTTTAGTCAGTGTAGCGCTGTGACTAATGCTCACTTCAGTCAGTGTAGCTCTATGACTAATGCTCACTTCAGTCAGTGTGGCTCTATGACTAATGCTCACTGTAGTCAGTGTGGCTCTATGACTAATGCTCACTTTAGTCAGTGTGGCTCTATGACTAATGCTCACTTTAGTCAGTGTAGCTCTATGACTAATGCTCACTTTAGTCAGTGTAGCTCTATGACTAATGCTCACTTCAGTCAGTGTAGCTCTATGACTAATGCTCATAGTAGAATGGGCCAAACAGAAGTTTGCTGTCAAAACCTGCTGCTAGGTGTGCTCAGCAGTGTAAGCACATCCTCAGTGCTGGTGGCTATTTCAAGTTTCCTCATTTTTTTAACATATCACATGACTGTAATAAACAAATCTAACACATGACTGTAAAAAACAAATATATCACATGACTGTAATAAACAAATGTAACACATGACTGTAAAAAATATCACATGACTGTAATAAACAAACGTAACACATGACTGTAATAAACAAATATATCACATGACTGTAATAAACAAACGTAACACATGACTGTAATAAACAAATAGAAAACATGACTGTAATAAAGAAATATAATACATGACTCTAACAAACAAATATAATACATGACTGTAATAAACAAATATAATACATTACTCTAACAAACAAATATAATACATGACTGTAATAAACAAATATAATACATGACTCTAACAAACAAATATAATACATTACTGTAATAAACAAATATGACACATTACTGTAACAGACAAATATAACACATGACTGCAATGCACAAATATAACACATGATTATATTATAAACAAATATATCACATGGCTGTATTATAAACAAATATATCACATCATTGTATTATAAACAAATGTATCACATCATTATATTATAAACCAATATATCACATCATTGTATTATAAACAAATATAACACATCACTGTATTATAAAGAAATATGTCACATGACTGTAATAAACAAATATAATATGACTGTAATAAACAATTATAACACAATACTGTAATAGACAAATATAACACATGACTGTAATAGACAAATATAAAAACTCTACATCTATGTCTGACCACAATAAAAATGACACTTCCAGCTCTCCCGTTTCATGCCATGGTAGAAAATTCGACTTTGGTTTGTTTCAATAAAACAACCAGTGTAACATTTAGATTGTACATATTTTGTCCGTGTTTCTGGTGACACTTTTCAAAATGGTGGAAGAGTCCTTAGTTATGAGCGATGCCAAGTGAGAAAAAGGAAGAGAAACATCGAAAATTTTTGATGATGTAGATAGGAGTATGGACATGGCCTGTGACCACCCCACTGCTCTTGAATGTATCCCAAGTAGATCTAGACATATTAGATGACTGGAGAAGTAGTCAGGATGTTATTTCAGACATTAATTTAGCAAGAATGCAACATAGAATCACAATACAAGATTGACAAGTAGATCTAGACATCTCAGATAGTAGTGTAGATTTAGACCTAGCCGATAGTGAGCTGGGCACAATCATTGTCTAAAAACATCACATTACTTCTTTTTTCCTAAAAAAATCTGCATTTATGAAATTTTCACATTTAGTCATACTTTGAAACATAATAAGTACACGGAAGTACATGGAAATACTGTTTTCCATTCATTTTACAACTATACCCCCTATACCCCCTATACAGATCAGGACCTGCGCTTTTATCCCGGCACCCATCTGATTGTCCACGTTTCTTCCTCTGGCACAGAAAGAGTTAATACAGATATGATAGAAATGCTAGAAAAACTTAATACAGATATGATAGAAATGCTAGAAAAACTTAATACAGATATGATAGAAATGCTATAAAAACTTAATACAGATATGATAGAAATGCTAGAAAAACTTAATACAGATGGTAAAGATATGAGAACTATGAAGAATGCAAATTGGAATCAGAAGCAAAAAAGGTGAACAGATGTCCCAAGCCAAAGTTATAAATAGCCTGTCTCAGAGCCTATCAGGATAGAAAATCAGGCATAAAACAAGGCTGAGTTCTGTCATCTGACCTATTCTCGTTATAATGAAAACTTCATCAGAGGCATTAAAAATGTGGAAGCAAATGACTGGCGGACACAAAAACAATATTAATATCCTGAGTTACATGGATGACAATGTTCTAATAAGCTGTGAACAAAGTTTACAAAAACTAGTGAGCAAGATTGCTGAAGACAGCAATAAAAGAGGCCTAGAGATAAACAGCAATAAGACAGAGACAATGGTAATATACAGGAGATTAAAAATACCAAAGTGCAACAATCTTTCATATGGGAAGACACTGACACAAGGAAATAAATTCAGTTCCCTTGGAACACCAATAACAAGCATACAAACAAATAGGTACGGCAAAAGCAGCTTTCTGTGACAAGAAGAAGATATTAACAAATAAGAAAATGTCCCTAAAAGTGAGGAAAAGAGTATTACAGCACTATACAGAATCAATATTACTATATCATTATGAAACTTGGACAATTAATACAAATTTGACAAAGAAACTGGAAGTAACAGAGATGTGGTTTTTGAGAAAGATGCAACAAATATCCGTGACAGACAGAAAAGTAAATGAAGGGGTCCTCAAAGAAGTTTCAAAACAAAGAAAAACTAGTTAAAGTGATAAAAAAAAGCAAACAAAATGTCTTCAACACATGAGAAGACAGAATTTACAGAACTTGGCAATGACTGGAAAACTCAAAGCAAAAAGAAGATGAAGGCCAAGAGAAAAAATCTCTCAGTGGAATGACCAAGTGGCATGGAAAAAGAAAAGCATATGAAGTGATCTGAAACACCAAGGAGCACACAGGGTGGAGGAGCATGATCACCAACATTATCCAGCACAGCACAGCACATAATGTATATAAAAAAGAATGTAAGGTGGTCGGTCATACAAGGTACGTACACTTCTCCAACACTATTCAGCACAGCACAGCACATAATGTATGTAAGAGAGAATGTGAGGTGGTCATACAAGGTACGTACACTTCTCCAACACTATTCAGCACAGCACAGCACATAATGTTTGTAAGAGAGAATGTGAGGTGGTCATACAAGGTACGTACACTTCTCCAACACTATTCAGCACAGCACAGCACATAATGTATGTAAGAGAGAATGTGAGGTGGTCATACAAGGTACGTACACTTCTCCAACACTATCCAGCACAGCACAGCACATAATGTTTGTAAAAGAGAATGTGAGGTGATCATACAAGGTACATACACTTCTCCAACACTATCCAGCACAGCACAGCACAGCACATAATGTATGTAAAAGAGAATGTGAGGTGGTCATACAAGGTACGTACACTTCTCCAACAAAGTCTGGCACTGTCTCTGACTCTCCTCCAGGCTCTGAGACAGGCTATTTATAACTTTGGCTCGGGACATCTGAGCTTCTTCATATTCGTGTTTTATGTCTGCCAGTTGCTTGCTGACATTGTTCATTTCTTCTTGCTGACAGGAGAAAAAAAAAAAAAAAACCACTGTTCCATGACTATGTTAAAGCAAAGATGAGAGATCTGTTGTGGTATTAGCAGCAAAATAATGAGAGACAATGTGAACTTAACACAAAAATAAAATTGGAAACATAATGAGATGTTAAAAATAGTGAGAAACATAACAAGACATTAAAAAATGATGAGACATAATGAGATGTTGAAACTAAAAGGAGACATAATAAGATGTTAAAACTAAAATAAAAGGAGACATAATGAGATGCTGAAAGTACTGTACTGACACAGCTCCACCTTTCTGTATGAGAAATCAGGAAAGTGGAAACAGAGAGCACTTCACAGTTTGCTGGACACAGGAGCAGACAAGCCAAGATCAGCCATTCAAAACTCTCTACAGGCGGCACTGAGGGCACAGATGATTGATACTGTGACCACACGATTATCTAGACTCTATCCCACCTCTCTGTGGGTGTTCCTAATAGCAAGTTCAGTCTGCTTAATAGGACAGTGATTAGCATGGCGGTCTGCTGAAAATGTTGCTCCCAAGGTACACACTTGGTCTTCAAGTTTCTCACCACAACCCAACCCAATTCTGGGTCTTCAAGTATACCAATGTAACCCACTTCCAATTCTGGGTCCTCAAGCTTGCCAATGTAACCCACTCCCAAGTCTGGGTCCTCAAGCTTGCCAATGTAACCCACTTCCAATTCTGGGTCCTCAAGCTTGCCAATGTAAGCCAACCTGAAACATAAGCTTCAATACCTTTACATCATCAAATGCTAAAAACACCCTACCAACAGTTGGCTGGTCCTGGCAAATGTTGTATTTGTTCCCGTCTACATACAGAGACAAGTGAGAGCTTTAAGCAGAGATGACATAAGACAGAAAATACCTTGACATCCAAGGCTGCTCTGCTGACATCCAACTGTTCCCTCAGTGCCAGCAGCTCTCTCTCATGTCTGTCTTTCAAGCTGTTCACAAATGCCTCATATTCATTTCGAGCTCGGCTAAGACTTTCTGAGGCTCGGAGCTCTTCTATTTGATGAGTCAAATTTTCTATGGTGGACTCAGCTGTCTGAAGTTTCTTGATGAGCTGTTGGACAGAAAATAATAGATCACCAGATAAACATGGGGCAGTAGATGTGCACATTGTAACAAACATGGGAAAGCAGATGTGCACATTGTAACAAACATGGAGCAGTAGATGTACACATCATAGCCAAAAATGGGGGAGCAGATGTGCACATCATAACAAACATGAGGGAGTAAATGTGCACACTGTAGCAAATATGGCAGAGCAAATATACACACTGTTGTAAACATGGGGGAGCAGATGTGCACACTGTAGCAAACATGGGGAGCAGATGTGCACACTGTAGCAAATATGGGAGAGCAAATGTGAACACTGTAGCAAACATGGGGAACAGATGTGCACACTGTAGCAAACCATATCTCTCTTGCAGCAACACTTTTTTCTAACAGGCTCAGAACAGACCAGAGAACAGAAACAACACTTGCTATAATACATTCACATATCACTTCTGTCATACATTCATACATCACTATATCACTTATGTCATACATTCATACATCACTTGCTATAATACATTCATTCATTACTTCTGTCATACATCCACATATCATTTGTTATGATACATTCACTCATCACTTCTGTCATATATTCACATATCACCTGATATGATACATTCACATATCACTTCTATCATACAGTCACATATCACTTGCTATGAAACATCCACATATCACTTCTGTCATACATTCACATATCACTTGCTATGATACATCCATTCACCACTTCTGTCACACTTTCACTTGTTATGATACATCCATACATCTCTTCTGTCATACATTCACATATCACTTGCTATAAAAGTTTCACTCATCAATCATACAGTCATGAATCACGTGTCATGATACATTTACCCACCACTTCTATCATATATTCACATATCACCTGTCATGATACATTCACACATCACTTCTGTCATATATTCACTTATCACCTGTCATGATACATTCACACATCACTTCTTACTTCTTCTCTTGTATCTGTCAGGGATGATACTTGTGTCTCTAGAGCTCGTATCTTTCCTCCTGTGCTGATATTCTCAGACTTTGTTTTCTCTACAGCCTCCTGACACTCTCGCAGCTTCACATCCTTGGCCTCTGCTTCAGCTTAACAGTAAAAAAATGTGGAAGAGTTAAGATGACCTACTTTGGATGTACAACACTACACAGCTTAAGATTCCTTACTTTGGGTCTACAACACTACACAGCTTAAGATTCCTTACTTTGGGTCTACAACACTACACAACTTAAGATTCCTTACTTTGGGCCTACAACACTACACAACTTAAGATGACTTACTTTGGGTGTACAACACTACACAATTTAAGATGACTTACTTTGGGTCTACAACACTACACAACCTAAGATGATTTACTTTGGGTCTACAACACTACACAACTTAAGATTCCTTACTTTGGGTCTACAACACTACACAACTTAAGATGACTTACTTTGGGTGTACAACACTAGACAACTTAAGATTCCTTACTTTGGGTCTACAACACTACACAACCTAAGATGATTTACTTTGGGTCTACAACACTACACAACCTAAGATGACTTACTTTGGGTCTACAACACTACACAACCTAAGATGATTTACTTTGGGTCTACAACACTACACAACCTAAGATGACTTACTTTGGGTCTACAACACTACACAACCTAAGATGACTTACTTTGGGTCTACAACACTACACAACCTAAGATGACTTACTTTGGGTCTACAACACTACACAACCTAAGATGACTTACTTTGGGTCTACAACACTACACAACCTAAGATGACTTACTTTGGGTCTACAACACTACACAACCTAAGATGACTTACTTTGGGTCTACAACACTACACAACCTAAGATGACTTACTTTGGGTCTACAACACTACACAACCTAAGATGACTTACTTTGGGTCTACAACACTACACAACCTAAGATGACTTACTTTGGGTGTACAACACTACACAACTTAAGATGACTGAGATAGCAGTCAGTGACTTTTAGCTGAGTCCTTGCATCTACAGTCTGACCAAGACCTTATTCTAACCCGCCTAGCCCCCCCACCCCCCTCCAACATGGCATCCATGGCAACAGTCTACAGTCTGACCAAGAGAATGAAATGAATGGCAATGTAAAGTCAATTCATCCAAAATTCTAATATAACAGGCATACAGATGCAGATACAGATAGGCATAAACATTTACATATAGAGAGGCATAAACAGGTATATACAGATAGGCATAAACATTTACATATAGAGAGGCATAAACAGGTACATACAGATAGGCATAAACATTTACATATAGAGAGGCACAAACAGGTACATACAGATAGGCATAAAAATGTACATACAAATAGACATAAACAATATAGATAGGCATAAACAGGTACATACAGATATGCATAAACATTTACTTACAGATAGGCATAAAAATGTACATATAGATAGGCATAAAAATGTACACATATAGATAGGCATAAACATATACATGCAGATAAGCATAAACATGTAGATATAGATAGGCACAAACATGTAGATATAGACAGGCATAAACATGTGGATATAGACAGGCATAAATATGTACATATAGTAACCTGGTGTAAGCTTAACACAACAACATTCTGTAGTGGGAAAATGAAGGAGGAGGACAAGTAAGAGGAGGGAGAGGAGGAGGAAGACAAGGAGGGAAAGAAGGAGGAAGACAAGGAGGAAGAGGAGGAAGAGAAGGAGGAGATAAAGTAATACAAGAAGAAGAAGAAGATGATGATGATGATGATGACTGTAAAACAACACAACCAACATCTTGTAGTGGGCACACCCATAAGAAGAAGAAGAAGACTGTAAAACAACACAACCAACATCCTGTGAACACCTATTTACACCATCCCCGACTCTGTTTAATGAAGAGATTATTGACACACCTACAGCTTGAGGAAGAACATACACTGAACCAATGACTGTACAAGGTCTCCATTTCCCAGTATGATTACACTTGGTGAACATCTGGTGTCATGTCGGAGTCTGGCTTATTTTCTCACATTCTCATCTGCGCTGAATGCAATAAAATAATCAAATAACCATCATCAGGTGCCACGCTGCTAGGCATTGGTGGTCAAACTTCTCCATAGATCTCGTTCCTTGATATTTTCCACCAGCTCAGTTGCTGACTTTTTCTTGTGCTATCACATTACACTACACATTATTTTTTTTCTCTTGGTCTTCCCCTGCATCTCTTCCCATTAGCCCTCTTCACATTGTATGTCCAGTGAAAGATGACTGTCACTTTCTTACAGATTTAGTTATGTTCCTTTCTACATTCACTTTTGTCAGACATGCCCTGTTTCATCTTAGCTGTCCATGGTATTCTTAACATTCTTCTAATTGACCACATCTCTGCTGCCTCCAGCCATCTTTCCACTGATCTGCTGACTGTCCATGACTCACTCCCACAGAGTAGGATGGCCTCAGTGTTGTCTCTTTCTGATGTTCACTGACACAGATGTTTCTTATTTGTTGGAAAACTGTTTTGGTGTAGCATATACTATTTTTAATTTCAGATGTAATTCTTGATTTCTTGAATGAACTTAACCATGAACTAATTAATTATGAATGAATTTAACCATGAACTAAGTACTCGTGAATTAACTTAACTGTGAACTAATTAATTATGAACAAACTTAACCATGAACATAATTGTGAACTAATTAATTATGAACAAACTTAACCATGAACTAACTATGAAAAAACTAACCATTTGCAATGGCCAACTTGTGTTTCAGGCTTCTAATCTCCTTGTTCTTCTCCTCCTCCTTCTCCTCCATTTCGTGTGTCAGCTCCTCAATCTTCCGTCCAGAAGCTCGGTACAGAATCTCCAGCTGTTCAACTCTCCTCTGCTCTTCTGCTCCATCTGCTAGATACAGGATAAATATGAAAACATAAGGGAGGATAGAGGATGATAACAGGAGAATAGGAAGGGCTAACACTTTCACATACTTTCACACGGTTTCACACATTTTCTAACACTTTCACATGCTTTCACACACTTTCACATACTTTCACATGCTTTCACACACTTTCACATACTTTCACATGCTTTCACACACTTTCACAATATAGATAGGCATAAACAGGTACATACAGATATGCATAAACATTTACTTACAGATAGGCATAAAAATGTACATATAGATAGGCATAAAAATGTACACATATAGATAGGCATAAACATATACATGCAGATAAGCATAAACATGTAGATATAGATAGGCACAAACATGTAGATATAGACAGGCATAAACATGTGGATATAGACAGGCATAAATATGTACATATAGTAACCTGGCTGTAAGCTTAACACAACAACATTCTGTAGTGGGAAAATGAAGGAGGAGGACAAGTAAGAGGAGGGAGAGGAGGAGGAAGACAAGGAGGGAAAGAAGGAGGAAGACAAGGAGGGAAAGAAGGAGGAAGACAAGGAGGAAGAGAAGGAGGAGATAAAGTAATACAAGAAGAAGAAGAAGATGATGATGATGATGATGACTGTAAAACAACACAACCAACATCTTGTAGTGGGCACACCCATAAGAAGAAGAAGAAGACTGTAAAACAACACAACCAACATCCTGTGAACACCTATTTACACCATCCCCGACTCTGTTTAATGAAGAGATTATTGACACACCTACAGCTTGAGGAAGAACATACACTGAACCAATGACTGTACAAGGTCTCCATTTCCCAGTATGATTACACTTGGTGAACATCTGGTGTCATGTCGGAGTCTGGCTTATTTTCTCACATTCTCATCTGCGCTGAATGCAATAAAATAATCAAATAACCATCATCAGGTGCCACGCTGCTAGGCATTGGTGGTCAAACTTCTCCATAGATCTCGTTCCTTGATATTTTCCACCAGCTCAGTTGCTGACTTTTTCTTGTGCTATCACATTACACTACACATTATTTTTTTTCTCTTGGTCTTCCCCTGCATCTCTTCCCATTAGCCCTCTTCACATTGTATGTCCAGTGAAAGATGACTGTCACTTTCTTACAGATTTAGTTATGTTCCTTTCTACATTCACTTTTGTCAGACATGCCCTGTTTCATCTTAGCTGTCCATGGTATTCTTAACATTCTTCTAATTGACCACATCTCTGCTGCCTCCAGCCATCTTTCCACTGATCTGCTGACTGTCCATGACTCACTCCCACAGAGTAGGATGGCCTCAGTGTTGTCTCTTTCTGATGTTCACTGACACAGATGTTTCTTATTTGTTGGAAAACTGTTTTGGTGTAGCATATACTATTTTTAATTTCAGATGTAATTCTTGATTTCTTGAATGAACTTAACCATGAACTAATTAATTATGAATGAATTTAACCATGAACTAAGTACTCGTGAATTAACTTAACTGTGAACTAATTAATTATGAACAAACTTAACCATGAACATAATTGTGAACTAATTAATTATGAACAAACTTAACCATGAACTAACTATGAAAAAACTAACCATTTGCAATGGCCAACTTGTGTTTCAGGCTTCTAATCTCCTTGTTCTTCTCCTCCTCCTTCTCCTCCATTTCGTGTGTCAGCTCCTCAATCTTCCGTCCAGAAGCTCGGTACAGAATCTCCAGCTGTTCAACTCTCCTCTGCTCTTCTGCTCCATCTGCTAGATACAGGATAAATATGAAAACATAAGGGAGGATAGAGGATGATAACAGGAGAATAGGAAGGGCTAACACTTTCACATACTTTCACACGGTTTCACACATTTTCTAACACTTTCACATGCTTTCACACACTTTCACATACTTTCACATGCTTTCACACACTTTCACATACTTTCACATGCTTTCACACACTTTCACACAGTTTCACACATTTTCTAACACTTTCACATGCTTTCATACACTTTCACATGGTTTCACACATTTTCTAACACTTTCACATGCTTTCACACACTTTCACATACTTTCACATGCTTTCACACACTTTCACATACTTTCACATGGTTTCACACATTTTCTATCACTTTCACATGCTTTCACACACTTTCACATACTTTCACATGGTTTCACACATTTTCTAACACTTTCACATGCTTTCACACGGTTTCACACACTTTCTAACACTTTCACACACTTTCACATACTTTCACACACTTTCTAACACTTTCATATGCTCTCACACACTTTCACATGCTTTCACACACTTTCACATGCTTTTCACACACTTTCTAACACTTTCACACACTTTCACATGCTTTCAAACATTTTCACAAACTCTTACACAGAACCGAACAAACAGAAATGTTGCTACACAGTTAATGGTATACGGTAATGTTGGTATACAGAAATGTGAGTATATATTAATGTTGGTATACAGAAATGTGAGTATATATTAATGTCGGCATACAGAAATGTGAGTATATATTAATGTCGGTATACAGAAATGTGAGTATATATTAATGTCGGTATACAGAAATGTGAGTATATATTAATGTCGGTATACAGAAATGTGAGTATATATTAATGTTGGTATACAGAAATGTGGGTAAACATAAATGTGAGTATACAGAAATGTGGGTAAACAGAAAAAGGAGGGTACTACAACAAATAAAAAACAAAATAATAGAACTAAACAGATAACATATTTCTGTCATGTCTATATACACTAAACACTTTGATTATATCAGTACATGATAATACACCTATATCTGGAAGGAAATAAAACACAACAATGTTACAGGTGACTAGATGACATCAAAACTATACTACAGTTTGAAGGTAGAAGTGTAAGAGAACAACATCGCAGGTGACTGGATGACATCAAAGGCAGAGACAAATAATCTGATCAGGCTTAGCATCAAGACAAGTTGGGGATCCACTGCAAAAAACCAAACGTGGAAAGACAAGACATGATGATGATGATGATGGAGGAAGTGTGCTACAGAGACAAACATCTGCAGAAAAATGGCAGGAAACTGAGAAACAGTTACAGAGAAACATGTGAAGGATTGAAACAGTTACATGAAAACATCTGAAGGTTTCCCAGTATACTAGCCATAGTTAAACATCTGAAGGTTTGCCAGTATGCTAGACATAGGTAAACATCTGAAGGTTTGCTAGTATACTAGATATAATTAAACATCTGAAGATTTGCCAGTATACTAGACATAGTTAAAGAAATGAAGGTTCGCAAGTTTAATCTGAAGGTTACACTGACACTGAAGAACTGGCACCTCACCTTTGTCAAAGAATTTCACACTCTCATTTTCCAGAAAAAACTCCGCCTCAGCCAGCGTTTCTAGATGTGGTTTCTGATACTGAACTTTGTACCGCCTGGACCACTCGTCAGTGGTTTCTGTGTTCCCAGACAGCTGTAAGACAGAGACATTAATTTTTTAAATGACTGTCTTAGTCATGTCACTCCAGAGACAGGGAAATAATCATTTACTGACTCAAGCATATCTCAATTATGTGACTCCATTCACTTGAAAATATCATTCCCCAACAACTCACTGACTCAAGCCTATCTCAGTCACATGACTCCACTCAACCATATCTAAGCCATGCGACTCCACTCACTGACAAATAATATTCTCTAACAAAAAAAGATGAGCATACAGTTCATGTAATCTGATTCCAGAATTTTGTTGTCAACTATGCCAGACTTATAATCTTCTTGTCAGCTATGCCTGATCTATAATGTTGTCAACTATGTCAGATCTATAATCTTCTTGTCAACTATGTCAGATATAAAGTCTTGCTGTCAACTATGTCAGATCTAAAGTCTTGCTGTCCACTATATCAGATCTAAAGTCTTGCTGTCTACTATGTCAGATCTAAAATCTTGCTGTCAACTATGTCAGATCTAAAATCTTGCTGTCCAATATGTCAGATCTATAATCTTCTTGTCAACTATGTTAGATCAATAATTTTGTCAACTATGTCAGATCTAAATTCTTGCTGTCAACTATGTCAGATCTATAATCTTTTTGTGAATTATGTCAGATGTAAAGTCTTGCTATCAACTATGTCAGATCTAAAGTCTTGTTGTCAACTATGTTAGATCTCTTACGGCCAACTATGTCAGATCTATACTGTTCCTGCCAACTATGTCAGATCTAAAGTTTTGCTGTCAACTATGTCAGATTTATAATCTTCTTGTCAACTGTGTCAGATCTATACTCTTCTTGTCAACTAGGTCAGATCTAAAGTCTTGGTGTCAAATATGTTAGATGTATATCTTCTTGTCAACTATGTCAGATCTAAAGTCTTGCTGTCAACTATGTCAGATCTAAAGTCTTACTGTCACCTGTCAGATCTATAATCATCTTGTCAACTGTGTCAGATCTATAATCATATTGTCAACTATGTCAGATATATAATCATATTGTCAACTATGTTAGATCTAAAGTCTTGCTGTCAACTATCTCAGATGTAAATCTTGCTGTCAACTATGTCAGATCTGAAGTCTTGCTTTCAACTAAGTCAGATCTAAACTCTTGCTATCAGCTATCAGTCAACCAAATGCCGTGCCATGTGGTGTAGGCGATCATTTCTCTCCACAATTCCCTGTCTTTAGACTTAACTATGAGATCCGCAGGCGACTTTCTTCCTAGCCACACTGACAGCCCATCCAGTAACGTCTCTCTCTATCTTCCTCTGTCTCTTCCTCCCTCAATTTTTCCAGTTGCCACAATGTGTTCCAATTTTCCTCTTCTCAGAAAATGCCCTACAAATCTTGCTTGTCTGCCTCTGATCTTTGCTGTAATTTGCTTTCTAACTCCACCCTCTCTTAAGACTTCTTCGTTGGTTTTCTTAGCTGTCCATGGTACTTCAACATCCTTCTTATGAACCACATTTCCATGGCCTCCATTTCTTGCTGTACTCTCTTATTTATGGACCATGCTTCACATCCATAAAACAAATTTGGCTCAATGTAACATTTAAGTACTCAGAATCTTGTTTCCACTGATATGGATCTGTTGCACAAGATGTGTCTCATTGTCTGGAATGCTGACTTTGCCTGAGCACGTCTGCTTTTTATTTCGTTGTGACATTTCCCATCAGTTGTTATAATCATTCCTAAGTATCTGAATCTATCAACTTGTTTCAAATTTGTGCCATCGATGGTAATGCTACATTTTGGGGGTATTCTTTTCTTTGAGATGACCATCACTTCAGTCTTCTTTTTATTCAGGCTGAGACCTTTACTTTTACTTTCACGAACCACGACGTCCAGAAGAGCCTGTAACTCCCCTTCACTTTTTGCAATCAGAACTGTGTCGTCTACATATCTTAAGTTGTTAAGGTTGTACCCGCCAACTGATATTCATGGCAAGCTCTTTATATTCTCATTATGTTTTCACTGTACAAGGAGAAGATGTCAGGAGATAGAACACATCCTTGTCTCACTCCCAATTTTATGTCTTGGAATGCTCCTATTTGGTTCTGAACCTTCATTGCTGCTGACTGCTGCCAGTATTTATTTTTGATGAGTTTCAGATCTTTCCCATCTATGTTGATGTCTTCCAGCATTCTTATAATTTCTGTGTGTCTCACTTTACTGAATGTATCTAAAGTCTTGCCATCAACTATGTCAGATCTATAATCTTCTTGTCAACTATGTCAGATGTATAACCTTGTCAACTATGTCAGATCTAAAGTCTTGCTATCAACTATGTCAGATATAAAGTCTTTTTGTTAACTATGACAGATCTAAAGTCTTACTGTCAACTATGTCAGATCTCTTGCTGCCAACTATGTCAGATCTTTTATTTTCTTTAGACATATTAGATACTAGCTGATTACCTGGCTTTGCATGGGTACTTATTTATCCTAATCCTCTATTAGACAGGAAAAGGAATGTATAGTGTAAAATCAAAGTAATTTTATCTACAGGTATTTAAAAGTACAGTATACAAATTATAGAGTAAAGTCTTTTACAAATGTACTATAATATTAACTCAAAACTTGATTATAAACATTTTTTAGTTTCACCTCCAGAAGCAAGAATAAATAAATTCTTGGGTGAACCCACCCTTGAGCAAGCAACATAAAGCTGTCCGTGGGAGAAACATGGCGATCTCAAATCCACTCCACAGTACTTAACAGACTGCCCCTGTGACTTGTTGTTCGTGACTGAGAATGTGGGTCTCACTGGAAATTGCAATCTCCTAAAGTTAAAAGGGTTATCCGTTGGAATGAGTGCTATCCGTGGGATAAAAACTGTTTCACCCTCTCCCTTTCCTGTTAAGATAGTTGCTTCAGTTACATTGCCCAGCATCTTCTTTACACAGAGCTTTGTGCCACTGCAAAGTTTTGGCGGGTCGAGGTTCTGTAGTAAAATAACTGGAGATCCCACTTTAAGTAAAAGACGATGTGGTGGCAATCCAACCAAACTCTGGTGGGAAACTGATGACCTCATTGGCATCTACAATGGTATCAATAGACTTGTATTCAGTAACTATGCCTGGTAACATGGCAAGTATCTGATTGTTTATTTTGTGGACATCTTCATTTTTAGCAGTAAGAATGGCCCTCTCTCACAACCAGTTCAGATTAGTTTTGGAATAGAAGGTTCTACAGAGTTCTATTCATTTCCACAATCTTCTAGAAGGTTCTACAGAGTTCTAATCATTTCCACAACCTTCTAGAAGGTTCTACTCATTTCCACAATCTTCTAGAAGGTTCTACAGAGCTCTATTCATTCTATTCGACTAAACTTGGGTTTAAATATCATCGGGACTGTCACCAATCAGATTAGCAACCCTGAAAACTATGGATTCGACACTTATCTTGGTCATTTTGACATTTTATTTTTCACCCATTCTCAGCCTCCATGCTGATGAAGGCTGAACTTGCACTTAAACGTCATCAGGAGTGTTACTAATCATCTCGTGACCTTGAAAACTATGGATATAAATATTGGTCACTCCCTTCCCACTCCAACCCTAGGGGTGCTAGGGATGTCTTACCCCCCCCCCCACCCACACACAAATTTTTCCAGATTGTGTGATATAGGGAGTGTAACTATTCATCTCAGCAACCCCAGAAACTATAGATTCGACACCAATATCAGTTGTTTTTTTATTATTTTTACATGTCGCCCCCTTCCCACCTCCACCTCTTACCCCCACAATATTTTTTTCCAGATTGTATGTCATATGTCTGAACTTGCCATGGAAGGCCACAAATGCTGCTCTTAGACCAGCACTGCTCTATTTCACAATTATCTCCCTCAGACCACTTTTTATTTGTGAATGTAGTGGATAGTATGTCACCCATCTTCCCACCCTCCACCCCTAGGGGTGCTAGGGGTGTCATACCCCCCACAGTACTTTTCTCCAGGCTGTAAGTCATATGTGTACCAAGTTTGGTTGAAATTTCTCCAGGTGTTCCAGAGTTATGCTGGAACATATACACATTAAAAACATACATTTGTATGTATATAGATTAAATTAGATAGATATGATAAATATTAGATAATCAATTGGATATGGTAAATAACTGATTATAAATTAGACATGATAAATATTAGATAAACAATTAGAAATGATAAATATTAGATAATTAAATCAAAACTGATAATAAAGTAACTTCATTAGTTAAACTGCTTTGATTGGTTAAAAAGTTGATGATTCACTAACCTGATCATTTCTCAATGGGTAAAGTGTATCACTTCTGTCATCATTTGATGAACGGACAGGAAGTATAAGTGCTGCAGGTGTAGATGATGTCAATGAGGGGGGTACCAACAGCTGATGATGATACCAATACTGATCTCCTGTACCAGCATATACAGGAAGCTGGTGAGTGGCCAATGACGACTTCTGCACCTGCATCATCCAATCATTATCTGAGGTTGCTACCTGGAAGTTGTTTGTGTTTGTCACATTATTCTGATTTGTTGTGGATACAGATGTGGGCTGACAACGTTGGCTGTCCAGAATCTGTGCAGACTTTCTGGACAGCTCCGGGGCAAAACTTCCTGGCAACAAGGAGGGAAAATGGTGTCTTTCATCAGTTAAATCATACAAGAGAGGAGGAGAGTGGTTCTGCTCTGAAAAATCATACATGAGAGGAGGATAATGGTTCTGCTCTGAAAAATCATACATGAGAGGAGGATAGTGGTTCTGCTCTGAAAAAGCGGTTTGAGTATTAAGATTAGTCCAGTTTTCTGTTCTTGTGCTAAGTTTGTGCTTATAAACAGAAGAAACTCCCTCCTGTGCTAAGTTTGTGCTTATAAACAGAAGAAACTCCCTCCTGTGCTAAGTTTGTGCTTATAAACAGAAGAAACTCCCTCCTGTGCTAAGTTTGTGCTTATAAACAGAAGAAACTTCTTCCTGTGCTAAGTTTGTGCTTATAAAGAGAAGAAACTTCTTCCTGTGCTAAGTTTGTGCTTATAAACAGAAGAAACTCCCTCCTGTGAAAGTGCTGTAGGACTTCCATCATTTATATCAGGGTACTGTAAGCATCCTTGACCTTCAACTTCAAAAGCAGATATCATATACTAGAATTGATTTTGTTTAGCTGAAAGGCCAACATTTTTATTGGTCAAAGGTTCAGCATTCCTATCTCGTGTGTCAAATATGCTGGGTTCAAATCCAGTGTGTCCAAGACCATCTAATGTGGCGCCACAGAAATCTGTATCATGCCCTGCTACAAGGTGGTGATGGTCTTAGCAGACAGAAACAAAACAACAAATCCATATGGTGTGTTATTTTCATGAAATGACACATATCTTAATTAAGATGATAAAATCACATACCCAGTAATGTTTGACTCACATGATATACCCACCAATGTTTGACTCACATCATATGCTCACCAATGTTTGACTCACATCATATGCTCACCAATGTTTGACTCACATCATATGCTCACCAATGTTTGACTCACATCATATGCTCACCAATGTTTGACTCACATCATATGCTCACCAATGTTTGACACATAGCATATCTTACATCCTTCCCGTGCCATTAAACATCACACAGGGCTCGAATGGTAGTTCACCAAGTTTTCCTGTTCTTGATGAGCTTTTCAACCTCATCTTTGGCCTCTCTTAACAACGTCCTCTTCAGAATTTCATGCGGTCTGCCTCTTTTTCTTCTGCCTGTTGTGTTCCACTTGATAGCTTGTTTTGGGATTCTCTGATCGTTTCTTCTCATCACGTGACCAACATATGTCCATCTTCTTTCCCTGATCACTCAAGAGACTGGTTGTTGTTCAGTCATCAGTCTTATCTCTGCGTTGTTCTTGAATTCGTTCCACTTGATGCCGAGTATTGTCCTTAGACATTTGTCTTCAAAAGAGTCGAATTTCTTTTCTATTTATTTAGTTGTTTTCCAGTTTTCACATGCATAAATGAGGGTGAATATTACATTTGAATTGAATAGTCTTAACTTGGTTTTTATGCTTATAACTTTTGAATGCCATATGTTCTCAAGATTCTTGAAGATCGATGCTGGTTTTGCAATTCTAATTCTAACTCTTCCTTTCTGGTGTCACCATCCTGGTCTATGTAGCTGCCAAGGAATGCAAATTGGTGTACTTCTTCAACAGCTGTCCCGTCTACATGTATTTTTCCTTCTTGATTAATGGGAAGTTTCATTATTTTTGTTTTTTTCTTGTTAATTTTAAATCCTATTTTGCTAGCCAGTGAAGAGAGGGTATCTGTTTTTTTTTGCATGGAATTCATATTGTCACTGATAAGAGTTATGTCATCAGCAAAATCAAGATCTTCTATTTGGGTACCATGTACCCAGTCAATACCTGTGTTATCTGTGCAGCATTTTTTCATTATGAAGTCTATGGAAATTACAAAAAGCAAAGGAGACAGTATACATCCTTGTTTCACGTCTGTTTCAATCTGGAACCATTAACTCATCCCTTCTTCTGTTTTGATTGCACAAACATATCCATTGTAGAAATCCTTAATGATTTGACAATTTTAGATGGGATTCCATATATTCTTAAAATTCTCCACAAAATCAAATGCCTTTTTAAAGTCCATGAAGTTCAGGAAAAATGGTTTTTGCTTTTCAATATGTTCTTCAAGTATGCATATGCAGGAAACTCTCTACCGTAGAGAGCGGAACAACACAACTCCTTCAGA
Organism: Achatina immaculata; assembly: GCA_009760885.1. Taxonomy (NCBI): domain Eukaryota; kingdom Metazoa; phylum Mollusca; class Gastropoda; order Stylommatophora; family Achatinidae; genus Lissachatina; species Lissachatina immaculata. The sequence goes on along the minus strand of CM019710.1, from coordinate 32,002,736 downwards.
TCATCAGAGGAAGTACCCCTCTCAGACAAGTGTTTCAGCCCTTTAAACTCCTGACACTCTAAGGGGGGAGGGCCCCTCTGGGTCATGACTCCCAGAGGTCTTGTGAGTTGTTGCTTTTTTTTTCCCCGGTTCCGGGATCGAACCCATGATCTTCCAGTTGCCACTGCACTTTCTGAAGTGCGTCTTTAGCGATTTAGCTATGGAGGACTGGTATTGGTTGTGGTAAATGAAATTACTTATGTTCCCAATGCTTGTTTCACATACTCCACAGCCAGCATGAGGCCTTTTCTGCTGTTTCTGAAAGGCTTCTCAATGCCCTTGCTCTTGCTTGTCCCTTTATGCCCAGTTGCTTACACAGGTCATATGCTGATGTTGCTACGAATCCCCTTGCTCCCACTTCTACAGCTATCACTTTTGCCCTGATTCCTGCCCCCTGCCTCAATATGTTCTTCAAGTATTATTCTTAGAGTAAAGATCTGGTTGAGACATCTTCTCCCTTTTCGAAATCCTGCTTGTTCTTCTCTCATTGCAGCATCCACTGTATCTTTAATTCTATTCAGAATAACTTTGCAAAATACTTTTGACACAATTGATATTAAGGTTACTCTTCTCTAATTATTGCGGTCACTAAGGTTGCCTTTTTTTTTTTTTTTTGTGGGTATTTTAACATTGATGTCTTTTTTACATTTAGGAAGGACCTTTCTTCCTTCTAAACTTTATTAAACATTCTCTGTAGTTGCCTCATGTTGTCACTGTTAATAGCTTTTAACATTTCGAGTGTTATTTCATCTGCACCTGCAGCTTTGTTGTTAGCCAACTGCTGTTTCAATTTCATGCAAAGTAATTTCATCCAGACTGACATTTAGTTGTGGGATTGGTAAATCAGTTTCAAGGTTTATAAATTCTCTTGGGTGTAGTCAATTAAGTATGTCTTGGAAGTGTCTGACCCATTTCTGCTTTTCACATCACATACTCACCAATATATAACTAGTTACTGTTGTAAAAATTTGAGCCATCTCATCACATGCCATTCTGTTACATTTATCTACCAGGTACTGTAATGTAAGATTAAAATTACCTTCCTGAATCTTCTGATCACTCCTACCACAGCCTTCTGGAAGAGAATGTGACGTGATATGACCTTTAAATCCCGAAGAATATAGTGGCTGTTCTAAAGCAAACCCACTGTGATCTGTCTCCCTGTAACAGGCAGAAAGAAAGAAACAGATATCAGTAAACTGTTCAGACAAGATTTGTCCCCTATAACAGGCAGAAAGAAAGAAACAGATATCAGTAAACTGTTCAGACAAGATTTGTCCCCTATAACAGGCAGAAAGAAAGAAACAGATATCATTAAACTATTCAGAAAAGATTTGTTCCCTTATAAAAGGCAGAAAGAAAGAAACAGATATCATTAAACTATTCAGACAAGATTTGTCCCCTATAACAGGCAGAAAGAAAGAAACAGATATCATTAAACTATTCAGACAAGATTTGTAACCAAACCATGCACTCACGACAACTCACAATCGAACTATCAACTACTACTAGTCATACTACGGTCATCACAAATGGAACAAGACACAGAAAATGATGAATATCACAGACAACAGTGGAATAAGACACAGAAAGTGATGGAGGTCACAGACAACAGGGGAATAAGACACAGAAAGTGATGGAGGTCACAGACAACAGTGGAATAAGACACAGAAAGTGATGGAGGTCACAGACAACTGTGGAATAAGACACAGAAAGTGATGGAGGTCACAGACAACAGTGGAATACGACACAAAAAGTGATGGAGGTCACAGACAACAGTGAAATAAGACACAGAAAGTGATGGAGGTCACAGAAAACAGTGGAATAAGACACATAAAGTGATGGAGGTCACAGACAACAGTGGAATAAGACACAGAAAGTGATGGAGGTCACAGACAACAGTGGAATAAGACACAGAAAGTGATGGAGGTCACAGACAACAGTGAAATAAGACACAGAAAGTGATGGAGGTCACAGACAACAGTGGAATAAGACACAGAAAGTGATGGAGGTCACAGACAACAGTGGAATAAGACACAGAAAGTGATGGAGGTCACAGACAACAGTGGAACAAGACACAGAAAGTGATGGAGGTCACAGACAACAGTGGAACAAGACACAGAAAGTGATGGAGGTCACAGACAAAAGTGGAACAAGACACAGAAAGTGATGGAGGTCACAGACAACAGTGGAATAAGACACAGAAAGTGATGGAGGTCACAGACAACAGTGGAACAAGACACAGAAAGTGATGGAGGTCACAGACAACAATGAAACAAGACACAGAAAGTGATGGAGGTCACAGACAACAGTGGAACAAGACACAGAAAGTGATGGAGGTCACAGACAAAAGTGGAACAAGACACAGAAAGTGATGGAGGTCACAGACAAAAGTGGAATAAGACACAGAAAGTGATGGAGGTCACAGACAACAGCGGAATAAGACACAGAAAGTGATGGAGGTCACAGACAACAGTGGAACAAGACACAGAAAGTGATGGAGGTCACAGACAACAGTGGAACAAGACACAGAAAGTGATGGAGGTCACAGACAACAGTGGAACAAGACACAGAAAGTGATGGAGGTCACAGACAACAGTGAACTTGAACTTGAAGAACGGCCATGCTCTGCTGCTGGCCTAGAGATGGCCCTCCCTGCACTCAGGCCACTCCTACATGTGCCCAATCTTTAACCTCAATGTTCTTCACGGTGTGCTGGCTGATAGTGCCAATGGCGCACCGACTGAACACAGCTCAATCTTTTCCCCAGAGTTACTAATGTCTGCCACCGTCCTCCGTTACCCCCCTCTCACACAGTGTGACAGGCGCTGCAAGCAAATTTTTGCACTCATCTCTGTAATTCTGACAGGGTGGCTGTTATGTTTGCTCTGTCCATCTCTAGGTTGGCTAGTACTGTTGCTTTGTCTGCCAGTTGATCTGTCATTTTATTACCTCTGATACCGGCATGCCCTGGGCAATAAATCCATATTAGGGAGGAGATTTATCTTTAAATCTGGCTATCCACTCGGGATGCATCACCTAGTTTTCTATTTTTTTTAGCATGCATTGCAAGTCTGATAATACATTCATTCATTCATTTGCATGTCCCTTGGGGAACTTTGTCTCCCAAACAGCACTCCGTAAGCCTCTCGGGTGTGAGCAAGATGGCCTGCTGCTGCTGCATCCATTTGCAGATCGTCAACGATGTCCTGCAGCCATCTTCGTTTTGGTCTTCCTCTTTTTCTTGTTCCCATTATGTATCCTTCCAATATGGTCTTCTCTAAATTATCATGACGTTTAATGTGTCCAAAATAATTAAATTTTCTCTCTTTAATCCTCTTTACTAGCCAGCCTTCTTCAATATTAAGCTCTTGTAGTATTTGTTCTTTTTTGTGTCCACGATATTTGGAGAACTCTTCTGTAGCATTTACATTCAAAGGCATTTATGTGTTTCTCAGCTGTTTTGTTAAGTGTCCAGGTCTCACAGGCATATGTTGCGATGGGAAAGATGCATGCCCTCACAAATCTTATTTTTGTAGTACTCTCTGCTCCTCTCCACAGATTCTTTATTTGTTTTACTTTCTGATAATACATGCATTCAGAAAAAACTGTGCACTAACCCAGTATTGATTCCGGTATCGTAGTGATATATTAACTCTTCTACTGCCATAGTAAATAATAGCTTCCTGTTAGTCTAGTGACTGCCATTGTCGTTACAGCGATTTTGTTTCATTACAACGTAAAACTATTGTAAAACTTTTTATTGTACACAATTTATCTGCGCATGTCTGGTGACCTTTCATAGTTCAAATCAAAGCATGCTAACAACCAAGCGAAATCAGCATGTTAACGGAGAAATTTTAGTATTTATTGTGATTTCGGAGGCATAAGGACATGTTCCTGAATGTACCCCAAGTACATCTAGACCTATTAAATGGACTGGAGAAGTAGTTCAATGGTTATTTCAGACATTATTATAGTGAGGATGCCACCACATGACGAGATTGGACGAAAATTTAAGTAGATCTGGAAATCGCCAGTGGTAAACATTGTACATCTAGGCACCACCGATGGTAACCACTACACAATTATCATCTAAAATCATCACACTACTTCTTTTTTCCTAAAAACTCTTCATTTATGAAATCTTCTTACATTTACAACTATTTTCATGCATAATATGTACTCTTTTAAAGTGGAAATACTTTGTACATTCACTTTTACAACTATACCCCATACATATCAAGACCCACATTTTTTTGTGTGGCACGGATGGGGACGTCCACGTTTTTTTCTGGGGCACAGGAAGAGTTAATGACTGTGGTATCTAGCCGCAGTCATTAACTCTTCCCGTGCCCCATAAAAAAATGCAGTCGTATCTAGCTGCAGTCATTAAGATATCACTATGGTACCGGAACCAATACTGGGTTAGCGCACAGTTACTTAGGAACACTGTGTATTATGGCTTGTGATGGTCATTGAGTCTGATAATATGGCTTATGATGGTTGTTGTGAGTCTGATAACATTATGGCTTGTGATGGTTGTTGGTTTGTTAGCCAGTATATCTTCTTCTTCTTCTTCTTTGTTCACTTCTACCACCAAAAACCGCACTGTGAACCTACTGAATTCACGCCTGTGGTCCTCGTTAGGTCCCGTGGTCCCCTGTGTGGTCCAAAATAGACCACACGAGATCCACGAGAGGACCACAAGGGGTTCAGAGTATCACAGTGCTTTAGCCAGTATTCTTGGTGGGTCTCGGAAGCGGGATTGCGTGACACCGTGGTTTTCATTGCACCAGTTTAGTTTAGGGTTGGACTTTCTCACCGGAAGACCTCGACGTGTTTAGGATATCAGTGCATCCCTGCTGAGTGAGAGGCGGTAGCCCACCCAGGCCAGAGTTGGACTTTCTCACCGGAAAACCTCAACGTGTTTTGAGATACCTGTGTATCACCGCCGGGTGAGAGGTGGTTGCCCATCCAGTCCAGGGTTGGACTTTCTCACCGGAAAACTTCAGCATGATTAGGATACGCAAACATCCCCGCCAGGTGAGAGGTGGTTGCCTATCTAGACTTCCCTGGTCCAGTGTCTCCGACTTCAGCATTTTGCGGTCGTGGCCGCTACCCTTCCTAGTTGTGACCAGGATGAAGCTTTTGTCCAGGAGGACGAATCCTCGCCACTAGTGACTTCTACCCCTGGGTTGAGCCGGTTTAGGCATTATCCCAGTATGGGCGTGTTTGGGACGGGACCGACCTCTAGGGCAGAGGTACTGTGACATGCATAGCCTTCAAGATTCACCCCTGGTATGAGCCGGTTTAGGCAAAATTCACTAGTATGGGTGTTTATCAGGCGTTACCGACCTCTAGAGCGGAGGTGGCATGACATGTCTAGCCATCAAGTTCCACCCCTGGTGTGTGCCGGTTTAGGCAAATTTCACCAGTGTAGGTGTATTTCGGACGTGGGCGGCCTCTAGAGCAGAGGTGCCGTGGTATAGCTCTTGTAGCGATACTACTGGACATACCGGTTAAACTTCACTTTCCACCACCTTTTCCCATCGGCTCCGCACAGCAACCTTTATTTCTTTTCCGCATTTTCTTCCTTAACCGGGAGGAGCTTCACTCCACGAGCGGCATTTGAAGAGTCTCACCAGCAGTGTCTTAACCTCTGGGACAAGCCGGTTCACGCATTTCACCTGATATGACTACACTTAGGACGTGGCCGACCTCCAGACCAGAGGTGCCGTGATTTGACTGTTTGCTTCGCTTTATCATTTCTACCACCTTTCCCGCAGTGATGCTGCGCGGCAACCTCATTTGCAAATTTCTTCATTGGCCAGGAGGAGCACCGCTCCACGCACGGCAGCTGAAGATCTCGCCAACAGCAGCAGATGAGCTACCAAACGTGCCACTCATCTACCCTAAGTAACTGGTTTTCAGGCGCCAGATATTCGCCCTCGCCCCTTCTCCTGTCAGTTTAAACAGTTCTGCCACGGGATGGCCAGGAGCTGGACTTGACTGCCAGAGGCTGTTTGTGGCGCGTTTGCAGTCCTTAGAACCAGCCAGTATATGACTTCATTGGTTACTTCAATCTCCATCCTCATGCTGGATGCGGTTGTGGTGAAGGCTCCAGACTTGCTGACACTGCAACAGACCACCAATCTCCTCCTGCTCTTTTGTCCACATATGACTGATCCATCTGTACATATCATAGGGTCATCTGGGTTGGAGTGCTTAATAATTCACTCTTTGATTTCTGATTCTGTTCATCGTGCCACTCAATTTCAGTATTCTCCACTGAGCCATGTGTGAATTTTGGGGTACGGTGTGGATTTTTTCAGGTCACCACCCACGGGGCTTTCTTCAGGGTTGCACATCTGCTCTAGGGTCTTCTCAGCCTCCGCTGTCCGTGGTTTACCTCATTTTATTCGTGTACCTTTTTGAGTCTGAATCTCCTTTTTTCAATGGGTGGTCCTCCATGCTCTTGATTCTTATGTACTCTTTTACTTGGGCACATCTATGTTGAGTTTTTATGCTCAGTATGTTCACCAGATGTCACATGGCATCCACCGGTGTGTCCCTGGGGCATCCAAGCACGGTCCTCATTTCTTCATTCTGAGTTCTCCCCAGCAGCCGAGTTGTTTTATTGATAAAGTGAGCATGCCGATGCCATATTCCAATCTTGTCACTACCAGCACTTTCATTGTTGAGAATAGAATTGTTTGCGACAGACCCACTATTTGCTATTATTTTAATGCTGCCAGGCCTCCCAGTGCTTTCAATATCATGTGGTCCTCCTCGTGTTGCCTGATGCACAGGCATCTGTTGACTGTAATCCTCAACTTTGACATTTTGGCTTTTGGTGTTTATCCAAGGAATACCAAAACAGTTTGGCTTAGGTTGGGTTAATTGATCCATTGTGATCTTTGCAGTGGAGATTCACTTGTCTCTGCACTATGTTTGCTAATTCTTAGTGGTTTCAACCCTGTGCATATATTACTATATAGTCCACAAAGGTTAAAAGCAAGAAGAAAAACAAAAGTGGAACAAGACACAACAAGATACACAAAATGATGGACATCATGTCTTTGGAAAGGGAGTAAAACAAAGCCAGCCAAGACTGAGTTACATATTTGTTTCCAAGTTCTCTCTGCAACAGGCTGTGCCAGAACAGCCTGTCAAGCAAGAAAGGGATCTGTGTTACAACTCTCTGGTAGAGCCTAGCATGGGTTTACATGTGACCAAATTCTACTACTCACATGGGACATAAGGACAGCCTGTTACCATGTCATCACCACTGTTATCATCACCACCATCACTATCATCAATACTATCAACACTATCATCACTAACATTAATCGCAGAAGGCACAGAGAGTTCTCTTTTTGCTGCTACATAGCCCTAATATATTGGTACTACCTGACTTCCTTTATATTTTTTTTCCTTTATATATTTGGTACAAACAATGTTTCTGTTTGTATCATTTCACACATTTGATACAAACAATGTTTCTGTTTGTATACTTCAAACATTTGATACAACCAATGTTTCTGTTTATATCACTTCACACATTTGATGCAACCAATGTTTCTGTTTATATCACTTCACACATTTGATACAACCAATGTTTCTGTTTATATCACTTCAAACATTTGATACAACCAATGTGTGTGTTTGTATCACTTAAAACATTTGATACAACCAAAGTTTCTGTTTGTGTCACTTCAAACATTTGACACAACAAATTTCTCTGTTTATGTCACTTCAAACATTGATGTACTTCATCAAAGAAATTGGTTATACCTTTTGTACTGAACAATATCAGCGTCAGCATCCTCCTCCTCCTCATCATCTTCCTCATCCTCCTCATCATCAGTCTGGTATGTGTCAGACAACAAATCTTCATGGATTAGTTCCACCTCATGCTCCATCTCTAGAGCTAAAAAACTGTTCATCTGTTGATGGCAAGATTCAGAAATAAAATGAGTGGACGGCAAGATTCAGAACTAAATTGAGTTAATGGCAAGGAATAAAATGAGTGGACGGCAAGATTCAGAACTAAACTGAGTTAATGGCAAGGAATAAAATGAGTGGATGACAAGATTCAGAAATAAATTGAGTGGACACTAAAATTCGGAAATAAAATGAGTGGACGGCAAGATTCAGAAATAAATTTGAGTGTATGGCAAGATTCAGAAATAAATTGAGTGGATGGCAAGGTTCAGGAATAAATAGAAAAAAAGAAAAGTAAATGTCTACATTGAGGGTTTATGCCTCACAAACTCTCAACTGCCAAAATTATACAAGGAGATTTCAAATTTAAAATAACAAATTTATCATTCTCAAGCAATTTCTAACTTGTAAAAACAAATTTATCCCTCTCACAAGGACTCTAATTGAAAAAAAAAAATATATATATATTTTTTTTTTTCACAAAATGTCACGCAGCATACAACTTCTTCTTATATATCTTATATCCTTCCCGTGCCATTAAAACGTCATATAGGACTTGCAAGGTAGTTAGCCAATTTTTCCTGATTTCAGCGAGCTTTTCACCCTCATCAAGGGATTTTATGCCTGTTAATTTGGCCTCTCTTAACAATGTCCTCTTTAGAGTTTCAGGTGGTCTGCCTCTTCTCCTATGGCCTGTTGTGAGTTCCACTTGAAAGCTTGTTTTGGGATTCTCTGATCATTTCTTCTCATCACATGACCAACATATGTCCATCTCCTTTTCCTGATCACCAATGAGACTGGTTGTTGTTCACTCATCTGTCTTATATCTGCATTGTTCTTAAATTCGTTCTACTTGATGCAGAGTATTTTCCTTAGGCATTTGTTTTCAAAAGAGTCTAATTTCTTGTCTATTTCTTTAGTTGTTTTCCAGCTTTCACATGCATAAATGAGGGTGGATATTACATTTGAATTGAATAGTCTTTAACTTGGTTTTTGTGCTTATGACTTTTGAGTGCCATATGTTCTCAAGATTCTTGAAAGTTGATGCTTGTTTTGCAATTCTAATTCTAAATTACTTTCTGGTGTCACCATCCTGGTCTATGTAGCTGCCAAGGTATAAAAACTGATTGACTTCTTCAACAGCTGTCCCTACTACGTGTATTTTTCCTTCTTGATTAATGGGAAGTTTCATTATTTTTGTTTCCTTGTTAATTTCAAATCCTATTTTGCTAGCCAGTGAAGAGAGGGTATCTGTTTTTTCTTGCATGGAATTCACATTATTACTGATAAGAGTTATGTCATCAGCAAAATCAAGATCTTCTAGTTGGGTCCCATGTATCCAATCAATACCTGTTACCTGTGCAGCATTTTATTATTATGAAGTCTATGGCAATTACAAAAAGCAAAGAAGACAGTATACATCCTTGTTTCACTCCTGTTTCAATCTGGAACCATTCGCTCATTCCTTCTTCTGTGTTGAATGCACAAACATATCCACTGTAGAAGACCTTAATGATATTGACAATTTTAGATATATTCTTAAAATTCTCCACAATGAATCTCTGTGTATGCTATCAAATGCCTTTTTAAAGTCTGTGAAGTTCAATATTAGTGGTTTCTGCTTTTCAATATGCTCTTCAAGTATTATTCTTAGAGTAAAGATCTGGTCGAGACAGTTTCTTTCTTTTCAAAATCCTGCTTGTTCTTCTCTCATTGCTGTATCCACTATATCTTTAAGTCTATTCAAAATGACCTTGCAAAATACTTTTGACACAACTGATACTAAGGTTACTCTTCTCCAATTTTTACTGCCTTTTTTTTGGTATTTTAACAATGATTCTTTTTTTAAACATAAGAAAATTTATACCTGTCAGGTTTATCAAAACATGGTCAGACATTAAAAAAACAAACAGCTCTAAGAAGTAACAGGTGAAAATAAAAAGCTTCAAGTAACAGCTTCAAATATAAAGCTTAAAGTAACAGACGTAATTATAAAACTTTGAGTAACAGCTGTAAATATAAAGCTTCAAGTAACAGATGCAAATATAAAGCTTTGAGTAACACCTTTAAATATAAAGCTTCAATTAACAGATGTAAATATAAAGCTTTGAGTAACAGCTATAAATATAAAGCTTCAAGTAACATCTGTAAATATAAAGCTTCAAGAAACAGCTGTAAATATAAAGCTTCAAGTAACAGATGTAAATATAAAGTTTCAAGTAACAGGTGTAAATATAAAGCTTCAAGTAGCAGATGTAAATATAAAGCTTCAAGTAATACCAGTAAACATAAAGCTTCAAGTAACAGCTGTAAATATAAAGCTTCAAGTAACAGCTATAATATAAAGTTTTAAGTAACAGCTGTAAATATAAAGCTTCATGTAATGGGTGTAAATATAAAGCCTGAAGTAGCGGGTGTAAATATAAAGCTTGAAGTAACAACTTTAAATATAAAACTTGAAGTAACAGCTTTAAATATAAAGCTTTAAGTAACAGCTGTAAATATAAAGCTTTAAGTGGTGGGTGTAAATATAAAGCTTTAAGATAACGCTGTAAATATAAAGATTTAAGTAGCAAGTGTAAATATAAAGCTTGAAGTAACAGCTTTAAATATAAAGCTTGAAGTAGCAGGTGTAAATATAAAGCCTGAAGTAGCAGGTGTAAATATAAAGCCTGAAGTGGCAGGTGTAAATATAAAGCCTGAAGTAGCAGGTGTAAATATAAAGCCTGAAGTAGCAGGTGTAAATATAAAGCTTGAAGTAGCAGGTGTAAATATAAAGCTTGAAGTAGCAGGTGTAAATATAAAGTCTGAAGTAGCAGGTGTAAATATAAAGCCTGAAGTAGCAGGTGTAAATATAAAGCCTGAAGTAGCAGGTGTAAATATAAAGCCTGAAGTAGCAGGTGTAAATATAAAGCTTGAAGTAGCAGGTGTAAATATAAAGCCTGAAGTAGCAGGTGTAAATATAAAGCTTGAATTTGCAGGTGTAAATATAAAGCTTGAAGTAGCAGGTGTAAATATAAAGCCTGAAGTAGCAGGTGTAAATATAAAGCCTGAAGTAGCAACTTTAAACATAAAGCCTGAAGTAGCAGGTGTAAACATAAAGCCTGAAGTAGCAGGTGTAAATATAAAGCCTGAAGTAGCAGGTGTAAATATAAAGCTTGAAGTAGCAGGTGTAAATATAAAGCTTGAAGTAGCAGGTGTAAATATAAAGCCTGAAGTAGCAGGTGTAAATATAAAGCCTGAAGTAGCAGGTGTAAATATAAAGCTTGAAGTAGCAGGTGTAAATATAAAGCTTGAAGTAGCAGGTGTAAATATAACGCCTGAAGTAGCAGGTGTAAATATAAAGCCTGAAGTAGCAGGTGTAAATATAAAGCTTGAAGTAGCAGGTGTAAATATAAAGCTTGAAGTAGCAGGTGTAAATATAAAGCTTGAAGTAGCAGGTGTAAATATAAAGCTTGAAGTAGCAGGTGTAAATATAAAGCTTGAAGTAGCAGGTGTATATATAAAGCTTGAAGTAGCAGGTGTATATATAAAGCTTGAAGTATTCATTCATTCATTTGTACATCCCTAACAGCACTCATGTAGGCCTCCCTGTTGTAAGCAAGATGGCCTGCTGCTGATGCATCCATCTGCAGATCATCAATGATATCTTGCAGCCATCTTCGCCTTGGTCTTCCTCTCTTTCTTTTTCCCATTATGTACCCTTCCAAGATGGTCTTCTCTAGATTATCATGATGTTTAATGTGTCCAAAATATTTAAATTGTTTCTCTTTAATCCTCTTCACTAGCCAACCTTCTTCAATATTAAGTTCTTGTAGTATTGATATATTTGTTCTTTTTTTGTGTCCAAGATATTTGAAGAACTCTTCTGTTGCATTTACATTCAACGGCATTTACATGTTTCTCAGCTGTTTTGTTAAGTGTCCAGGTCTCACAGACATATGTTGCGATGGGAAAGATGCATGCCCTTAAAAATCTTATTTTTGTAGTTCTGTCTGTTCCTCTCCACAGATTCTTTAGTTGTTTTACTTTCTGAAGAGCAATAGATGTTCTCCTTTTAATTTCCCTCACTGTATCTCCATTATTAGTTAGTAGTGATCCAAGATATTCAAAACTCTCCACTTCTTACAATTTTCCTCATTGATACATATTTCAGCTGCCTTGTTTGTTTTGTCAGTTGTCATCAATTTAGCTTTCTTTGCATTAAGATAGAGGTTTTGTTCTTCGCTGTTCTTACGGACTGACATAATTAGTTTTTCCATTTCTTTTGGTGTTGTGGACAGTAATACTGTGTCATCAGCATATCTTCTTCTTCTTCTTCTTCGTTCGCTTCTACCACCAAAACCGCACTGTGATCCTACTGAATTTATGCCAGTCGTCCTCGTTAGGTCCCGTGGTCTCCTGTGTGGTCTCGGAAAGGACCACACGAGATCCACAAGAGGACCACAAGGGGTTCAGAGTATCATAGGGCTTTAGCCTGTAATCTTGGTGGGTCTCGGAAGCGGGATTACGTGACACTGTGGTTTTCACTGCACCAGTTCAGTCTAGGGTTGGACTTCCTCACCGGAAGACCTCGACGTGTTTAGGATATCAATGCATCCCTGCTGGGTGAGAGGCGGTAGCCCACCCAGGCCAGAGTTGGACCTTCTCACCGGAAAACCTCGACGTGTTTTGAGATACCTGTGTATCACCGCCGGGTGAGAGGTGGTTGCCCATCCAGTCCAGAGTTGGACTTTCTCACCGGAAAACCTCAGCATGATTAGGATACGCAAACATCCCCACCAGGTGAGAGGTGGTTGCTTATCTAGACTGCCCTGGTCCAGTGTCTCCGACTTCAGCATTTTGCAGTCGTGGCCGCTACCCTTCCTAGTTGTGACCAGGATGGAGCTTTTGTCCCGGAGGACGAATCCTCGCCACTAGTGACTTCCACCCCTGGGTTGAGCTGGTTTAGGCATATTATCCCAGTATGGGCATGTTTGTGACATGACCAACCTCTAGAGCAGAGGTACTGTGACATGCATAGCCTTCAAGATTCACCCCTGGTGTGAGCCAGTTTAGGCAAAATTCACCAGTATGGGTGTATATAAAGCTTGAAGTAGCAGGTGTAAATATAAAGCTTGAAGTAGCAGGTGTAAATATAAAGCTTGAAGTAGCAGGTGTAAATATAAAGCTTGAAGTAGCAGGTGTATATATAAAGCTTGAAGTAGCAGGTGTATATATAAAGCTTGAAGTATTCATTCATTCATTTGTATGTCCCTTGCAAAACTCTACATCCCTAACAGCACTCATGTAGGCCTCCCTGTTGTAAGCAAGATGGCCTGCTGCTGATGCATCCATTTGCAGATCATCAATGATATCTTGCAGCCATCTTCGCCTTGGTCTTCCTCTCTTTCTTTTTCCCATTATGTACCCTTCCAAGATGGTCTTCTCTAGATTATCATGATGTTTAATGTGTCCAAAATATTTAAATTGTTTCTCTTTAATCCTCTTCACTAGCCAACCTTCTTCAATAGTTCTTGTAGTATTGATATATTTGTTCTTTTTTTGTGTCCAAGATATTTGAAGAACTCTTCTGTTGCATTTACATTCAACGGCATTTACATGTTTCTCAGCTGTTTTGTTAAGTGTCCAGGTCTCACAGACATATGTTGCGATGGGAAAGATGCATGCCCTTAAAAATCTTATTTTTGTAGTTCTGTCTGTTCCTCTCCACAGATTCTTTAGTTGTTTTACTTTCTGAAGAGCAATAGATGTTCTCCTTTTAATTTCCCTCACTGTATCTCCATTATTAGTTAGTAGTGATCCAAGATATTCAAAACTCTCCACTTCTTACAATTTTTCCTCATTGATACATATTTCAGCTGCCTTGTTTGTTTTGTCAGTTGTCATCAATTTAGCTTTCTTTGCATTAAGATAGAGGTTTTGTTCTTCGCTGTTCTTACGGACTGACATAATTAGTTTTTCCATTTCTTTTGGTGTTGTGGACAGTAATACTGTGTCATCAGCATATCTTCTTCTTCTTCTTCTTCGTTCGCTTCTACCACCAAAACCGCACTGTGATCCTACTGAATTTATGCCAGTCGTCCTCGTTAGGTCCCGTGGTCTCCTGTGTGGTCTCGGAAAGGACCACACGAGATCCACAAGAGGACCACAAGGGGTTCAGAGTATCACAGGGCTTTAGCCTGTATTCTTGGTGGGTCTCTGAAGCGGGATTACGTGACACTGTGGTTTTCACTGCACCAGTTCAGTCTAGGGTTGGACTTCCTCACCGGAAGACCTCGACGTGTTTAGGATATCAGTATATCCCCGCCGGGTGAGAGGTGGTAGCCCACCCAGGCCAGAGTTGGACCTTCTCACCAGAAAACCTCGACGTGTTTTGAGATACCTGTGTATCACCGCCGGGTGAGAGGTGGTTGCCCATCCAGTCCAGAGTTGGACTTTCTCACCAGAAAACCTCAGCATGATTAGGATACGCAAACATCCCCACCGGGTGAGAGGTGGTTGCTTATCTAGACTGCCCTGGTCCAGTGTCTCCGACTTCAGCATTTTGCAGTCGTGGCCGCTACCCTTCCTAGTTGTGACCAGGATGGAGCTTTTGTCCCGGAGGACGAATCCTCGCCACTAGTGACTTCCACCCCTGGGTTGAGCTGGTTTAGGCATATTATCCCAGTATGGGCATGTTTGTGACATGACCAACCTCTAGAGCAGAGGTACTGTGACATGCATAGCCTTCAAGATTCACCCCTGGTGTGAGCCAGTTTAGGCAAAATTCACCAGTATGGGTGTATATCAGGCGTGACCGACCTCTAGAGCGGAGGTGGCATGACATGTCTAGCCATCAAGTTCCACCCCTGATGTGTGCCGGTTTAGGCATATTTCACCAGTGTAGGTGTATTTCGGATGTGGCCGGCCTCTAGAGCAGAGGTGGCGTGGTATGTGTAGCTCTCGCAGCGATACTACTGGACATACCAATTAAACTTCACTTTATCCTTTCTACCACCTTTTCACATCGGCACCGCACAGCAACCTTTATTTCTTTTCCGCAGTTTCTTCCTTGACCGGGAGGAGCTTCACTCCACGCGTGGCATTCGAAGAGTCTCGCCAGCAGTGTCTTAACCTCTGGGACAAGTCGGTTCATGCATTTCACCTGATATGACTGCACTCAGGACGTGGCCGACCTCCAGACCAGAGGTGCTGTGATTTGACTGTTTGCTTCGGTTTATCCTTTCTACCACCTTTTCCGCAGTGATGCTGCGCGTCAACCCTATTTGCACCTTTCTTCATTGGCCAGGAGGAACACCGCTCCACGCACGGCAGCTGAAGAATCTCGCCAACAGCGGCAGATGAGCTACCAAACGTGCCACTCATCTACCCTAAGTATCTGGTTTTCAGGCGCCAGATATTTGCCCTCGCCCCTTCTCCTGTCAGTTTAAACAGTTCTGCCACGGGAAGGCCAGGAGCTGGACTTGACTGCCAGAGGCTGTTTGAGATGCAATAAGAGTCCTTAGAACCTCAGCATATCTAATCTCTGGTATTTCATAACCTCCAATTGTTATAGCATTGTAATATTCTTTGTCTACATCTTCTCTAACATTCCTCATTATATTTTCAGTATACAAGTTAAATAAGTAAAGCAACAATATGCACCCCTGATGGACCCTTGTTTTATGTCAAACCAAGCTGTTGTTTCACCATTTATTCTTACTGCTGCCTGTTGGTCTAGATACAACATTGATGTTAATTGTATCAAATGTGTTGGAAATCCCATTTTTTCCATTATTTCCCAAAGTTTCTGGTGTTGTACACAATCAAATGCCTTTGAATAGTCTATAAAAGATAAATATAGATTCACATTAAACTCTCTGCATTTCTCTATTATTAATCTTATAATGAATATATGATCTCTTGATCCTCTTCCTTGCCTGAAACCAGCTTGGACCATATTGACTTCTTCTTCTATTTTCTTACGAGGAAGTAGCAGGAGTAAATATAAAGCTTGAAGTAGTGGGTGTAAATATAAAGCTTGAAGTGGCAGGTGTAAATATAAAGCTTCAAGTAACAGCCGTAAATATAAAGTTTTAAGTGTAAATATAAAGCCTGAAGTGGCAGGTATAAATATAAAGCCTGAAGTGGCAGGTGTAAATATAAAGCCTGAAGTGGCAGGTGTAAATATAAAGCCTGAAATGACAGGTGTAAATATAAAGCTTGTAGTGACAGGTGTAAATATAAAGCCTGAAGTGACAGGTGTAAATATAAAGCCTGAAGTGGCAGGTGTAAATATAAAGCCTGAAGTGACAGGTGTAAATATAAAGCCTGAAGTGGCAGGTTTAAATATAAAGCCTGAAGTGACAGGTGTAAATATAAAGCCTGAAGTGGAAGGTGTAAATATAAAGCCTGAAGTGGAAGGTGTAAATATAAAGCCTGAAGTGGAAGGTGTAATATAAAGCCTGAAGTGGAAGGTGTAAATAAAGCCTGAAGTAACAGGTGACCTTAGTGACTGTAACAACTGGAGAGGAGTAACCTTAATATCAGTTGTGTCAAAAGTATTTTGCAAGGTCATTTTGAATAGACTCAAAGATATAGTGGATACTGCAATGAGAGAAGAACAAGCAGGATTTCGAAAAGGGAGAAGCTGTCTCGACCAGATCTTTACTCTCAGAATAATACTTGAAGAACATATTGAAAAGCAGAAACCATTAATACTGAATTTCATAGATTTTAAGAAGGCATTTGATAGCATACACAGAGATTCATTATGGAGAATTTTATGTCTATATGGAATACCATCTAAAATTGTCAACATCATTAAGGACTTATACAATGGATATGGTTGTGCAGTCAAGACAGAAGAAGGGATGAGTGAATGGTTCCAGATTGAAACAGGCGTGAAACAAGGATGTATACTGTCTCCTTTACTTTTTGGGATTACAATAGACTTCATAATGAAAAAATGCTGCACAGCAACCTTTATTTCTTTTCCGCAGTTTCTTCCTTGACCGGGAGGAGCTTCACTCCACGCGTGGCATTCGAAGAGTCTCGCCAGCAGTGTCTTAACCTCTGGGACAAGTCGGTTCATGCATTTCACCTGATATGACTGCACTCAGGACGTGGCCGACCTCCAGACCAGAGGTGCTGTGATTTGACTGTTTGCTTCGGTTTATCCTTTCTACCACCTTTTCCGCAGTGATGCTGCGCGTCAACCCTATTTGCACCTTTCTTCATTGGCCAGGAGGAACACCGCTCCACGCACGGCAGCTGAAGAATCTCGCCAACAGCGGCAGATGAGCTACCAAACGTGCCACTCATCTACCCTAAGTATCTGGTTTTCAGGCGCCAGATATTTGCCCTCGCCCCTTCTCCTGTCAGTTTAAACAGTTCTGCCACGGGAAGGCCAGGAGCTGGACTTGACTGCCAGAGGCTGTTTGAGATGCAATAAGAGTCCTTAGAACCTCAGCATATCTAATCTCTGGTATTTCATAACCTCCAATTGTTAAAGCATTGTAATATTCTTTGTCTACATCTTCTCTAACATTCCTCATTATATTTTCAGTATACAAGTTAAATAAGTAAAGCAACAATATGCACCCCTGATGGACCCTTGTTTTATGTCAAACCAAGCTGTTGTTTCACCATTTATTCTTACTGCTGCCTGTTGGTCTAGATACAACATTGATGTTAATTGTATCAAATGTGTTGGAAATCCCATTTTTTCCATTATTTCCCAAAGTTTCTGGTGTTGTACACAATCAAATGCCTTTGAATAGTCTATAAAAGATAAATATAGATTCACATTAAACTCTCTGCATTTCTCTATTATTAATCTTATAATGAATATATGATCTCTTGATCCTCTTCCTTGCCTGAAACCAGCTTGGACCATATTGACTTCTTCTTCTATTTTCTTACGAGGAAGTAGCAGGAGTAAATATAAAGCTTGAAGTAGTGGGTGTAAATATAAAGCTTGAAGTGGCAGGTGTAAATATAAAGCTTCAAGTAACAGCCGTAAATATAAAGTTTTAAGTGTAAATATAAAGCCTGAAGTGGCAGGTATAAATATAAAGCCTGAAGTGGCAGGTGTAAATATAAAGCCTGAAGTGGCAGGTGTAAATATAAAGCCTGAAATGACAGGTGTAAATATAAAGCTTGTAGTGACAGGTGTAAATATAAAGCCTGAAGTGACAGGTGTAAATATAAAGCCTGAAGTGGCAGGTGTAAATATAAAGCCTGAAGTGACAGGTGTAAATATAAAGCCTGAAGTGGCAGGTTTAAATATAAAGCCTGAAGTGACAGGTGTAAATATAAAGCCTGAAGTGGAAGGTGTAAATATAAAGCCTGAAGTGGAAGGTGTAAATATAAAGCCTGAAGTGGAAGGTGTAAATATAAAGCCTGAAGTGGAAGGTGTAAATATAAAGCCTGAAGTAACAGGTGACCTTAGTGACTGTAACAACTGGAGAGGAGTAACCTTAATATCAGTTGTGTCAAAAGTATTTTGCAAGGTCATTTTGAATAGACTCAAAGATATAGTGGATACTGCAATGAGAGAAGAACAAGCAGGATTTCGAAAAGGGAGAAGCTGTCTCGACCAGATCTTTACTCTCAGAATAATACTTGAAGAACATATTGAAAAGCAGAAACCATTAATACTGAATTTCATAGATTTTAAGAAGGCATTTGATAGCATACACAGAGATTCATTATGGAGAATTTTATGTCTATATGGAATACCATCTAAAATTGTCAACATCATTAAGGACTTATACAATGGATATGGTTGTGCAGTCAAGACAGAAGAAGGGATGAGTGAATGGTTCCAGATTGAAACAGGCGTGAAACAAGGATGTATACTGTCTCCTTTACTTTTTGGGATTACAATAGACTTCATAATGAAAAAATGCTGCACAGGTAACACAGGTATTGACTGGGTACATGGGACCCAACTAGAAGATCTTGATTTTGCTGATGACATAACTCTTATCAGTAATAATGTGAATTCCATGCAAGAAAAAACAGATAGCCTATCTTCACTGGCTAGCAAAATAGGACTTGAAATTAACAAGGACAAAACAAAAATAATGAAAATTCCCATCAATCAAAATGGAAAAATACACATAGAAGGGACAGATATTGAAGAAGTCAATCAATTTGCATACCTTGGCAGCTACATAGACCAGGATGGTGACACTAGAAAGGAAGTTAGGATCAGAATTGCAAAAGCAGCATCAATCTTCAAGAATCTTGAGAACATATGGAATTCAAAAGTTATAAGCACAAAAACCAAGTTAAGACTATTCAATTCAAATGTAATATCCACCCTCATTTATGCATGCGAAAGCTGGAAAACAACTAAAGAAATAGAAAAGAAATTAGACTCTTTTGAAAACAAATGCCTAAGGAAAATACTCGGCATCAAGTGGAATGAATTCAAGAACAATGCAGAGATAAGACAGATGACTGAACAACAACCAGTCTCACGGGTGATCAGGAAAAGGAGATGGACATATGTTGGCCACTTGATGAGAAGAAATGAGCAGAGAATCCCAAAACAAGCTATCAAGTGGAACACAACAGGCCGAAGAAAAAGGGGCAGACCGCGTGAAACTCTGAAGAGAACATTATTAAGAGAGGCCAAGTTAACAGGCATAAAATCCTTTGATGAGGTTGAAAGACTCGCCGAAGACAGGAAAAATTGGCGAACTACTTTGCGAGCCCTATGTGACGTCTAACGGCACGGGAAGGATATAAGATAAGAACAGGTGGGTGTAAATAAAAAGCTTCAAGTAATAGCTGTAAATATATAAGTACACACAACAAATGAAACCAATGCATGAATAATTACTGCTTAGATTCAAATAAAAGATTATACAGAAAAATAAAAAAGATGTAATCATGATACCACTGAATTCAATCTATATTTTATATCTTCAATTATTTTTAACGCGTTAGTCACTGTTACTAGAACCTGTCTGTGTTAGTCACTGTTACCAGAACCTGTCTGTGTTAGTCATTGTTACTAGAACCTGTCTGTGTTAGTCACTGTTACTAGAACCTGTCTGTGTTAGTCACTGTTACTAGAACCTGTCTGTGTTAGTCACTGTTACTATAACCTGTCTGTGTTAGTCACTGTTACTATAACCTGTCTGTGTTAGTCACTGTTACTATAACCTGTCTGTGTTAGTCACGGTTACTAGAACCTGTCTGTGTTAGTCACTGTTACTAGAACCTGTCTGTGTTAGTCACTGTTACTAGAACCTGTCTGTGTTAGTTACTGTTACTAGAACCTGTCTGTGTTAGTCACTGTTACTATAACCTGTCTGTGTTAGTCATTGTTACTAGAACCTATCTGAGTCATGGCTGCCATAATCTAACTCAAGGTTACATACTCTCTGGTCTGTTACAACCAGTCTTTGTTAGTCACGGTTACATGAAGTCTGGTCACTTATAACCAGTCTGTGTTAGTCATGGTTACATGCATGCTCTGTCTGTTATAACCAGTCTGCATTAGTCATGATTACATACTCTCTGGTCTGTCATAACCAGTCTGTTTTAGTCATAGTTAATACTCTCTGGTCTGTTATAACCAGTCTGCACAGTCAAGGTTACATACTCTCTGTCTATTATAACCAATCTGTGTTAGTCCTGATTACATTTTCTCTGGCCTTTTATAACCAGTCTGTGTTAATCATGGTTACATGCTCTCTGGTCAATTATAACCAGTCTGTGTTAGTTATGGATACATGCTCTCTGGTCAATTATAACCGGTCAGTGTATTTATGGTTATATGGCCTTGTAAGATTCAGTGGTCAAATTTTGGTTCAAACTGATGTAATTGTTGAGTCATGCTTCTTAACAAAACTGATCTAACTGTTGAGTCTTGACTCTTAACCAAATTGATCTAACTGTTGAGTCTTCACTCTTAACAAAAGTGATCTAACTGTTGAGTCTTGACTCTTAACAAAACTGATCCAACTGTTGAGTCTTGACTCTTAACAAAACTGATCTAACTGCTGAGTCTCGACTCTTAACAAAACTGATCTAACTGTTGCGTCTTGACTCTTAACAAAACTGATGTAACTGTTGAGTCTTGACTCTTAACAAAACTGATCCAACTGTTGAGTCTTGACTCTTAACAAAACTGATCCAACTGTTGAGTCTCAACTCTTAACAAAACTGATCTAACTGCTGTCTCAACTCTTAACAAAACTGATCTAACTGCTGAGTCTCAACTCTTAACAAAACTGATCTAACTGCTGAGTCTCAACTCTTAACAAAACTGATCTAACTGCTGAGTCTCAACTCTTAACAAACCTGATGTAACTGCTGAGTCTCAACTCTTAACAAAACTGATCTAACTGCTGAGTCTCGACTCTTAACAAAACTGATCTAACTGCTGAGTCTCAACTCTTAACAAAACTGATGTAACTGTTGAGTCTCGACTCTTAACAAAACTGATCTAACTGCTGAGTCTCGACTCTTAACAAAACTGATCTAACTGCTGAGTCTCAACTCTTAACAAAACTGATCTAACTGTTGAGTTTTGACTCTTAACCAGCACGATCCATTTAAATGTCTATAAAAACAATTTTTCAAAATAAATAGTTATAATTGTTTTGTTCCACAGTTTGGAGTTTGTAATTTTAAACCACCATAAATGCTAATAGCAGACATCATGTCATTTCCCCACATCAAGGTCAATGTTTTTTATTATCAAAAATGTTTGTGTGTCATGGATGTTGCATTAGAGGAAGAGTTTTGAGGTAGTTAATCATATGTGTGTCATGTATGTTGTGGGTCATGTATGTTGTATGAGAGTTAGAGTTTTGAGATAGCTGATCACATGTGGGTTGTGTATGTTGTATGACAGTTAGAGTTTCGAGGTAGCTGATCACATGTGGGTCATGTATGTTGTATGACAGGAAGAGTTTCGAGGTAGCTGATCACATGTGGGTCATGTATGTTGTATGACAGGAAGAGTTTCGAGGTAGCTGATCACATGTGGGTCGTGTATGCTGTATGACAGGAAGAGTTTCGAGGTAGCTGATCACATGTGGGTCATGTATGTTGTATGATAGGAAGAGTTTCGAGGTAGCTGATCACATGTGGGTCGTGTATGTTGTATGACAGGAAGAGTTTCGAGATAGCTGATCACATGGCATAATTCATGAGATGAAAGATTTTGACAGGTATTGAATCTTGCCTTTATTCTCAACTGAGTAGGATGAGATTTCATTAAGAGGAATTTTGTCTTCTTAAAATGTATTCCTGCCACATTTACCTGACACGTTTTGTCAGTGCCAGGACTTGATGAACTGCCAACATGCCCACACACCCAACCCAACTTCAAACATGTCACGATGAAATCAGCTCAACAGTTTCTGCTTCCATTTTTTTGTGAGGGAAGGTCAGATATCTTGAAAAATTAGATGAAAAGTGAAGACCATAAATTCTCTGACATGGTAACGAAACAAACTAATGAAAATACACACCTCCTTATGATGTCGCTCCTCGTCTCTCTGTATCTCTGCTTCCTGGACATCCTGTATTCCGCTAAATGTGACTGAAGCATTGGGGATTTCGTCGTCACAAAAACTAATACTGGCACTCATTGTCAACAATTTGTCATGTCTATATCATCATCATGAGATGCCAAGTTCAGTGAATGTCAACAGATGATATAATAAATTCAGCCTCACAACATCCTGTAATTACCAGCACTGGAAAGAAATAAAACCAAACATAATGACAAGTTAAATGAATGTTTTATACACAATGTAATGACAAGTTAAGTGAATGTTTTACACACAATGTAATGACAAGTTAAATGAATGTTTTACATACAATGTAATGACAAGTTAAGTGAATGTTTTACACACAATGTAATGACAAGTTAAGTGAATGTTTTACACACAATGTAATGACAAGTTAAATGAATGTTTTACATACAATGTAATGACAAGTTAAGTGAATGTTTTACACACAATGTAATGACAAGTTAAGTGAATGTTTTACACACAATGTAATGACAAGTTAAGGGAATGTTTTATACACAACATAATGACAAGTTAAATGAATGTTTTACACACAATGTAATGACAAGTTAAGTGAATGTTTTACACACAATGTAATGACAAGTTAAGGGAATGCTTTACACACAATGTAATGACAAGTTAAGTGAATGTTTTACACACAATGTAATGACATGTTAAATGAATGTTTACACACAATGTAATGACAAGTTAAGTGGATGTTTTACACACAATGTTATGACAAAGTATGTCTCACAATATCCTGTAACTATCAACAGGGGTGGAGGTGTGTGAATAAAATGACACATGAGCTGAATAAAATGATATACTTCAATATTCATAATTAAAACTATTCAAAAACCTTTTTTTTTTCAATAACTGATACATTTTTCTCCACTTACAAAACCAAATTAAAATGTCATTACTATATTATATTGACTTGTACAGTCAGTACTGTTGACATAACAAGACAACTTTATCAACAATCAGTACAGCTGACATAACAAGACAACTTTATCAACAATCAGTACAGCTGACATAACAAGACAACTTCATTAAGAAGCAAATGTGGCCAGCTCTGATATAAATAGCTGTTGACTTCATGAGCAGTCAAACCACAATCTAGCTATCACAGACATAAATTACTATCTGGCAAACTTTTGAACATGTTACATCTTTTTTAAGCTTAAAAACTAAACCCCAAGTAGGACTGCAGCAAGAACATTTCTGAGGATGAGCAACAAATATTTTTATTATTGCCTGAAGACAGGTTACACACTGAATCCAGTTACCACCACAAAACTATACTTACACATCTTTTCTAATCTCTAACAAACTCTTATATTATTTACTGCAAAACACAGAAGGCCAAACTTTAGTTAAGAATTAAAAAATCACAAAATTTTTTTATCATTAGAGCATATTAATATTATCATTTTAGAAATTAGTAAAAGAACAAAGAACAAAATAAAGTTTGACTTACAAGAAAATGTCCTTCCACTCACAACTGTGATAGTAACTGATGTAAAGCTGGTACTAGAGGACTGACAGTAACCGATGTAAAGTTGGTACTAGCAGACTGACAGTAACTGATATAAAGCAGGTACTAATAGACTGATAGTAACTAATGTAAAGCTGATACTAGTGGACTGATAGTAACTGATATAAAGCTAGTCTTAGCAGACTGATAGTAAATGATATAAAGCTGGTACTAGGGGACTGACAATAACTGTTATAAAGCTGGTACTAGGGGACTGACAATAAATGTTATAAAGCTGGTACTAGTAGACTTAGAAAATGTGTATTGTGTTGCTAACGAAAACAGGCAGGGAGAGAAAAGAAAGATGGAAAAGTTCCATTAGTCATACTCCTTACTTCTAACGTTTATTCCTTTCTCCCTCAACCTATTCTACGCACAACGAAAGACGCTGTTCTACTTTAGCTTGGCGTTTTATGTTTCATGTGTCACACAAGCGCTCTGCCACGTCCGATCTAAGATCACAACGCCAACCTGACATGTTCTGGCAAGTCTAAACACGTCTGCTCTTATAAACACGACCTTGTCAGCCTAATCTAGGTAAAAAGTCACTTTACACAACCTACCTTTCACATGTTGACGTTGGTTGATTTTCACTTGTAAAATTAACCGTTAATGTGTGAATAAACAGTCGGCAAGATGAAAGTGTTTTGAAGCATCCGCCCTGACTAGACTATGCCAATCTTCTTGACAGCGGAACCGGAAACCGATTGAGAAAAACGTTCAGTGGTTGTTTCGATTTTTTTCTGGCATTTATTATGATCCGCGTTTTTGTTTGTTTGTTTGTTTTTTTTTTTGCTTGTCTGTCTGTCTGTTTGTTTGTTTGTTTGTTTGTTTGTTTGTTTGTTTGTTTTCATGCAGGTCAAATGAGATGGGGTCCAAGCCGGTGTTTTAAGGGAGGACCCGGAGAGCTGTGGGACTGGGGTGTAGTTAGTGAAAACAGAATGGCTAATGAATGTGGAGGTGCGGGTGGGCTGGAGCAAAGAATTGTGGGCCCTGGACAAAGTATTGCATTGGACCCCCTACCTACACATTAGAAGGAATTAAAATGTAAATCGTCGATAAATATTTGTTGGTATTTTCAACAAAATCAGTGTTTAAGATTTAAGAAAAAAATAATGTGAATTTAGGCTTGATCAACAGAAACTTTTGAACATTACAAGCTTTGAAAAACACAAACATTTCAAAGTATAAATGATAAATAATGATAAACCATACCGTATGAATGAATGAATACTTATTAATCGACACAAATGTTTGCGCATTTATTTGTTAAGAATTGTTTTGTAACTGTAATCAGAGACTGGCATCGCCTCACTGCGGGCACTCCTGTATGTGCACCGCCTTCCCCTTCCAACGCCCACTGAAGCGACCACTTGCTGGTAGAGCCAGTCACACACTGGTTGTGGGTCAGTCGGTCAGTCATTTGCATGTCCCTTGCGGAACTTTGCCTCCCTAGCAGCTCTACTATAGGCCTCTCGGTTGTAAGCAAGATGCCCCGATGCGTTCATTTGCAGATCATCAATGATGTCATGCAGCCATCTTCGCCTTGGTCTTCTTCTCTTTCTTTTTCCCATTATGTATAATAGGATTTAGTGTCTACGTCTTGACACAGTACAAGACAAGAATGGTATTTGTTTGTTTCTTGACAAATTGAAAGCCACTGAAATAAGTTAGTGGTGCCACTGAAAGCAGAATGCCTAATGTGTAATTTTCTCTACTACTCAAGTTAACTATTCCAAGAATTAGAATCCACCAAATGGTTACTAGACTAAACGACAGATAACAATAACCCATCAAACCTTTTGCAATCAGTTTTCATTGCCTTACCAAAGAAACCAGGTGTAGCAGAATGCGAAGATCATCGATCCATTAGTCTTATGAGTCATGTTACCAAAATCCTACTTCGTATTGTCACGAGAAGAGTCAGGGGCAAAATAAAACCAGAAATCGCTGAAGAACAGTGTGGCTTCGTCGAATGAAAGGCACAAGTAATGCCATATATATTGAGAATATTGATGGAAAGAACAATAGAAGTAAAAACGGACCTATGCTTATGCTTCATAGACTACTGTAAAGCATTCGATAAAGTGAGACACACAGAAATTATAAGAATGCTGGAAGACATCAATATAGATGGGAAAGATCTGAAACTCATCAAAAATATATACTGGCAACAATCAGCTGCAATGAAGGTTGAGGACCAAATAGGAGCATTTCAAGACATAAAATTGGGAGTGAGACAAGGATGTGTTCTATCTCCTGACATCTTCTCCTTGTACAGTGAAAACATAATGAGAAATATAGAGAGCTTGCCAGGAATATCAGTTGGCGGGTACAACCTTAACAATTTAAGATATGTAGACGACACAGTTCTGATTGATAAAAGTGAAGGGGAGCTACATGCTCTTCTGGACGTCGTGGTTCGTGAAAGTAAAAGTAAAGGTCTCAGCCTGAATAAAAAGAAGACTGAAGTGATGGTCCTCTCAAAGAAAAGAATACCACCACAATGTAACATTACCATCGATGGCACAGAACTGAAACAAACTGATAGATTCAGGTACTTAGGAACAATTATAACAGCTGATGGGAAATGTCACAACGAAATAAAAAGCAGACGTGCTCAGGCAAAGTCAGCATTCCAGAAAATGAGAAACATCTTGTGCAACAGATCCATATCAATGGAAACAAGATTCTGAGTACTTAAATGTTACATCGAGCCAATTTTGTTTTATGGGTGTGAAGCATGGTCCATGAGTAAGAGAGTACAGTGAGAAATGGAGGTCATGGAAATGTAGTTCATAAAAAGGATGTTGAAGGTACCATGGACAGCTAAGAAAACCAACGAAGAAGTCTTAAGAGAGGCTGGAGTTAAAAGGCAAATTATAGCAAAGATCAGAGGCAGACAAATAAGATTTGTAGGGCATTTTCTGAGAAGAGGAAAATTGGAACACATTGTGGCAACTGGAAACATTGAGGGAAGAAGAGACAAAGGAAGACAGAGAGAGAAGTTACTGGATGGGCTGTCAGTGTGGCTAGGAAGAAAGTCACCGGCGGATCTCGTAATCAAATTTAAAGACAGGGAATTGTGGAGAAAAATGATCGCCTACGCCACGTCGCACGGCACTTGATTGATTGAACAACACACACAGATTCTCAACACAATCACGCCATTCAATATTGATAACCTTGACCACAAGACCAATGTCATTCTTCAATACGATACAAAAAAATGTACATGTATCACGACAGTCTCCAGTTTTACAGTTTCAAGGAACAACCAAAACTTTAATATGAGAATTGTATATGGATGACATAATGTGAAATGAATAAATCAAGGAAAACAGACAACACAACAAAATACATAAAGCCAAGTGTACTTACCGCCACAAACAAAATAAGACTCAAGACATACTTACAGACTAGTATCCTAATAACCACTGATCCAAACCATGGAAATCAACATCTCAACAAAAATCCTTCAACCTACGTCCTACATCACTATGTCCACAAGGACAACCCACAATGAAACATGGTCCTATTCTTACAACAACTATAACACAGTTGAGGTTCTACCTCTCAACCATGACTGGAAAATTCTAACTCTATTTCTGAGTCTTTTTTTTCTGTCTGAGTTCATTTTCTCTGAGCCTCCTTTATTTTTATATTTCCCGGCCCCGCTTTGAAATCAAGTAATATTCCATACACTATCGTATGATGTTAAGACCTAGAAACTTCTCTCTGCCTTTCACGTGATAATCAGACTTTCTGTACTGTACTAGTTCACCCTATTAAATCAGTTTGACTACAAACAAGACTGGTGAACATTACTGAAAGTTCTAGAAGTCTTATTAACCTCTCCACCTTAGGGAGTTAAACTCTTCTCCCCTTATGCCAGTATCATAATGGTTTATATGTACTCTTCAAAGATGGTCTTTTCCAGGTTCTCGTGACGTTGTGGGTAACACGACCTAAACCACCTCTTTGGAGAAAACGTCCACTTCCCCTCTCCACCCCCAAATCTATCATCCTCATGATGTGATTGTCATCGTTCAACCTGATATCGTTCCTCCATATGCAGTCTCCTCCTTGTCCATTCTTAAGGGGCCCTGAATTGATGCCATGCCTTCCAGCTTGTCCATTCTTAGGGGGCCCTGAATTGATGCCATGCCTTCCAGCTTGTCCATTCTTAGGGGGCCCTGAATTGATGCCATGCCTACCAGCTTGTCCATTCTTAGGGGGCCCTGAATTGATGCCATGCCTACCAGTTTGTCCTTTCTTAGGGGGCCCTGAATTGATGCTATGCCTACAAGCTTATCCACTTTCTCACTGGCTGTCTTCTTCTTCTTCTTCTTCTTCGTTCGCTTCTACCACCAAAACCGCACTGTGATCCTACTGAATTTACGCCTGTGGTCCTCGTTAGGTCCCGTGGTCTCCTATGTGGTCCCCGAGATCCCTGAGAGGACCACAAGAGGTTCAGAGTATCAGAGGGCTTTAGCCTGTATTCTTGGTGGGTCTCAGAAGCGGATTGCGTTACAACGTGGTTTTCGTTGCACCAGTTCAGTCTAGAGTTGGACGTTCTCACCGGAAGACCTCGACGTGTTTAGGATATCAATGCATCCCCGCTGGGTGAGAGGCGGTAGCCCACCCAGGCCAGAGTTGGACCGTCTCACCGGAAAACCTCGACGTGTTTTGAGATACCCGTGTATCACCGCCGGGTGAGAGGTGGTTGCCCATCCAGTCCAGAGTTGGACTTTCTCACCGGAAAACCTCAGCATGATTAGGATACGCAAACATCCCCGCCGGGTGAGAGAGCAGAGGTGGCGTGGTATGTGTAGCTCTCGCAGCGATACTACTGGACGTATCGATTAAATTTCACATTATCTTTTCCACCACCTTTTCACACCCGCGCCGCACAGCAACCTTTATTTCTTTTCCGCATTTTCTTCCTTGACCGGGAGAAGCTTCACTCCAAGCGCGGCATTCGAAGAGTCTCGCCAGCAGTGTCTTAACCTCTGGGACAAGTCAGTTCATGCATTTCACCTGATATGACTGCACTCAGGACGTGGCCGACCTCCAGACCAGAGGTGCCATGATTTGACTGTTTGCTTCGCTTTATCATTTCTACCGCCTTTTCCGCAGTGTTGCTGCTCGGCAACCCCATTTTCACCCTTCTTCGTTGGCCGGGAGGAGCACCGCTCCACGCACGGCAGCTGAAGAATTTCGCCAACAGCAGTAGATGAGCTACCAAACGTGCCACTCATCTACCCTAAGTATCTGGTTTTCAGGCGCCAGATATTCGCCCTCGCCCCTTCTCCTGTCAGTTTAAACAGTTCTGCCACGGGAAGGCCAGGAGCTGGACTTGACTGCCAGAGGCTGTTGAGACGCATGCCGTTGGAGTGGAGATCGAATTCTCCACCCCACCTCCGGCAATAACAGTCCATAGAACCTCACTGACTGTGACTCCTGCATGACCTGGGCAACAGATCTACGTCAAACTGGATAACCGAGAGCCCTCTAGAAAGCTGTAAACACTCCCTCCAGAAGAACTGTCTCTCAGTTCTCTGTAACATGGTTTGGGAGTCTGTTACAACGACCCATGAGTGTCGGCCTGATCCACCAGCCAGGAGATTGTTTCTGATGCTGCCTTCACCTTCATTCTCATGCTTGAAGTGCTGGTTGCACAGGCTTCATAAGTTTTAGTTATGAAAATAAGCGCTTCCTTTTACACTTGGTTACCATCACGCATATGCACATTCTGAGAGTGATTTCAACGTTGAGAAACATTCTGAGAGTGATTTCAATGTTGATAAACATTCTGAGAGTAATTTCAACATTGAAAAACATTCTGAGAGTGATTTCAACATTGAGAAAGATTCTGTGAGTGATTTCAACGTTGATAAACATTCTGAGAGTGAGAGTGATTTCAACATTGAGAAAGATTCTGTGAGTGATTTCAACGTTGATAAACATTCTGAGAGTGAGAGTGATTTCAACATTGAGAAACATTCTGAGAGTGATTTCAACATTGAGAAACATTCTGAGAGTGATTTCAACATTGAGAAACATTCTGAGAGTGAGAGTGATTTCAACATTGAGAAACATTCTGAGAGTGATTTCAACATTGAGAAACATTCTGAGAGTCTTCTTCTTCTTCTTCTTCTTCGTTCGCACTGTCTGTCTATATCTGCAGTCCTGTCTCTTGGATAAATTTCACTGTTTTTTGTAATTCATGTATGGAACCGTAGAGCTTATCTTCTTTAGTGGTTTCACTGGGCCAGTAATTATTTCTCAGTGTCTCGTAGTTGATGCAGTTCTGGAGGATATGTTCCACAGTTTGGGGCACCTGGGCACATGTACATAGATTAGTAGTACCAACCTTAAACTTTGTATACATATGACTTCGGAGTCGGCTGTGTCCTGTTCGGAGACGGAAGATGGTGACTTGTTCCTTTCTGTTGAGCATGTGATAGTCATCATGTGGTGGTGTTTGTGGCTTCCTGTAGGTTTTTATCATGCTTTTCTTCTGATTATAAGTGACTGGTATGTCTGGTTGCTCCATTTCAGTGCCCTCTTTGGCCAGATGGTCAGCTTTCTCATTGCCTGGTATCCCACAGTGGGAGGGAATCCATTGCAAACTGACCCCATGTTGTAAGCCAATTTTTGACAAGGCATCCTTAAGGTCTGGTAGTTTGTTGCACTGAAGAGCTTCCAGTACTGATCTTGCATCTGTGAGAATTACTACAGGACATATATCAATTCTGGAGTCTGATAGTTTTTCAACTGCAGCAATAATTGCCCTAACTTCTGCATCAAAGTTGTTGCAGTATTTTCCAGTGGGTATGGAAATCTTGTCAATGGCGTTGTTTGGATATTCAATATATGCTCCTGCCCCTCCATTCTTTATGGCATTATGTGCAGATCCATCTGTATACACACGTATCCAGGTGTCACATGG
Source organism: Achatina immaculata (assembly GCA_009760885.1). NCBI lineage: Eukaryota > Metazoa > Mollusca > Gastropoda > Stylommatophora > Achatinidae > Lissachatina > Lissachatina immaculata. Next base: position 31,971,733 of record CM019710.1, on the reverse strand, counting down.
ATATTTGTCATCTAGAACACTAAGTGTGGCTGTTGATCTTACCAGACTGCTCTGCATCTCACCATTCTGCACACCTTTCACTTCAGTCTGAATAGTTATTTGTGTATAATCTGCTTCTTTCCATGGTGTATGCTCTGGTACAGATGATAATGGAGCAACTACAGTTGGAAGGTCAGGTATCAGCTTACGCATACGCTTTGCCTGATGAATGAAGCTGCTTCTTTTAAGCCGTCCTAATGCCAAGTTATTGAATCTCTCCTTCAGGGGATGGCTTACAGAGCTAAGGAATTTTTCTCCCATGGTCATGACTTTTGTGCCTCTACGTTCCTTTAGCGGTTGAACACCAACTATTTTCTGCATTTCTACTATTGGTGTGGACCTCATGGCACCTGTGATAATCCGTAGTGACTGATTTTGAACCTTGTCTAGATTATGCAGCGTAGTGTTTGATGCTGTGCACCAAGATGTTGAGCCATATTCTAAATGTGGTAGAATACTTTGCTGATATACATTCTTGATGATTCTTTCACTAGCTCCCCATGTGGTTCCACTCAATTTTCTTAATATGGCTAGTTTTCTTCTGGCTTTTGCTTCTGCACTGTTGATGTGTTGCTTCCAAGTCAGTTTTGAGTCAAGAGTCACTCCTAAGTAAGTGGGTTGGTTGTCCATCCTTAAGGGTATTTCATTTACAAAGATCTTACCTGCTTTCTGTTTAGATGAGAGGGTGAACAGAGTGGTACTTGATTTCTCTGTGTTGATACTTACACACCATTTGTTTGTCCATGATGTCAAGATGTCTGCTGCTCTTTGGAGTCTCTGTGTAGCAACTGTCGCATATTCATCTGTACACCACATGACCAGATCATCTGCATACAGTGCCGCTTTGATTCCATAGGGAAGTTCCTTGACCAGGTCATTAATGAATACAAGGAATAGTGTAGGCGAAAGGACTCCTCCTTGTGGAACACCGTGTCGCAGAAGTACTTTCTGGCTTTTGTGTCCATCCATTACTACTCTAGCTCTTCTATTATGTAAATAGGACATTCTGAGAGTGATTTCAACATTGAGAAACATTCTGAGAGTAATTTCGACATTGAGAAACACAGATTTCAATTTGCCATAAATTAGTTTGCTGTATAAGGCAAGGGCTTCCTGTTCAAGATGGAGGGATGTTTTTCTTCAGCTTGATAGGAAACGTTGATCGACAGGGAGAGAGATAGATTTGAGATCGCCATGTTTCTCACATGGACAACTTTATGTTGCTTGCTAAAAGGTGGATTCACCCAAGACTTTATTCTTGCTCATGGAGGTGAAACTAAAAATGTTGTTTGTAATCAAACCATCTAGACTCTGTAGAACCATCTAGAAGGTTGTGGATATGAATAGAACATTGCTGAACCTTCTAGAAGATCGTAGAACTGAATAGACCTCTGTAGAACCTTCTAGAAGGCTGTGGAAAGGAACTGAACGATGTAGAAGCGTCTGGAAGATTGTAGAAATGAATAGAACTTGTGTGATTGAGATAAATAAATACCCGGACAACGTCGGGTACTTAACTAGTTACACTATAAATGTAACATTTGAGCCACCTATTTAGGAGGGAATAGGTTTTGTGGATATTGAAATTGTGTAAGTTCAGTAAGCAAATTTTCTCTCCCACTCAGTTTTATGCATCAGTCGCATACCGGGGGTGGGGGCTTCACCAGATGGTGGAAAGCGACCACATTTTATATAGAGAAGTAACCAGTATACCTAAGACAGTTCAACATTCACATTTAGATACTGTGTGGAGCAACTAGAGGATAGGGTGTCCATAGTTTTCTTGACGGCACACTTTGAAAGTGACGTGGTCAACAGACTAACTTCTTGCAGATGGAGTTTCTGCTCAGTATGCGTAGAATTGTAAAAGAGAACCAAATTTTATATGTTCAGAAGTTCATGTACTAACCGCACTTTCCTCCGATTTCAGAGCCTCACAACCAAACACCACGTGACAAACTCGTCAACATAGATGCAACTTTGGGGAACACGTCACTTAATATGGGGCTTTTCTTCGTTCATTCATTCATTTATTCATTCATCCATTCTTTCATGTTGATTATTTTGCCAAAACAGGTGCTAACATGAGTTGTTCTGAAGTACGATTTATGACTTTATCATGGTTTTCATTGTTAAATTGTAGGTCGTGTTGTACATGAGCTGTCACTAGAATAAGTTTACAATTTTATGACTTTGCCTGGCCCTATAACATTCGTCTGGTTCATTTTGTTTGTTTGTTTGTTTTTTTTTGGAAATTTTCTATCTTTACATGAAATTGTACCATTTAAAAAATTATTTTGTGTTTTAATTTGGGGAACGATTTACAATTATAGCACGACATTTCATTCTTTAACTTGTTTAAAACTCTACTTTCTTATGCTTAAGTCTGTTTCTTCTATTTATTTCTAATACCATAATACACTACTGGTAGACAGGGTAACTGTACAATGAACGAAATGTTTCTTCGCTCCAAAGAGAAAATGACCAGTGATTTTTTCCGACAAAGAGTTGGTAACATTTTTTTTTTTTCCTTTGGTTGATCCATCCACAACGGACGATATGTTTCTGCAAGGTCTGTATGTGCACCTTTTGTGAGGTATTTGATGCTCGATCTTTATTTTCACACCAGTTTGATTATTCCACTCTACATTTTTTATTTTGCCGATAAATTTGTAAGTTTGTGCATTTTTTTGGGTCCAAACAACGATCAGACGCTGCACAATGACTAGAATTGGCCTATGAGAATATGAGAGCAATGTTCGTGTTGACTCCAGACATTAGTCTCAGGTAAGGTAAGCTTAGAATTGTGTGTCAAGACATCAGTCTCAGGTAATTTTAGCTAAGAATTGTGTGTCAAGACATCAGTCTCAGGTAATTTTAGCTAAGAATTGTGTGTCAAGACATCAGTCTCAGGTAATTTTAGCTAAGAATTGTGTGTCAAGACATCAGTCTCAGGTAATTTTAGCTAAGAATTGTGTGTCCAGACATTAGTCTCAGGTAAGGTAAGCTTAGAATTGTGTGTCAAGACATCAGTCTCAGGTAATTTTAGCTAAGAATTGTGTGTCAAGACATCAGTCTCAGGTAATTTTAGCTAAGAATTGTGTGTCAAGACATCAGTCTCAGGTAATTTTAGCTAAGAATTGTGTGTCAAGACATCAGTCTCAGGTAATTTTAGCTAAGAATTGTGTGTCAAGACATCAGTCTCAGGTAATTTTAGCTAAGAATTGTGTGTCAAGACATCAGTCTCAGGTAATATTAGCTAAGAATTGTGTGTCAAGACATCAGTCTCAGGTAATTTTAGCTAAGAATTGTGTGTCAAGACATCAGTCTCAGGTAATTTTAGCTAAGAATTGTGTGTCAAGACATCAGTCTCAGGTAATATTAGCTAAGAATTGTGTGTCAAGACATCAGTCTCAGGTAATATTAGCTAAGAATTGTGTGTCAAGACATCAGTCTCAGGTAATATTAGCTAAGAATTGTGTGAGTTTATGTGTGCAGACATCAATCTCATGTAAGATTTGTGTGATTTTGTGCGTCCAGACATCAGTCTCATGTAAGATTTGTGTGAGTTTGTGTGTACAGACATCAATCTCAGATAAGTTTAGTTAAGAATTGTGTGTTTGTGTGTCCAGATATCAGTCTCAGGTAAGTTAAGAATTGTGTGTTTGTGTGTCCAGATATCAGTCTCAGGTAAGTTTAGTTAAGATTTGTGTGAGTTTATATGTCCAGAAGCTACAGAAATGTGTAGGGAGAATCAAGGAGCAAACATTTGTGTTGTCTGCTGGCATGATTGTCAGGTATGTTTCTTCATGACCATTATTTCAGAGATCCCTGTTCCATGTTCACGATCCCAGCATCTCTGTTTGATTCTCTCTAGTAGTTACTGACATAATACAGAGCTCACAACTGAACTGTGACTGAATGTGTGCTCACAAACATCACTGCAGACAGCAGCTTACACAGTAACATGGCAGAATACATGAGGTAGCTTACACAGTAACATGGCAGAATACATGAGGTAGCTTACACAGTAACATGGCAGAATACATGAGGTAGCTTACACAGTAACATGGCAGAATACATGAGGTAGCTTACACAGTAACATGGCAGAATACATGAGGTAGCTTACACAGTAACGTGACAGAATACATGAGGTAGCTTACACAGTAACGTGACAGAATACATGAGGTAGCTTATACAGTAGGTAGTTGTTGAGGTCTAATATGTGTGTAATGAGTCATGGAGGTCTTTGATACTTGTCTTCTTGTAGGTAGTTGTTGAGGTGTAATGTGACATGGAAGTCTTTGATACCTGTCTTCTTGTAGGTAGTTGTAGAGGTATGTGTAATGAGCAAGGTTGCTGCATGTGTGACTATGATGCTGTTATGAGCAAGGTTTCTGCATGTGTGACTATGATGCTGTTATGAGCGAGGTTGGTGCATGTGTGACTATGATGCTGTCATGAGCAAGGTTTCTGCATGTGTGACTATGATGCTGTTATGAGCAAGGTTGCTGCATGTGTGACTATGATGCTGTCATGAGCAAGGTTGCCACATGTGTGACTATGATGCTGTTATGAGCAAGGTTGCCACATGTGTGACTATGATGCTGTTATGAGCAAGGTTGGTGCATGTGTGACTATGATGCTGTCATGAGCAAGGTTGATGCATGTGTGGCTTGCTGACATGAGCAAAGTTGGTGCATGTGTGACTATGATGCTGTCATGAGCATGGTTGCTGCATGTGTGATTTTTTAGCTTGGAGTGATAAAGGCACAATAAAGAAATCTTGACAAATCCACTGAATGTAGCTGTTTGTATCATAATATGATAGGTAGAGAGTGGAGTTCTTTGTATCATGATAGGTAGTGAGTGCACTTCTTTGTATCATGATAGGTAGTGAGTGCAGTCCTTCAGTACGAGAGGCAGTGAGTGCAGCTCTTTGTATCATAATATGATGGGCAGTGAGTGCAGTTCTTTGTATAATATGATAGTGAGTGAAGTTCTTTGTATCATGATGGGCAGTGAGTGCAGCTCTTTGTATCATAATCTGATAGGTAGTGAGTGCAGTTCTTTGTATCACAGTAACATGTGGATAATTAGTTTATATAAAATTGAATATACAAAGCCACTGTAATAAAGCTGTGATAGCAAAATGTTAAAAATATTTAAGAAAATAGGTAGGAACAGATTTATTAATTAATGAGTGGACAGTTGTGGTGTTTCGGTTTGCACCTTAATCATACAAAAACATACAGGTCAAAGAAATAGAGAAAGAAAATAAAATATAAATTCACAAGAATTATACAATAAGTAGGAATGGGGGAAAACATAGGAGCAGGAAAAAAACCCAGAATAAATGGAGCACTTAGCTGTGACTTGTATGAAGCTGTGACTTGTATGAAGCTGTGACTTGTATGAAGCTGTGACTTGTATGAAGCTGTGACTTGTATGAAGCTGTGACTTGTATGAAGCTGCATCCAGGAGTGCATGTGGCAGAGTGTTGAGAATGTTTAAGTGAAGACTTGCAACATGTGATAGGTAGGCAGTAACAATGGTGCGGGGACTGCGGAAAGGGGAGAGAGTGATATAGTGGTAGTCTAGCCACTGCTACTGCTTGACCAAGACACTTGTGACGTCTTCTTTAATCTACCCCTACTAACCTCCAGATGGGAACCAAATCTGAAGTTCATCCTCATTCACAGCCACCTGAAGAAGAATCTTGCATTTGTTGGTACCAGAAAATGTAACTGGCCTCGCTATGTCACCTGCCCTCACTGTGTCACCTGCCCTCACTGTGTCACCTGCCCTCGCTGTGTCACCTGCCCTCACTGTGTCACCTGCCCTCACTGTGTCATTTGCCCTATAGTCTGGGAAATGAAAACAATTACCTTTCCTAAAACTATCCTCACTCTCCATGAAGGATTCACATGGGAGTCCCACAACATAATATATGCCACTGTATGCAAAAGGTGTTCAAGGTAGGATAACTTATATTGGTGAAACTGGTCTCATGTTAGGAGCATGCTTCTAAGTCAATCTCTAATCATTTTAATGGCCCCAACCATAGAGGCAAATCTGATTGTGTGGTAACAGGCATTAAACAATGTCACTCTGATGACAGAAGCTGGCTAACACTTGAGAACAGCTAAATTCAGGATGTATAAACTAGGAAGAAAGTAGGAGCAGCTTTATCACTTAACAGCTACAAAGTTGTGACGTTTCGGCGTGAGCCTTAATCATACAAACACACACAGGATGTATAAACTAGGAAGAAAGTAGGAGCAGCTTTATCACTTAATGACTACAAAGTTGTGACGTTTCGGCATGAGCCTTAATCATACAAACACACACACACAGGATGAAGAATTAGAGAGAGGAGATAAAGTATAGATTCATGTGAATCGTATGTTAAAAAAAAAAATAAAATGAATAGAGCACTTAGCTATAACTTGAAAGAATATGTAACTTTTCTGTCATAACTTTGTAGTCGTCAAGTAATAAAGCTGTTCCTACTTTTTTTCCTAGTTTATACATTTTGGTAAAACAGCCTTACTGTAGTAGCTACCTGTACACTAATTATTGTGTGCTACATTCAGGAATGTAGGATGCTGGAACCACATGGCTGAACTCAAAATTCATTTTCAGTTTGAGAGAAGTGCCCTAGACTTCAGTGTAAAAGTAGTGTACTTTTCTTGTAGTTGAAGTATTTCTTTGTTATATCCACCATCACCTGTATCATGACAGTCTGACTACATCTTATGTCTACAGGTAAAAAGAGACATGGAGACATGTGCAATAGACTTGACACTCAGAACAAAGCAGGAAACAGGTTATGAGGTAAGTAGACAGTGTTTATTTTCATTGGTCTTACACAGTGGCTTTACCTGAACTTTCTGGTGCTTGTCTCCTTGGATCATGAGGCACTTTACATGATCTATCAGGTGCTTGTCTCTTTGGATTATGATACACTTTACCTGATTTATAAGGTACTTGTCTCCATGGATAATGAGACACTTGCTTGTCTCTTTGGATTATGAGAAAGATTTCAGTTTAATTTGTCATATGATGCAATATTCCTTTTGTTGGTCTTAACATTTACATGTACACTGACATCCATCCATGTCCTTGGATGGTGATAGATGAAGTGATTTAGTGGATCACTCAGAGCACCTTGTGCCTCAGGAGATCACTCAGAGCACTTTGTGCCCCAGCAGATGAAGTAATCATTGCTCAGAGCACCATGTGCCCCAGCAGATCACTCAGAGCACCTTGTACCTCAGCAGATGAAGTAATCACCTCTCAGAGCACCTTGTGCCTCACCAGATCACTGAGAGCACCTTTTGCCTCAGCAGATCAGTCAGAGCACCTTGTACTTCAGCAGGTGAAGTAATCATCACTCAGAGCACCTTGTGACTCAGCAGATCATTCATAGCATTTTGTATCCCAGCAGATCACTCAGAGCACCTTGTACCTCAGCAGATGAAGTAATCATCACTCAGAGCACCTTATGCCCCATCAGATGAAGTAATCATCACTCAGAGCACCTTGTGACTCAGCAGATGAAGTAGTCATCACTCAGAGGACCTTGTACCTCAGCAGATGAAGTAATCATCACTCAGAGCACCTTGTACCTCAGCAGATGAAGTAATCATCACTCAGAGCACCTTATACCTTAGCAGATCACTCAGAGCACTTTGTACCTCAGCAGATGAAGTAATCATCACTCAGAGCACCTTGTACCTCAGCAGATGAAGTAATCATCACTCAGAGCACCTTGTGCCCCAGCAGATGAAGTAATCATCACTCAGAGTACCTTGTGCCACATCAGATGAAGTAATCATCACTCAGAGCACCTTGTGCCCCATCAGATGAAGTAATCATCACTCAGAGTACTTTGTGCCACAGCAGATCACTCAGAGCACCTTGTGCCCCAGCAGATCAGTCAGAGCACCTTGTGCCCCATCAGATGAAGTAATCATCACTCAGAGCACCTTGTGCCCCAGCAGATGAAGTAATCATCACTCAGAGCACCTTATGCCCCAGTCATCATGATCGTCATCAGCTGCCGTGCCGACTGGCATTGGCTATTATGCTTCTCCAGAGTACCCGATCCTTCATGCAGGCCATCAGTTCAGTTGGTGATCTCCTCTCACACCATCCCATCAGACTGTCTAGTATCATTTCTCTTGGTCTTCCTCTTGATCTTCTTCTTGATCTTCTTCCTTCTATTTTTCCTGTTGTTATAATATTTTCAATGCCCCCTCTTCTCATTGCATGTCCTGTGAAAGTACATTGTCTCTCTCTTATCTTTTTGACAAGGTTTTTTTTGTCTCTCCAGCTCTTCTCATACATTCTTCATTAGTTATTTTTGCTGTCCAGGGGATTCACAACATTCTTCTAATAAACCACATTTCTGCTGCTTCCAATGATTTCTGTGCAGACTTGCCTGTTGTCCATGATTTATGCCCCAGTAGATAAAGTGATCATCACTCAGAGCACCTTGTGCCCCATCAGATGAAGTAATCATCACTCAGAGCACCTTGTGCCCCATCAGATGAAGTAATCATCACTCAGAGCACCTTGTGCCCCATCAGATGAAGTAATCACTCAGAGCACCTTGTGCCCCAGCAGATGAAGTAATCATCACTCAGAGCACCTTGTGCCCCAGCAGATGAAGTAATCACTTTGTATATTTGTGTGCCATCTCAGCTTTTGCAGTTCTTACTCAGGTTGTCTTTTGTCAGCCGTTCTTTCTCTTCCTTCACATCACAAGCAAGTTTGTCAGCCATTCTTTCTCTTCCTTCACATCACAAGCAAGTTTGTCAGCCATTCTTTCTCTTCCTTCACATCACAAGCAGGTTATTCAGTCATTCTTTCTCTTCCCTCACATCACAAGCAAGTTAGTCAGTCATTCTTTCTCTTCCGTCACATTGTGTCCATCACAAGCAAGTTAGTCAGTCATTCTTTCTCTTCCCTCACATTGTGTCCATCACAAGCAAGTTAGTCAGCCATTCTTTCTCTTCCCTCACATTGTGTCCATCACAAGCAAGTTAGTCAGTCATTCTTTCTCTTCCCTAACATTATGTCCATTACAAGCAAGTTAGTCAGCCATTCTTTCTCTTCCCTCACATTGTGTCCATTACAAGCAAGTTAGTCAGCCATTCTTTCTCTTCCCTCACATCACAAGCAAGTTTGTCAGCCATTCTTTCTCTTCCCTCACATCACAAGCAAGTTTGTCAGCCATTCTTTCTCTTCTCTCACATCACAAGCAAGTTAGTCAGCCATTCTTTCTCTTCTCTCACATCACAAGCAAGTTTGTCAGCCATGCTTTCTCTTCTCTCACATCACAAGCAAGTTAATCAGTCATTCTTTCTCTTCTCTCACATCACAAGCAAGTTAATCAGTCATTCTTTCTCTTCTCTCACATCACAAGCAAGTTTGTCAGCCATTCTTTCTCTTCTCTCACATCACAAGCAAGTTAATCAGCCATTATTTCTCTTCCCTCACATCACAAACAAGTTAGTCAGCCATTATTTCTCTTCCCTCACATTATATCCATCACAAGCAAGTTAGTCAGCCATACTTTCTCTTCCCTCACATTATATCCATCACAAGCAAGTTAGTCAGCCATTCTTTCTCTTCCCTCACATTATATCCATCACAAGCAAGTTAGTCAGCCATTCTTTCTCTTCCCTCACATTGTGTCCATCACAAGCAGGTTGTAGCAGTGTTGTTGGGTCTACTTGGATCAGGTGACCAATCCTTTTCCAGTGCCTTATTTGATCAAATTATGTGTATGTCACCTTGTTTGCTTTAAGCAAGTGGTACACGACATTCCTATAGGATGAATGTTGATCATACAACAGATTTTGTAGCCTCAGTGTTGATCATACAACAGAGTTTGTAGCCTCAGGATTGATCATACAACAGAGTTTGTAGCCTCAAGATTGATCATACAACAGAGTTTGTAGCATCAAGGTTGATCATACAGCTTGGACATATAGCTTGAATTTTGAGCAGGTAATATTCTGTCCTTTCTGTGAATGTTGTGAGAATAAAAAAATTAAGAGATTAGAAGAGAAAAATCTGTTAATAGTTGGAATGTGTTAAAACTACCTCCCAGGCTAGAAGAAGAAGCTTGTTATTTGACAAAATTACTATATGTATGTCTACTATCTAACATAATCTGTGTTTTGTATGTAACACACATATGTATGTCTGTTATGCAACACATATGTTTGTTATGTAACAAACATTTTATGTTATATAACACGTGTTTGTATATTATATAACACATTTAACATGGTTGTATGGTATGTAACACTCATGTTTGTATGTTATATAACACATATGTTTGTTTGTTATGTAACACACATGTTCATATGTTATGCACATGCAATTTTCTCCCTCAGATAGCACATAATCATGTATGTAGTAAAGATTCCAGGCAACTGTTGCAGATTGCTGGTAGCAGCTGTACAACATCAGCAGCTCAGACTTGCTCATATGGTGAAGATGAAGGTACACATCTTTTCTGAGCTGAGAAATTTAGAGGGTGTACATTACATATATATGGCATGTAGATGTTGCAAGAATATAGATATTATATGGCATGTAGACATTGTAAGAATGTAGATATTATATGGCATATAGATGTTGTAAGAATGTAGATATTATATGGCATGTAGACACATACCTTTCATGATCTATTGTTTTTACTGTTTCTATGGTCATCATCTAGGACAGTAGCTGGTTTACACTGATACCTTTAAAAATCATGTCTCACTTCATGTTTCACATGTTTTTGTCACACAGACTTTCATGTCTCACTTATTTTTGTCCACAAACTTCATGTCTCTCATGTTTTTGTCACACAAACTTCATGTCTCACATGTTTTTGTCACACAAACTTTCATGTCACATGTTTTTGTCACACAAACTTCATGTCTCACATGCTTTTTTCACAGACTTTCATGTCTCACATGTTTTTATCATAGACTTTCATGTCTCACTTATTTTTGTCACAGACTTCGTATTTCACATGTTCTTGTCACAGACTTCATATCTCACATGTTTTTGTCACACAGACTTTCATGTCTCACATGTTTTTGTCACAGACTTCTTGTCTGACATGTTTTTTTCACAGACTTTCATGTCTGACATGTTTTTTTCACACAGACTTTCATGTCTCACTTATCTTTGTCACAGACTTCATATCTCACTTGTTTTTGTCTCAGACTTCATGTCTCATTATGCTTTTGTCACAGACTTTCATGTCTGATATGTGTTTGTCACAGACTTCATGTCTCATTATGTTTTTGTCACAGACTTCATATCTGACATTTTTTTGTCACAGACATCATGTCTCACATATTTTTGACACAGACATCATGTCTCACATGTTTTTGTCACACAAACTTTCTGCTTCAACATTTCAGAACTGCACCTCAGTAACCATAAGAAGCATCCTGTCTGCAGACTTGGACAAACAGAAACACAGAAGAAAGTTCTCTCAGGTGATACAAACTCAGAGTTTGTGAGACGGAGTGAACTGTCAGATGTGTTGCCACGGTGCACCTTACAGAGAGCAGTCAAACTGGCAAGTGTGAATGTCAGAATGAGTTTCAGAGAAAACAAGATGAACTTACATACTGATGATTGCAACATAGAGACTGATAAAGTTTGTTCCTTATCTGAGAGAAGTGATCAGGTTTTTGAAACTACTGCCAGTTTACAGATACAGAAACAAATGTTGAGTGAGCAAGCACATACGTGTGATGTTTGTGGTATTGTATTTACTGATAGTTTTGGTCTAAGAATACACAAGATAGTACACACAGAGGAAACACCTGACCAGTCCAGCTCTGGTCTGATCACGTCTCCTGGAAATAGTCTGGCCCAGAAAGTCCCTGCCAAGGTGAAGAAGACTTTCAGCTGCGATGTTTGCGGTGCCATATTTTCTCTTCTTGGTAATCTCAGGATCCACAAACGGAGACATACGGGTGAGAGACCTTACAGGTGCGACTTGTGTCATCTAGACTTTGCCCAGAGCTGTAGTCTAAGGAGACACAAGAGGAAGCACACAGGAGAGAGGCCGTACAAGTGTGAGGTTTGTGATGTAGGTTTTGCTTATCGTGGCAACCTCAGAACACATAGACGAATCCACACAGGAGAGAGAATTTACAAGTGTGAGGTTTGTGGCGTAGGGTTTACTGACAGTAGCAGTTTGAAACGCCACATTAGAATACATACAGGAGAGAAACCTTACAAGTGTGATATTTGTAATGTGGCATTTACTGAAAGTGGTAGTCTTAGGAAACATAAAATTGTGCATACCGGAGATAAGCCATACGTGTGTGATATATGTGGTAAAGGTTTAACTGAAAGTGGCAGTCTAAGCAGGCATAAGAGAATACATGCTGAGCAGAAACCTTACAAATGTGAGGTTTGTGGGGCTGTGTTTGCTCAGTGGTGTAATCTAAAAACACATAAAAGAATTCACACTGGGGAGAAGCCATACAAATGTGAAATCTGTGGGGCAGATTTTTCCCACTGGAATTATCTGAATGCACACAAAAGAGTGCACACCAACAAGAGACCTTACAAGTGTGATACTTGTGTTGCAGGGTTTACCACAAGCAGTGGTCTCTCCAAACACAAGAGAGTCCATGTGACAGAGAAACTGTACAAGTGTGACGAGTGTAGTGCAGCATTTGCTTGTAACAGCGACTTGAAGTTACATAAACGAAAACATACAGGAGAAAAACCTTACAGGTGTGATATTTGTGATGTGAGCTTTGCTCAGTGCAGCAGTCTGACAAGGCACAAGAGAATACATGCGGGAGAGAAATCGCACACCTGAGAAATTTGTAAAGCAGAGCTACAAAAACACAGAGTAATACACCTGGGAGAAAGACCTTACAAATATGGTGTTTGTGGCCTAGCATTTTCTGACAACGGTAGTTTGAAGAAGTTCAGCGTCACACCCACAGAAGAGAGAGGATTTTCTAGAGAGAGGCTTGTGGTGTAGGCTTTGCTCAAGCCACTAATCAGAACACACACACAGAAGAGAGAAGATTTTCTAGAGAGAGGCTTGTGGTGTAGGCTTTGCTCAAGCCACTAATCAGAACACACACACAGAAGAGAGAAGATTTTCTAGAGAGAGGCTTGTGGTGTAGGCTTTGCTCAAGCCACTAATCAGAACACACACACAGAAGAGAGAAGATTTTCTAGAGAGAGGCTTGTGGTGTAGGCTTTGCTCAAGCCACTAATCAGAACACACACACAGCAAAGGGAAGCTTTACAAATGTGATGTTTGTCAGCAGGGCTGGATTAAGACCCTTAGAGGCCCTATGCACTAAAAAGATGTTGATGTCCCCTGTATACGTAATTCAAAATATAAACAATAATAAACCATAAAATAAAATTTTATTTATCGAAATTAAACAAAACTTACAGTAAGATGAAAAGTAATGTTTATTTTATATACTTCCACTTTATTTATGTTGGAAAAGCTTCCTTCTTCTTTTTTTAATTGCAAAGTCTTTGAACAGATCCTCAAAACTAATCTTATGTAACACATCTGCTTCTATACTTAATAGAGAGAAGGCATCCAGCCTGCCTTGTTGCATGGGATTTTTAATATACTTCAGCTGAGAAAATGAACACTCATCTGAGCAATTTGTGACCATTAATGTTAAAAATATATGAAAGCCGATGTCTACATTTAGAAAGGCACACTCAATATTGTCTTCTACAATTATTTTATAAAGTTCATCATGACTGAATCTTGTTTTTATATGTTTTGTTGCGCTGGACTTATGGCGCACATATGAATGACACTGCTGAAGCTCAGCTGAGAAATTACTGTTGAAGTCCTCTGGGTAAGCACCAATCAGCTTTTGACAGCACTGAGAATACTGCTCGATGATGAAGTGACATTATGTGGCACATCACTTAGAAAAGAAAATCTCTGCTATTTCTTTGTATATCTCTCCTCATCTTTTCATCTCAGTTTCAAATTTGTCAACAATTGTGTAGAAGGTGGTGATATGAAATTTATTTCTGGCATTCATATATACTTCTGGTGCATTTCCATCATTGGGTACCTTCTTTCTGATACATTTGTGAGTTGGAGATGCCTTGTAATCAACATCAGGTAGCATTTCCTTTGTAGTTGCTTCATGTCTTTCAGATTCATCTTGTGAAGTGCACAGTTGGTCAGCTAATGATACACATAGATCTGCACATGTTTTTAAGTTCACAACCTCATTTTGTAGAATTTGGCTTACTCTGTGAAAATTCTGCAAAATCTCATTCAAAAAATTCGACATAAAAATGAATTCTAGCTCTTGCATCTTATCTTCTATATTATTTGCTTCTCATCTAGCATCTCCCTTTTGTGACTGGTCTTCGGCTATAGATTCTAATGCTTCTAAAATTTTAAGGAAAGATTTCAAAATTGCTGCTGTTGCCATAGTGCCTCCCATCTGGTATCAGAGAGGGATTTTAAGATGCTTTCATTTCCAATACAGCCTTTAAGAATTTTTCACCGGCTGCTTGAGGCTGAAAAAAAGGTATAGAGTAACTGCATTGTGGAGAAGAAATTAACTGCCTCTTGAATGCAGTCAACAGCACTTCAGCCTACCAGACTTAGTGAGGGAGCTGCACAGGGCACATATATACAAGGATCATACCAAAAGTCATGAGCAACATTTTTTTTTAATCAGAATTTATAGAGAAAGTATAAATGTATCACCTTAACTGCATCCTTTTCTTCACTTTTCAACATAATCTCCATTTCTCTGCACACATTTTTCCCATCGCTCTACAAGTTTGAAAATGCCCTCCTGGTAGAATTCCATTCCAGCTGATCAACTGCTTTCTGGACGTTCTCTCCTGTGCGACCTAGCTGGCACAGACATTTCTATAGCCTAGGGTTTCAATAATTTCCTGTACTGCATTGTGTCCTATTCCAATATTTACAGCGATTTCAGATACTGTGACATGTCTGTCTTCTTTAATGATGTCATCAAGCCTTTCCACATTGTGTTCATTTGAGGCAGTTCAAAGGCGACCGCTGCGAGGCATGTCATGGATGCTCATTTTTCCATCTTTAAAATGTTTCACCCACCTCCTAACATTGCTAGCACCCATACACACATCTCCATAACCAAGTTGAAGTCTTTGGTGAATTTCAGCAGCAGGGATTTCCTCTTTAACGAGGAACTCACAGCACGTCGACGAAACGAAACTTCAGCACTCTCCAATTTATTTATGCTCTGCGTGGTCACGTGACACATCATGGTGACGTCATGTGCCCATTAACATGAAGTGCAAAGGATGCAGATTAAGGGATACATTTATATTTTCTCTATTTATAAATTCTGATTTTTAAAAGATTTTTGCCCATGACTTTCAGCATAACCCTCATGGCAAACTTGTTTGTTTCTAAAATGTTTTGCTGCATCTCCTTATAACGCCCAGACATGTTAGCAGCGTTGTTATAAGACTGACCCCTACATTTTGAAAAGTTTAGCCTACAAGCTTCAGATAAGTACTGCAACACTTGATTTGCCATTTCCTCTCCGGTATTGTGAGTGTTCAATAGGCTGTCCATCTTTTAAGTACCTGAGTACAACACTTAACTGATCGATGTGTGATAGATCTGGTGCTGAATTAACTGACAAACTAAAATAACATGAAGATTTTACTTCGTCAACAATGAGCGCATGGACCTTTTGTGCCATTAGTTGAATGAGTTCCTCACAGGTGGTTTTGTGCCATTAGTTGAATGAGTTCCTCACAGGTGGTTTTGTGCCATTAGTTGAATGAGTTCCTCACAGGTGGTTTTGTGCCATTAGTTGAATGAGTTCCTCACAGGTGGTTTTGTGCCATTAGTTGAATGAGTTCCTCACAGGTGGTTTTGTGCCATTAGTTGAATGAGTTCCTCACAGGTAGTTTTGGACAGGTAAGAAGGATTCCTTTGCCAGAATTTCCATATTTGGAAATGTGGCTTGCTAACAATGGATCAGACTGGCTTATGAGCTCAAGCAGCCCTAAGAAATTCCCATTTTTCAATGATCCAACCTTTCTTCTGCTCCTTGAAAAGCCAAGCCTTGTTCAGCTAACGTATGAATAACAGCTATGACATGCCTCAAGACATGTTCCCAGTAATCACACTCTTCCTGAATTTGTTTCTCTAACTGTTGCCTCATCCCTGCACCTTGTCTGTGAGTTAAGTATGTTAGCATAGATTGTCTGTGAGTTAAGTATGTTAGCATAGATTGTCTGTGAGTTAAGTATGTTAGCATAGAGTCCCTCTGTGAGTTAAGTATGTTAGCATAGATTGTCTGTGAGTTAAGTATGTTAGCATAGAGTCCCTCTGTGAGTTAAGTATGTTAGCATAGATTGTCTGTGAGTTAAGTATGTTAGCATAGATTGTCTGTGAGTTAAGTATGTTAGCATACTTTGTCTGTGAGTTAAGTATGTTAGCATAGAGTCCCTCTGTGAGTTAAGTATGTTAGCATAGATTGTCTGTGAGTTAAGTATGTTAGCATAGATTGTCTGTGAGTTAAGTATGTTAGCATAGATTGTCTGTGAGTTAAGTATGTTAGCATAGATTGTCTGTGAGTTAAGTATGTTAGCATAGATTGTCTGTGAGTTAAGTATGTTAGCATAGATTGTCTGTGAGTTAAGTATGTTAGCATAGAGTCCCTCTGTGAGTTAAGTATGTTAGCATAGATTGTCTGTGAGTTAAGTATGTTAGCATAGATTGTCTGTGAGTTAAGTATGTTAGCATAGATTGTCTGTGAGTTAAGTATGTTAGCACAGATTGTCTGTGAGTTAAGTATGTTAGCATAGATTGTCTGTGAGTTAAGTATGTTAGCATAGAGTCCCTCTGTGAGTTAAGTATGTTAGCATAGATTGTCTGTGAGTTAAGTATGTTAGCACAGATTGTCTGTGAGTTAAGTATGTTAGCACAGATTGTCTGTGAGTTAAGTATGTTAGCATAGATTGTCTGTGAGTTAAGTATGTTAGCACAGATTGTCTGTGAGTTAAGTATGTTAGCATAGATTGTCTGTGAGTTAAGTATGTTAGCATAGAGTCCCTCTGTGAGTTAAGTATGTTAGCATAGATTGTCTGTGAGTTAAGTATGTTAGCACAGATTGTCTGTGAGTTAAGTATGTTAGCACAGATTGTCTGTGAGTTAAGTATGTTAGCATAGATTGTCTGTGAGTTAAGTATGTTAGCACAGATTGTCTGTGGGTTAAGTATGTTAGCACAGATTGTCTGTGGGTTAAGTATGTTAGCACAGATTGTCTGTGAGTTAAATATGTTAGCACAGAGTCTCAGTGAGTAGCACTTTTTTCATGATTATCAGTTACAATAGTATTTCACCAGTCACTGAACTCTTCTCTTATAAAACAGTTTCAAGAAATTTTTAGGAGCAAACAGTTTACAAACAAAACAATAAACTGACCCTGTTGATGGTGAATACACTCTTTCTTGTATTTCTCACCATTGGGTTTTGTCCCAACAAGAAGTTTCTGCAAACAGTTCTCACTGGTTTGCCACTACTGAAATGCTTGTAAGACTTGTCAAATGGCCCATTGTGGTGTTGACCGTCACTGGGTCCACAAGCAATCTAATAATTCACATCATCAGCAGAGAAATCAAGCCACAACCCTGGATCCTTTGCTACATTGTGATTTACTTCATCTTTTTGTAGACAGAATAATTTCACCACCATCACCATGGTCCACTAAACTTTCATTTTCAGCAATTATTTCGAGCCCAGAATGTATTGTAAAGTAACTTGAATCAACATTTGCAGTAGAGGTATCAAGAGAATTTACAGGCAAAGTTTGTGTCACCTCGGTGACATCATCATATTTTGATTCTGAAGTGATGAAAGCGGTATTTACCGTATTTGTGTCAACTTCTGATGACGGAGATTGGTTTTGACCTGGAATCAGTATATCACGTTGTGGAACTTGTGTGAAGAAAACAGTCAGCTCTGCAGTCTTGGACTGTAAATTCAAAGTCTTCTCTTGTTTCTTTTTTGATAGTTTTCACTTTTGTGCACCACATAACTGAACACGTTTCATCTTGGTTCTTGGGGTCTGTAAAATACAGAAATAAAAAGAATATTTTGTTTGAATTATTATGTGGCAATATAACAATATCCTGGTCACGGCATCGTTATAACAATGTTTAGTTGTAAATTATATTTTAATGACTGATAGTAGAAGTGTTCTTTGATCAATACATCACGAATTCCTGTGGTCTAGATTAGGTTTCACAAACATTACATTAGGTAGACCAAGTCCGATGAAAAGTTCACTGAATTCATTTAATTTAATAATGAGTAGAGCATTTAGCTGTAACTGTAAGAAGATGTGGCTTGTCTGACGCTGTGTGTCAGAAACGGACATTGTATGAATGAATGAATGAATGAATAATCTTTATTTTTCAAGGGTAAAGAATTGGGCACGTAGGCCCGTCTTACATTCTCCCCTTCATCACTCCATCTTTCATTCTTCCCACACACTTGATTTAGTACAAAAATACAAATTAAATTAGGAAAAAACATATCAAAAGAGTGTAAGATTTAACTACTACATTCGAGGTAAAAGAGAAGAAGTAATTAACCTAATAAAATAGCACTCACGCACACATACACACGCAGACATGTACATTGTAGGGCATAGAGACTGTTTAAATGGAGACCTGTGATGTGTGGTCGGTGGGTCATAACTGGGGGTGATGGGTGGGGAACCGGGGAGGGGAGAGTGGTACAGTGTTAACCTAGCCAGGAGAAGATGAAATAGATTATTATAGTTAGGGTAGAGGGGTTGTAATATAATGCTGTAAGGAGGTTCTGAACTGTGTGTAACAAGTGAGAAGGGAATGGAACTTAATAGAGAGGGATTATAATTGTTGAAGAGGAGAATGTTTGGTGTAGCTGAATAGCGAGTTTAACCCGTATGGTTCTAACGTCCCATAATCCTGAATGTAGCAGTTCTCAAGTGCTAGGCGGCTTGTGTCATCTACATGACATTGTTTGATGGCTGTTACCAGAAAATCAGATTTGCCTCTGTGGTTGGGTCCATTGAAATGATTTGGGACTGGTTCCGAAGCATGCTGGGCGATATCATACAGATGTTTCTGCATGCGGTATACTAATCTGAGGCAAGTCTCCTTTTCTCTCCAACTTTCCTGTCTGGCTTGCAGCTTGGCTTTTAAAAATTTGGTCTTAGTTTAACAATATGTGTTCTATTTATATTGTTCATTATTATTGTTATTATTGAATGTTCTATTATCATCACATCTCACCTTGGTACATCACACGTCGAAGTTTCACATACATGGCAATAGAAGATTTCTCATGAACATTTCACTGATTCATTTTAATTTGACAAATAATATCAATATGATCAATACGTATAGCTGATAACTCACTTGTAATAATAGGCATAGGCAAGATTATACACATTTCATTATTTTCATCACAGTAGTACGAAATCTCACAAAATCACAATATCATAATTCTCATAATTCTACAAGCAGTATTTAAGCAGCGTTCACAATATTCAGTAATACAAAAGCTCTTGGTAACAATTACTGTGCGATCTCTTGCTACACTAGTTCAGTCTAACTCTATGTCTCTATCTCTACATTTCTCTTGCTGAATGCCTCTTCCCCTCCTCTCTGCGTCTCTCTCTCTCCTCCTCTATCAGAACCCCTATCTGCTCTCCGCCGGCCCTCCTCTATCAGAACCTCTATCTGCTCTCCTCTGCCTTTTTTCTCTTTTCCACCTGTCTACCTCTCCTTTTATATTCGTAAATTCCGTTCCATAGACCACGCCTCCAATTGTTGTATCGGTCATTGGGTCATCCTTCGTTGCCCAAAACCAGTCGCACCATCTCTTTCATGTTATCTGCTTCGGGACCTAGTCCGTTCTCTGTTCGGTCTTTGATCTACTGGTCAATTGTTCCCCCTCGGCTACTGCAGGTGTGCGTGAAGTCGCAATGTTACGATCTATCGGCGTACCCATGTCGATTCGGTTTACCTTTGATCAGGTCTTTGAAGTACCGAGTATCCGTTCTTCGTCCTTCTAACTATCCCTTCTCTGCCCCCCAATAATTCTTTATTCCTGATCATGTCACTAATAATAATAATAATTATAATAACTATAATCATTACTTACAAGGCTATGCTACATTAGCATGTTGGTAATTACTGTGGTGTTCTTGGCACGGTCTATTTTCTGCTTGCTTTCGACGAGCTGTTTCCACGTCATCATGGAGTTTTCCCAGCTCACTATACCAGTATGGTTTATAGTCCCTACTAGCTCCTCTGGGAATGGTTTCACGGGCAGTCTGAAGGATACAAGCATTGAATTCCTTCACTATGCTGTTAATATCCTTACCTTCTATGGACAGTTATCCCACCAGGATACCTGTACATTGTCCAGTTTACTTTTGTATAGTTTCATCTGAGGAGAAGGCTACTGGTTCATTTTATGTTGTTAGGAAGACTAGTCGATGGTCGCAATCTCCAAGTTGTTTTCCAACTTCGCGTGTAATGTTCCACTTCAGACTCTCACAGCTATCTCTTGTACTCTTCCTCCCATCCCAGATCGTGCAATTCAATGGGGTCCTAGAACAGCGCCTTATTTTCCAGGCTAGCTGTCTCCACCCAGCTGGAATTAACGTCTTCAGCTTTCTGTAACTTCTTTAGTTTTCCACTCTCCCCCTTTTTTAACTCTAGTTTCTTTCTCCTAGCTACCCCTCCCTAACGCCAACCTCTTTTCTTCTCTGGCAACATATTGGTGTTTATAGGGTAATGTCCTATTCACCAGTTTCACATTTTCTCCCTGCAGGTGTTTATGTTCTCCATTCATTATCTCTCCGCTTCCCCTTCCCCCCTCCCGACACATTCTCCTCTAGCAGATATCATGTTTCTATTACCTTTTCGCCCCACCCCTTTCTACCACTTTTTTCCTCTCTCTCCACCTCTTCTTTACGATTGGCTCTATCGGCGTATCCTTTGTGTGGCCCGCGTGGTCTCTATGCATCTTCTAAGACACGCATTTCTGGTTCCTATTTCTGGAGGAGGCCATATTAATATACATTCTTCGTTTAGTTGTTTTTTGTCTCGTTGTGCATGTAATCCTCGAAAAAAGTTCAAGCCGAAATATCGGATGTTGTATGTTTTTCATTTATACATTCTCATACTTTCTATTCGTTTTTTCTCACTCCCTCTTCCGCTTTGTAAAACTACACCATACACCTCTATCAGCCATCCACCATATTCCTCAAATTTGTCTTTCTGCGAATATTTGCTATTATCAAAATTAAATTTACCATTGAAAGGACACTTCTTTGACGATACTGCAAAGGGTCGTAACATCGATTTTAAGGGCCATACCAATATAAAAACTGCAGAGGTCGTTCCAGTGTTTGTTAGATTGTGCCACTCGCTGTACCAGTGCACAAGGGGCTTACTTTGAATAAAATACATGTTATATCTTCAACTGTTGTTTATTTTATTTTATCATGAAATTAGTCTCACTACTTAATTGTCGGACCTTGTATACCAAAAAACTCCAACACCTTCCAACCAAGAATCACATTTTGTCCTAAAAGGGACAATAATCTTACAACACTACAAAACTTTACAACCTTTTGTCCCAAAAAAGTATAAACCTGTCTACCAAAAACTACATACTAATTTTTTTTTTCCAGAGAAAAACTCATACAAGACATGTCTCTAGAATATTCAAACGAAAAACTGCCTCATTCATACAACCCGCCATTCAGATCACGTGACCGAGTTCTCAATCCAAACACGGAGATATTTTTTTTTTTCAGTGCTTGCATGAACAGGTGAGTTGTGGTCTATACATCTTTTTTATCACAACAACAGGGTTTCTCACAAAAACTCTGTACTGCTACATTGATGCGACCGCAAAGTAGACCCAGTTTGTTTTTACGAATAATTAGTGTATACGTATATAAAACTAAATATATAACTACACGCGAAGCCACAGCTGTGTAATAATAAAATGTCAAGATTATTTAAGACAAAATCTATTCCTACTTTTGTTCTAACTGGTTTTCCCATTTTGTTACGAACATTTGCTTGGAATTCTAATATTATTTACAGAGGTTGTTTGTAACTACTAGTTGTAAGTAAGTTGGAATTTCAATGCGCGGGGACATAATGCATTACATAGTTTAATTAGCCTTAAAACTGAACAAATCCTAAAATGAAATGATATATCCAACAGCACACGAGAAAATGGCGTCACAGAACTTAGATATCTTACTAATACCGCTCTGTGGTAGTTCTCAGCTGGTGCATCCTGCTGACGAGCTAGACATTTGCACTAAAGTCGAGTTGACCCCCAGCCCATCAGGTCGTCAAAAAAGCCTCTAACAACCGTCTGTAGCAGTGCCACAAGAGGCTCATTGAGAAAATGGAGATAACTGCTCTCGTTCGACCTCAGCCTAGCTGTGGAGTAAAACCGCTTTTCTTCGAGTTTGTAAAATGACTTGAGCTCATACATTCCCTCATTTCTAAGCATTTATATGCTATAAATAGCCTTGAGAAACGAGTATCTTATTCTTACACCTTTCCCGTGCCACTAAACGTCACACAGGGCCCGCATGTTAGTTTGCCAAGATTTCCTGTCTTCGGCGATTTTTTCCAATCTCATCAATTGATGTTATGCCCACTGAACTGGCCTATCTTGAGGACAATGTAGAGTTTCGCGTGGTCGACCTATTTTCTTCGGCCTGTTGTGTTCCACTTGATAGCTTGTTTGGGGATTCTCTGTTTGTTTCTTCTCATAATTTGGCCTACATATGTCCATCTTTTTCTGATCATTCACGAGACAGGTTGTTGTTTGCTCATCTGTCTTATCTCTGTGTTGTTCTTGAATTCGTTCCACTTTATACCGAGTATTTTTCTTTGGCATTTGTTTTCAAAAGAGTCTAATTTCTTGTCTATTTCTTTAGTTGTTTTCCAGCTTTCACATGCATAAATGAGGATGGATGTTGCATTTGAATTGAATAATCTTAACTTGGTATTTGTGCTTATAACCTTTGAACACCATACGTTCTCAAGATTTTTGAAGGTCAGTGATGCTTTTTGCAGTTCAAATTCTAACTTCCTTTCTGGTGATGTACCTGCCAAGATATGCACATTGGTTTACTCCTTCAACAGCTGTTCCTTCTATGTATATTTTTCCTTTGTGGTTAATGACAAAGGGTCCATTAGGGGTGCATATTGTCACCTTACTTATTTAACTTGTATGCTGAAAATATAATGAGGAATGTTAGAGAAGATGTAGACAAAGAATATTATGATGCCATAACAATTGGAAGTTATGAAATACCAGAGATTAGATATGCTGATGACACAGTATTACTGTCTACAACACAAAAAGGAATGAAAAAAAATAATTATGTCAGTCTGTAAGAATAGTGAAGAGCAAAACCCATGTCTTAATGTGAAGAAAACTAAATTGATGACAACTGACAAAACAAACAAGGCAGTTGAAATATGTATCAATGATGAAAAATTGGAGAAGTGGAGAGTTTTGAATATCTTGGATCACTACAAACTAATAGTGGAGATACAATGAGTGAAATTAAATGGAGGACATCTGTCACTCTTTAGAAAGTAAAACAAATAAAGAATCTATGGAGAAGAACAGACAGAACTGCAGAAATAATATTTTTAAGGGGATGCATCTTTCCCATTGTAACATATGCCTGTGAGACCTGGACACATAACAAAACAGCTGAGAAACACATAAATGCCTTTGAATGTAAATGCTACAGAAGAGTTCTTCAAATATCATGGACACAAAAAATAACAAATATATCCATACTACAAGAACTTAATACTGAAGAAGGCTGGCTAGTAAAGAGGATTAAAGAGAGAAAACTTAAATATTTTTGACACATTAAACGTCATGATAATCTAGTGAAGACCATCTTTAAAGGGTACATAAAAAGAAAAAGAGGAAGACCAAGGCGAAGATAGATGCAAGACATCATTGATGATCTGCAAATAGATGCATCAGCAGCAAGCCATCTTGCTCACAACCGAGAGGCCTACAGGAGTGCTGTTAGAAAGGCAAAGTTCCGCAAGGGACATGCAAATGAATGCATGGTTAATGAGAAATTTCATTTTTGTTTTGTCCTTGTTAATTTCAAGTCCTATTTTACTAGCCATTGAAGACAGGTTGATCAGTTTTTTCTTGCATTGATTTCTCATTGTCACTGATAAGAATTGTGTCATCAGCAAAATCAAGATTACCAGTTTTCTCATGTACCCAGTGAGTGCCTATTTTACCTGTACAGCATTTTTTTTTCATTATGAAATCTATGGCAATTCCAAAAAACAAGGGAGATACTATACATTCTTTTTTCACACCTGTGTCAATCTGGAACCTTTCACTCACTCCTTCTTCTGTGTTGACTGCACAATCAACATTGTAGAGGTCTCTAATGATGTTGACAATCTTAGATGGTATTCCATATATTCTTAAAATTCTCCACAGTGAATATCTGTGTATGCTATCAAATGCCTTTTTAAAGTCTATGAAGTTCAGGATTAATGGTTTTTGCTTTTCAGTAAGTTCTTCAAGTATTGTTCTTAAAGTAAAGATTTGGTTGAGACAGCTTCTCCCTTTTCGAAATCCTGCTTGTATTGCGAGTATGGCAAGTAAAAATATATTCTAGCAGATTTTTGGATAAGATTTTTTTTATTTGTTCCATGAAACACTGAACCTTCTACCCCAACTCCACTCGTCTACTCCGCCCACCCTTTTGTAGAATGTGGATATAATGTTAATATGTTATAACAGATAAAGTGTACATATCTGGTTAATGATGGAAAATCCTGCTTGTTGAGACTGAATATGTTTCGTAGCCAGATCCCACAGATACTATGATATTTGTGCTGTGTAATCTCACTTCAGCACCCAATAAAGACCAGCAGCCAGGTCCATTCTCATGTCAATTGTTACATATTACGAAGTCTTCTGTCAATGATCCAATTGTAGAATGACATTTAATAACACACTATAGTTGAAGACGGATGGATATGGCTTGATGAAGAAAACATAATGATTACATATCAAAATAAACACCCCACAACAACAAACATAATTCTGGGCAGAAGACTGAGATAACTCAAATCACCACCATGAGAACTTGCATGGAAAACTTTCTCACAACCACATATCT
Organism: Achatina immaculata; assembly: GCA_009760885.1. NCBI lineage: Eukaryota > Metazoa > Mollusca > Gastropoda > Stylommatophora > Achatinidae > Lissachatina > Lissachatina immaculata. Next base: position 31,946,426 of record CM019710.1, on the reverse strand, counting down.
AGCTAGATCACAACTACATTTCTAGCTAGAATCACAACTATGTTCTAGCTAGAATCACCACTACATTCTAGCTAGAATCACAAATACAAAAAAAAAAAAATCACGTCTACACAACTTTCAAGCCCAGACTAACGCCCCAAAATCTTGCTTAGACCATCCAAACAAAATTCTAGAATCCCATGTGAAAGGTGCATCACACTTTTAGCTTAAGAATGGTTACTTTGAACAACCGAATTTATCATAAATTTTTATGATAAATTCGGTTGTTCAAAGGGATGTTAAATCTGCAAGGAAAAATACAAATTATTTCCTTCATGACCAGCATTCCTACACTTTCCATGGCCTGACAACCACACACACACTCTCTCTCCTTTCACCATCTTCCCTTTATTATCAACCAGTCAGACTAGTACCACACTTCACAAGTCTTCACTCAAACATTCTCAATACTTCACCACAGGCACTCCCGGATGCAACTTCTTGCAAGTCACAGCTAAGTGCTCTTTCGTTTTTTTTGTTATCTACTATTCATTCTCATTTTCTTATATGTTATTAATGTGAATTTATATTTTCTCTTCATTTCCTATCTCTTTGTGTTTTTCTGTGCTTAAAGTGTAAACTGAAGTTTTAGAATTGTTCACCTATTAATTAAGAAAACTATTCCTACTTTTGTTTTAATAGCTTTTAGTTTTTTTGTTATTACCACAGGTTTACTGAAGTCATTTTGTGTGTATTTATAATCTACATATTTAGTTTTACTTGTCCCAAAATCTAAATACTGTATAAGTCAACAAACATTTACCCCAGGGACAGGCATAAATTCAGATCACAACCCAGATGTGATGAAAATAAAAGTGAAACTAAAGAACAATAACCAAAACAAGAAGCACAAGACATCAAAAACAGACATTACGGCCCTAAGAAATACGTACTTTGAATGTTCAGTGGAAGTGAAGAGCAAATATGGTTGCCTTCTAGAAAAGAGCATAGAGCAGTATAGACAAGAAAATACAAGAGAGACAATAGACAAATGGAAATGTTTAAAATCAAGAGTGGAGATGGCCAAAGATATCCTCTAAAAGAACAAAACAGAAAGCTAAGCAAAAGAGGATGACCAATGAAATACTAATACACTTGCATGGTGGCTGCAGTATGGATGAATGACTGAGGAGGGAGAGAGATGAAATGATGATGTTAAACTGAGAGATGTGTTGATGCTTTGATATTATAGATTGAGAGATGTGTTGATGCTTTGATACTAGAGATCGAGAGATGTGTTGGTGCTTTAATATTATGTTGAGAGATGTGTTGATGCTTTGATATTATAGATTGAGAGATGTGTTGATGCTTTGATACTAGAGATCGAGAGATGTGTTGATGCTTTAATATTATGTTGAGAGATGTGTTGATGCTTTGATATTATAAATTGAGAGATGTGTTGATGCTTTGATATTATAAATTGAGAGATGTGTTGATGCTTTGATATTATAGATTGAGAGATGTGTTGATGCTTTGATATTATAGATTGAGAGATGTGTTGATGCTTTGATATTATAGATTGAGAGATGTGTTGATGCTTTGATACTAGAGATTGAGATGTGTTGATGCTTTAATATTATGTTGAGAGATGTGTTGATGCTTTAATGTTATGTTGAGAGATGTGTTGATGCTTTAGTATTATGTTGAGAGATGTGTTGATGCTTTAATATTATGTTGAGAGATGTGTTGATGCTTTAATATTATGTTGAGAGATGTGTTGATGCTTTAATGTTATGTTGAGAGATGTGTTGGTGCTTTGATATTATAGATCGAGAGATGTGTTGATGCTTTCATATTATATTGATAGATCGAGAGATGTGCTGATGTTTTGATATTATACTGTCCAAAAAAAAAAAAAGAAACACATAACTACTGATGATCCAATTTTAGCCATAACTTTGATATTCTATAGCTTTTTAAATTGAATGAATAAAATTTTCAAATTGCACACACTAATATCTAAGGTTTTAAATACTCACCTGACAGTTTCTTGCATCTGTGTGACGAGAATTTGTTAGTCCCAGGGGTTCTCAAGTTAGTGTGGTGTGTGGCTTTCACTTGCATCCATCAGCGACTGGCATCTCCTGGGCATAGATGTCTGATGTGCGCCTGTGGGATGGTTGCCCACTCTTCCTGGAATGCCTACCACAGTTTACGACGATTGGCTGGAGAAACATTTCGGTGACAAACACGTCTTTGCAGCTCATCCCATAGGTGCTGGATCGGATTCATGTCTGGAGACAGGGATGGCCAGGGAAGGGTGAGAATGTTGTTGGCAGTCAGGAACTGTGTTGTGAACCGTGGAGAATGGGGTCTGGCGTTGTCCTGTTTAAACACAGACCTGGAAGAACATGGGGTCAAAGAATTTCACTGACGTATCGTTGCGCATTCAAGCCTCCTTCAATCTGCACCAATGGACTCCTTCCATTGAAATTGATCATCAACGCAATTTTGGGCAAAATGTTCATTTGACCTATGGTAGACCCTTCTCCGCATATCATGGCTGTGCAACAAAAAGGAAGATTCATCACTAAACCAGACACGTCTCCACTGATTGTCAGTTGTACAGGGTCGATGCTGGTTGGCCCAAACAAGTCGATTTTGGCAACGGCATCTCGTTAAGACAGAACCTCTGTGAGGTCGTCGTGCCATCAATATATGCCTCATGCAGTCTATTCTGGACAATTTGATCAGACACACGACATTCTGCAAGCAATGACTGGCCACTTGAGGCAGCTGTTGTAAACCTGTTTCTGAGGTGATGAACCAGAATAAAGCGATCGTCAGCTGCTGTTGTTGTTACGCTGGGTCATTCACTGTGGTGCCGGTCTTCAGCTGAGCCAGTGGCTTGGAAACGGTGCCAAAGTTGACTGATGATACTCTGCTGCACGTTTAAATGCCTGGCAACCTGACTTTGACTTTTGCCTGCTTGCAGGCGACCAATAGCAATGTTTCGTAAATTTTGCAATAGACGCGCCATAATTGTCTGCTTGAAAATTAACTGAATTTGTTTATGTAACCTCATCCTTTTATAGGGTTTCATTTGTGTGGGAGGTGAGTTGTGCTCACCACAAAAAAATCACAACTTTTCCATAAACGCAACGTAAGTTATGGTAAAAAAAAAAAAATGCGTGATTAGCAAGGGCAGCTACTGCGTTCTGACTTTACACGAGAATAGCAAAACTCACGCTAAATCATGGACCTGATGTCTTGGTGACAATTTTTAGTTTGGTTTGAGATACCCGGGAAAAAAGTTTTTGCCATAACATATAAAAAATGAAGCTTATATAAGCTATGCGTTTCTTTTTTTTTTTTGTGTACAGTATATATTGAGAGATTGAGAGATGTGCTGAATGATGCTGAGCAGTTGGTTCTTGCTGTGGGGCCAATGAGTGGCCAATGGTTGAGAGGGTTGGAGAGACAGAAACGGATGGCAGGGTGAGGACTGGCGACATATTACTTCTACTAGAATGTGGAGGGGGGGGGGGTTGACCCATTAAGTAGAGTCCTTTATCTAACCTTAACCAGGGGAACTCAGATGTGTAACCTTTCTGTTTCTACTCATGTCACAACCCCCCTCCCCCCACCAGTAGAATTCACCGACTTTAGAACCACCAGTTTAACGGGCCATATGACAAAGATATTAGACTAGAGCCATCAGTTTAATGGGCCATGTGACAAAGATATTAGACTAGAGCTATCAGTTTAACGTGCCATGTGACAAAGATATTAGACTAGAGCCATCAGTTTAATGGGCCATATGACAAAGATATTAGACTAGAGCCATCAGTTTAATGGGCCATGTGACAAAGATATTAGACTAGAGCCATCAGTTTAACATGCCATGTGACAAAGATATGTAAAATCATTTTAGAGAGAATCAGAAGGAAAATAAATATGGAAATCAGTGATCAACAGTTTGGATTTACAAGAAATAACGGAACAAGAGAAGCGATATTCAGCACTAGGATGATAAGTGAGAAGTATATGGAAGTTAAAAGGACATATATGCTTGTTTTATAGATTACACAAAGGCCTTTGACAGAGTCAGGCACTAACAGCTGACAGAATGTCTGAAAGAGATTAATGTTGATAGCAAAGACATAGAATAATAAGTAAACTGTATTGGGAACAGAAAGGAGTTGTGTGGTCCAACACAAACTACTCAGCAACAATTGATATAAAAAGAGGGGTCAGACAAGTATGTGTCGTTTCTCCACGTCTGTTCAACCTTTATACAGAGAAGGTAGTCAAAGAAATTAGTGAGACGACTGGACTAAACATTAATGAAATAACAACCAATAACCTAAGATATGCGGATGACCTCGCTCTGATGGCAGAGAACCAAAAAGACCTACAAAATCTAGTGATGATGAAAGTCAAAAGTACTGACTGGAAATAAATCTCAGAAAGACAAATGTCATGGTAATCAGCAGAGAAAAAAGAAAGCCAGCAGTAAATATAACAATAAATGGAGAATTATTTGAACAGGTGAAAAGCTTTAGGTATTTGGGAGACATGATAACAGAGGACTGAAAATGTGAAACAGAAATTAACAAAAGAATAGGTTTGGTAAAAATAAAAAAAGAAACAAAGAAAAAAACCACCTTACATCTACCATCAGTACACACAACACACTTCTACATGATCAGCAAAAAGGGAGGCGACGGCAGTAAAACTAGTTCAAATAATAAAGGTAGATAGAGGTGTATGGTGCAGTTTTACAAGGCGGCAGAGGAAGTGAGTAAATGAGAAAAAACGAATAGAAACTATGAGAATACGATAAGAATGTATAAATGAAAAATATACAACATCCAATATGTCGGAGTGTAATCCTCGAAAAAGGCTCACGCCGAAATATTGGATGTTGTATGTTTTTTCGTTTATATATTCTCATCGTACTCTCATACTTTCTGATGGCCATATTTGCACAGTCAGCATAGAAGAGGGGTTCTATGGATGTGATACTTACCTGGCACGGAAGAACTACCATGAAATAAATAAATAAAAAGGTGGTCTTTCTACCCACGTTAAGTTTAATCAACAACCTTCACCACACACGTGGTAAAATTATCTAGCGAGCCCATGCGGGAAAAAAAAACCCAAAAAACTCTCATACTTTCTATTCGTTTTTTTCTCTCTTACTCCGTCTGCCGCCTTGTAAAACTGCACCATACACCTCTATCTACCTTTATTACATGATCAGCAAACACGCCAAGTTCTACATGACCAGTAACACACAAATTTCTACATGACCAGCACACACATTTCTACATGATCAGCATACACGACAAAGTTCCTCATAACCAGCGCGCGCGCACACACAGACAGACAGACATAATTCTACATGACTAGTACACACGACAAAGTTCTTCATGACTGGCACACACGACAAAGTTCTTCATGACCAACGCGCGCGCACACACAGACAGAGTTCTACATGACTAGTACACAAAGTTCTACATGATAAAAATGAAAGTTGAAAAGATCCATTGTTGAAACGGATAGGAGTGATCGTTCTTGTGTGCTAAAGTAACATTTGTTGTTGTTGTTGTTACAGATAAGTAGAACAGATTTACAGGTAAGCTGAATCTATTTAAGAATAAACTACACGTTTTTAAATAAGTTTAGACAAATATGATTAAATGAACGACACAATGAAGCATTATTTATAAAAATGGTTACCTGTCTCGTCTTAGAAAAAGATAAAGGAGGAAGTGGGCGTTTCTTGGAAAAAATGAGTCACTCGATTCCTTGATCAGGTTTAGAACTTTGAGATAGGTAAGAGGTAAGTCTACACGAACAAGACAATCGGCGGGTTATGCTGCATGTCTGGATTATAAACTGCCTACTTGTATCCTGTTCTTTACTGTCAGGGGACAAGGCAAATATGCCATAGGTCGTCAGCAGATAAAATACATGTTTAGTTAGTAGATACATTAGAGCATTACACGTTTAGTTAGTAGATACATTAGAGCATTACACGTTTAGTTAGGAGATAAATTAGAGCATTACACGTTTAGTTAGTAGATAAATTAGAGCATTACACGTTTAGTTAGTAGATAAATTAGAGTATTACACGTTTAGTTAGTAGATAAATTAGAGCATTACACGTTTAGTTAGTAGATAAATTAGAGCATTACATGTTTAGTTAGTAGATAAATTAGAGCATTACACATTTAGTTAGTAGATAAATTAGAGCATTACATGTTCAGTTAGTAGATAAATTAGAGCATTACACATTTAGTTAGTAGATAAATTAGAGCATTACACATTTAGTTAGCAGATAAGTCAAAGCATTACATGTTTAGTTAGCAGATAAGTCAAAACATGCTTAGAAACTTCTTCAAATGCTTGTGTGTATAATTGTACAAATCAGAAATCTGAGAATTAACTAAACCTAAACATACATGAAGATAAACAGGCTGATTTCTTAAAAAAGCACATTATTAACTATAAAGATAGATAGAAGTGTATGGTTCAGTTTTACAAAAAGACAGAGGGAATGAGGAAAGTGAGAAAAAACAAATGGCAGAAAGTATGAAAGTAAGATGAGAATGTATAAATGAAGAACTTACAGCATCCATTATTTCGGCGTCAGCCTTTTTCAAAGATTACATACAAGAACAACACAACACATCGGTAAATAAATTTGGCATCTGTGTTTTTTCTCACTTTCCTCATTCCCTCTGTTGTTTTCTAAAACTGTACCATACACTTTATTACTAAAACCAGTTTTACTGCAGTCATTATCTTTTTTATCTGTCACATTATTAACTATATAAACCTATAAAGTGTAGACATCAATGTTCATGCCAGAGAGCATCATTTCTACAGAATGATGACTTTTCTGATGTTCCAGACTTTAAAAAATGTTACATTATCTTTCCTAGAATGTTGTAACAAATTAAGACTAGTATTTTCTTTGGATTTTGAATTTCAAATATTGTTCCATCCACCCCCAGAAAGTGATGGGGTCAGAGGTAAGATCAGATCAGAGGTGAGATCAGAGGTGAGACTAGAGGTGAGATCAGAGGTGAGATCAGAGTTAAGACTAAGGGGTGAGATCAGAGTTAAGACTAGAGGTGAGATCAGAGTTAAGACTAGAGGTGAGATCAGAGGTGAGATCAGAGTTCAGACTAGATGTTGAGATCAGAGTTAAGACTAGAGGTGAGATCAGAGGTGAGATCAGACTAGAGGTTGAGATCAGAGGTGAGATCAGAGTTAAGACTAGAGGTGAGATCAGAAGTGAGATCAGAGGTAAGACTAGAGATTGAGATTAGAGGTGAGATCAGAGGTGAAACTAGAGGTGAGATCAGAGGTGAGATCACAGGTAAGACTAGAGGTTGAGATCAGAGGTGAGATCAGAGGTGAAACTAGATGTGAGATCAGAGGTGAGATCAGAGGTAAGACTAGAGATTGAGATTAGAGGTGAGATCAGAGGTGAAGACTAAGGGGTGAGATCAGAGGTGAGATCAGAGAAGACTAGATGTTGAGATCAGAAGTGAGATCAGAGTTAAGACTAGAGGTGAGATCAGAGGTAAGACTAGATGTTGAGATCAGAGGTGAGATCAGAGGTGAGATCAGAGTTAAGACTAGAGGTTGAGATCAGAGGTGAGATCAGAGTTAAGACTAGAGGTGAGATCAGATGTGAGATCAGAGTTGAGACTAGAGGTGAGATCAGAAGTGAGATCAGAGGTAAGACTAGAGATTGAGATTAGAGGTGAGATCAGAGGTGAAACTAGAGGTGAGATCAGAAGTGAGATCACAGGTAAGACTAGAGATTGAGATCAGAAGTGAGATCAGAGGTGAGATCAGAGTTAAGACTAGAGCTGAGATCAGAGGTGAGATCAGAGTTAAGAGTAGATTTTGAGATCAGAGGTGAGATCAGAGTTAAGACTAGATGTTGAGATCAGAAGTGAGATCAGAGTTAAGACTAGATGTTGAGATCAGAAGTGAGATCAGAGTTAAGACTAGAGATGAGATCAGATGTAAGATCAGAGGTAAGACTAGAGGTTGAGATCAGAAGTGAAACTAGAGGTGAGATCAGAGGTGAAACTAGAGGTTAGATCAGAGGTGGAATCAGAAGTGAGCTCTGCTTTTATCTGGGCTCAGCTGAGGCTAGAGAACAGAAATCAGTGTCAGCATGGCTTCTCAGAGTGCAGTTCCATAGATCACTGGTGCTGGGTGCATGCACTGAACCAAGGTCATCTTCCACAGAGAAGACTGTCCCATGCAGACTTGTTTAAGTGCAGCGATGTGAAACAGATAAGTAAAACAATCTTTTTTTTTTCATAAAGCTAAGCTGTGGTCAGGAAGGCTGGTATAACTTTACTCATGTAATCAACTCTCTTTCAGAAATAATTTTGTATTTTTTTTTAATAAATGGGAAACTACGAGGCTTTGGTACGGTAAATCAACTCTCTTTAGACCAGAGAAACTTAACTTCTGTCCAGGTATTAAGTTTCTGATGAACAAGTTTGTGAACAAATTTACCCTTTTTTAGTGAAGGATGGCAGGAGCATATCGGATAAATTCAGAGTTTTTGAAGTATAAGCTAGACTTCTTGGAGCAGCTTCAAGGTCATGTCAATACTGTTGTGGAAGATTACATCAGCAAGGTTGTATACATGTTGATTGCTCAGTGACTATGTACGTGTTGATTGTTCAAAATTGTATAGATTTAGGTTATTCAGTAGATTATTTAATGACCTACAGGTCTAGATTATTCAATTTAATGTATAAATATCAGTGGTTCAAGTTTACATAATTGTTGATTGTTCAGTATTGTATATGATGTAGATTGTTTAGTATAGATTTTATTTTTATCTTCAGTATATCTAGATTGTTCAGTATTCTTCAAGAATCTTGAGAACATATGGCATTCAAATTCAAGAAATTAGATTCTTTTGAAAACAAGTGCCTCAGGAAAATACTTGGTATAAAGTGGAACAAGTTCAAGAGCAATGCAGAGATAAAACAGATGAGCAAACGATAACCTGTCTCATGGGTGATCAGAAAAAGAAGATGGACATATGTCGATCATGTGATGAGAAGAAACAACCAGAGTCCCAAAACAAGCTATCAAGTGGAGCACAACGGGCTGAGGAAAAAGAGGTCGACCACGTGAAACTCTAAAGAGGACATTGTTAAGAGAGTCCATTTTAGTTGGAATAACATCCCTTGATGAGGCTGAAAAGCTTCCTGAAAATAGGAAATCTTGGCAAACTACCATGCGCGCCCTATGTGACGTTTAACAGCATGGGAAGGATGTAAGATGTAAGATGGATGTTAGATGATATCTAGATTGTTCAGTATTATATAGATGTAGATTGTTCAGTATAAATATTTTATGTTCTGTATATCTAGAGTGTCCAGTATTGCATAGATGTCAGTTGTTCAAGCTTGTGTAGGTATAGACTGTTCAATTTACAATTATTGTTATAGACTGTTCAAGTTACAGTTAGTGTTATAGACTGTTCAAGTTACAGTTAGTGTTATAGACTGTTCATGTTACAGTTAGTGTATTGTGTCATTCAGCAGTGTGGCTGATTAACTGTATTTTAAATTTGATGTGACATCTCATCTACACTATCACAACCTGTATGTTGCAGTTTTTATGTGACAAAATCTCTCTGCCACACCTTACTGTGTAGATTAGTTGACCTTTTTGGTATTTGAATTTTATACTGCATGTTGGTGGATTCTGTTTCTTAGATATAACCATAGTCTCATGAGGTATCTTCATGTTCAGCTCATATTCTCATCTCTTAGTCTTTTTCTCATTTCGTGGTATTTTTATGTTCAGTATATCTAGATTGTTCAGTATTCTTCAAGAATCTTGAGAACATATGGCATTCAAATTCAAGAAATTAGATTCTTTTGAAAACAAGTGCCTCAGGAAAATACTTGGTATAAAGTGGAACAAGTTCAAGAGCAATGCAGAGATAAAACAGATGAGCAAACGATAACCTGTCTCATGGGTGATCAGAAAAAGAAGATGGACATATGTCGATCATGTGATGAGAAGAAACAACCAGAGAGTCCCAAAACAAGCTATCAAGTGGAGCACAACGGGCTGAGGAAAAAGAGGTCGACCACGTGAAACTCTAAAGAGGACATTGTTAAGAGAGGCCATTTTAGTTGGAATAACATCCCTTGATGAGGCTGAAAAGCTTCCTGAAAATAGGAAATCTTGGCAAACTACCATGCGCACCCTATGTGACGTTTAACAGCATGGGAAGGATGTAAGATGTAAGATGGATGTTAGATGATATCTAGATTGTTCAGTATTATATAGATGTAGATTGTTCAGTATAAATATTTTATGTTCTGTATATCTAGATTGTCCAGTATTGCATAGATGTCAGTTGTTCAAGCTTGTGTAGGTATAGACTGTTCATGTTACAGTTAGTGTTATAGACTGTTCATGTTACGGTTAGTGTTATAGACTGTCCATGTTACAGTTAGTGTTATAGACTGTCCATGTTACGGTTAGTGTTATAGACTGTCCATGTTACAGTTAGTGTTATAGACTGTTCAAGTTACAGTTAGTGTTATAGACTGTTCAAGTTACAGTTAGTGTTATAGACTGTTCATGTTACGGTTAGTGTTATAGACTGTCCATGTTACATTTAGTGTATTATGTCATTCAGCAGTGTGGCTGATTAACTGTATTTTAAATTTGATGTGACATCTCATCTACACTATCACAACCTGTATGTTGCAGTTTTTATGTGACAAAATCTCTCTGCCACACCTTACTGTGTAGATTAGTTGACCTTTTTGGTATTTGAATTTTATACTGCATGTTGGTGGATTCTGTTTCTTAGATATAACCATAGTCTCATGAGGTATCTTCATGTTCAGCTCATATTCTCATCTCTTAGTCTTTTTCTCATTTCGTGGTATGTTCATGCTCAGTTCATATTCTCATTGCTTAGTCTTTTTCTCATTTCTTGGTTTTTCATGCACAGTTTATATTCTCATCTCTTAGCCTTTTTCTCAGTTCTTGGTATGTTCATGTTTTATTTCAGCAGTTGAAGCATCAGGTTCATTAAGACAAAAGCTGCACTTCTTCTTCTTCTTCTTCTTCCTCCTCCTCCACCACCACCTCCTCCTCCTCCTTCTTCTTCTTTTCTTCTTCTTCCTCCTCCACCTCTTCCTCCTCCTCCTCCTTCTTCTTGTTCTTGTTCTTCTTCTTCTTCTTCTTCTTCTTCCTTCTTCTTCTTCTTCTTGTTCTTGTTCTTCATCTTCTTCTTCTTCTCATGTGACCTATATTTCTTTAACTGCTTCTTGTACTAGAGTAATTTCTCCTGAAGTTTTGCTTACTTCCCTTGAGAACCTACTTCAGACTGAATGGTACAGTCAGCACTCAACATGTTATTCTGTATCTGAAGTGGATAAATTGTGAAAAGATACCTCTGTGAAACTTGGTACAGATTGAAAATCTTTTATCTGGTATGTTTGGGACTAGAAGTGTTATCATTTGTTTGAAATGCTTGGGACTAGAAGTGTTATCATTTGTTTGAAATGCTTGGGACTAGAAGTGTTATCATTTGTTTGAAATGCTTGGGACTAGAAGTGTTATTATTTGTTTGAAATGCTTGGGACTAGAAGTGTTATCATTTGTTTGAGATGATTGGGACTAGAAGTGTTATCATTTGTTTGAAATGCTTGGGACTAGAAATGTTATCATTTGTTTGAAATGCTTGGGACTAGAAGTGTTATCATTTGTTTGAAATGCTTGGGACTAGAAGTGTTATTATTTGTTTGAGATTCTAGGGACTAGAAGTGTTATTATTTGTTTGAGATTCTTGGGACTAGAAGTGTTATCATTTGTTTGAAATGCTTGGGACTAGAAGTGTTATCATTTGTTTGAAATGCTTGGGACTAGAAGTGTTATCATTTGTTTGAAATGCTTGGGACTAGAAGTGTTATCATTTGTTTGAAATGCTTGGGACTAGAAGTGTTATCATTTGTTTGAGATGCTTGGGACTAGAAGTGTTATCATTTGTTTGAAATGCTTGGGACTAGAAGTGTTATCATTTGTTTGAAATGCTTGGGACTAGAAGTGTTATCATTTGTTTGAAATGCTTGGGACTAGAAGTGTTATCATTTGTTTGAAATGCTTGGGATTAGAAGTGTTATCATTTGTTTGAAATGCTTGGGACTAGAAGTGTTATCATTTGTTTGAAATGCTTGGGATTAGAAGTGTTATCATTTGTTTGAAATGCTTGGGACTAGAAGTGTTATCATTTGTTTGAAATGCTTGGGATTAGAAGTGTTATCTTTTGTGTGAAATGCTTGGGACTAGAAGTGTTATCATTTGTTTGAAATGCTTGGGACTAGAAGTGTTATCATTTGTTTGAAATGCTTGGGATTAGAAGTGTTATCATTTGTTTGAAATGCTTGGGACTAGAAGTGTTATCATTTGTTTGAGATTCTAGGGACTAGAAGTGTTATCATTTGTTTGAGATTCTAGGGACTAGATATATGCAGGAAACTCTCTACCGTAGAGAGCGGAACAACAACACAACTCCTTCAGATCATCAGAGGAAGTACCCCCCCTCAGACAAGTGTTTCGGCCCTTTAAACTCCTGACACTCTAAGGGGGGTGGGCCCCTCTGGGTCATGACTCCCAGAGGTCTTGTGAGTTGTTGCTTTTTTTTTCGGTCCCGGGATCGAACCCATGATCTTCCAGTTGCCACGCGTCTTTAGCGATTTAGCTACGGAGGACTGGTATTGGTTGTGGCAAATGAAATTACTTATGCTCCCAATGCTTGTTTCGCATACTCCACAGCCAGCATGAGGCCTTTTCTGCTGTTTCTGAAAGGCTTTTCAATGCCCTTGCTCTTGCTTGTCCCTTTATGCCCAGTTGCTTACATAGGTCATATGCTGATGTTGCTATGAATCCTCTTGCTCCCACTTCTACAGCTATCACTTTTGCCCTGATTCCTGCCCCCTGCCTCAGTTGCTTGACCAGATCATTGTACTTCTCCAATTTGAATAAATGCTGTTCCTCTATTCTAGTTTCGTATGGGACCGTAAGCTCGATCATTATTAATTTCTGTTTTTCTGTGGAGTACACTACAATGTCCGGTCGCATTCCTGTGTTCTTAATGGCAGTCGGGTATTCTCGTCTTTCTGGAAGGTCCGCTGTCACTTCCCAATCATTTGTACCATCTAGCAGTGATGGTAAGGGAATTTCCCTGATTTCAATATTTGATGTCGTACCAGCACCTATGAAGTATTTAGGTGGGACCTCAACTCTTTTGCTGTTATTTGCTTTATCGTTTGCCCTGTCTACAATGGCTACTAGTTCCTGCAACACTCTGTTGTGCCGCCAGGTGTACCGTCCTTGCCCTAAAGACACTCTACATGCTGACAGCACATGTTCCAATGTTTGCCTTTCGTTGTAGAGAGGGCACTTTGTATCTTCTGATACACCCCATTTGTATAGGTTGGAGCTTGTAGGCAGAAGGTCATAAGTAGCTCTGATGATGAAGCTGAGCCTCAAGGGTGCCATTTTCCAGATGTCATTCCATGTTAGTGATCTCTGCAGGACTTCCTCCCATGTTGTCCATTGCCCTTGTTGTGATTGTTGGACTGCCTTCTGGACCCGCTTGTCATCCTCTGAATTCCTTACCTCGCTGATGATCATATCCCTTCTTTCCTTGCAGGAGGCCTTTGACCACCACTTGATTTCACCATGACCAAATCCCCTTCTGTTGGTCTGGGTGTATGCTATTACTTCTTTCAGCTCCTGCGTTTCCCTGGCTGTGGTCACTTCCTCACCTACTTTCCATTTTCGTCCAGTTCTAAGTGTTGGCTGCACTTCTCGTACCACCGGATCTGTAGATTCTTGTAGAAGTGTTATCATTTGTTTGAAATGCTTGGGACTAGAAGTGTTATCATTGTTTGAAATGCTAGGGACTAGAAGTGTTATCATTTGTTTGAGATTCTTGGGATTAGAAGTGTTATCATTTGTTTGAAATGCTTGGGATTAGAAGTGTTATCATTTGTTTGAGATTCTAGGGATTAGAAGTGTTATCATTTGTTTGAGATTCTAGGGACTAGATATATGCAGGAAACTCTCTACCGTAGAGAGCGGAACAACAACACAACTCCTTCAGATCATCAGAGGAAGTACCCCCCTCAGACAAGTGTTTCGGCCCTTTAAACTCCTGACACTCTAAGGGGGGTGGGCCCCTCTGGGTCATGACTCCCAGAGGTCTTGTGAGTTGTTGCTTTTTTTTTCGGTCCCGGGATCGAACCCATGATCTTCCAGTTGCCACGCATCTTTAGCGATTTAGCTATGGAGGACTGGTATTGGTTGTGGCAAATGAAATTACTTATGCTCCCAATGCTTGTTTCGCATACTCCACAGCCAGCATGAGGCCTTTTCTGCTGTTTCTGAAAGGCTTTTCAATGCCCTTGCTCTTGCTTGTCCCTTTATGCCCAGTTGCTTACATAGGTCATATGCTGATGTTGCTATGAATCCTCTTGCTCCCACTTCTACAGCTATCACTTTTGCCCTGATTCCTGCCCCCTGCCTCAGTTGCTTGACCAGATCATTGTACTTCTCCAATTTGAATAAATGCTGTTCCTCTATTCTAGTTTCGTATGGGACCGTAAGCTCGATCATTATTAATTTCTGTTTTTCTGTGGAGTACACTACAATGTCCGGTCGCATTCCTGTGTTCTTAATGGCAGTCGGGTATTCTCGTCTTTCTGGAAGGTCCGCTGTCACTTCCCAATCATTTGTACCATCTAGCAGTGATGGTAAGGGAATTTCCCTGATTTCAATATTTGATGTCGTACCAGCACCTATGAAGTATTTAGGTGGGACCTCAACTCTTTTGCTGTTATTTGCTTTATCGTTTGCCCTGTCTACAATGGCTACTAGTTCCTGCAACACTCTGTTGTGCCGCCAGGTGTACCGTCCTTGCCCTAAAGACACTCTACATGCTGACAGCACATGTTCCAATGTTTGCCTTTCGTTGTAGAGAGGGCACTTTGTATCTTCTGATACACCCCATTTGTATAGGTTGGAGCCTGTAGGCAGAAGGTCATAAGTAGCTCTGATGATGAAGCTGAGCCTCAAGGGTGCCATTTTCCAGATGTCATTCCATGTTAGTGATCTCTGCAGGACTTCCTCCCATGTTGTCCATTGCCCTTGTTGTGATTGTTGGATTGCCTTCTGGACCCGCTTGTCATCCTCTGAATTCCTTACCTCGCTGATGATCATATCCCTTCTTTCCTTGCAGGAGGCCTTTGACCACCACTTGATTTCACCATGACCAAATCCCCCTCTGTTGGTCTGGGTGTACCCTATTACTTCTTTCAGCTCCTGCGTTTCCCTGGCTGTGGTCACTTCCTCACCTACTTTCCATTTTCGTCCAGTTCTAAGTGTTGGCTGCACTTCTCGTACCACCGGATCTGTAGATTCTTGTAGAAGTGTTATCATTTGTTTGAAATGCTAGGGACTAGAAGTGTTATCATTTGTTTGAAATGCTTGGGACTTGAAGTGTTATCATTTATTTGAAATGCTAGGGACTAGAAGTGTTATCATTTATTTGAAATGCTAGGGACTAGAAGTGTTATCATTTGTTTGAAATGCTAGGGACTAGAAGTGTTATCATTTGTTTGAAATGCTAGGGATTAGAAGTGTTATCATTTGTTTGAAATGCTAGGGACTAGAAGTGTTATCATTTGTTTGAAATGCTAGGGACTAGAAGTGTTATCATTTATTTGAAATGCTAGGGATTAGAAGTGTTATCATTTGTTTGAAATGCTAGGGACTAGAAGTGTTATCATTTGTTTGAAATGCTAGGGACTAGAAGTGTTATCATTTGTTTGAAATGCTAGGGATTAGAAGTGTTATCATTTGTTTGAAATGCTAGGGATTAGAAGTGTTATCATTTGCCTGAAATGCTTGGGACTAGCATTATCATTTGTTTGAAATGCTTGGGACTAGCATTATCATTTGTTTGAAATGCTTGGGACTAGCATTATCATTTGTTTGAAATGCTTGGGACTAGCATTATCATTTGTTTGAAATGCTTGAGACTAGCATTATCATTTGTTTGAAATGCTTGGGACTAGCATTATCATTTGTTTGAAATGCTTGGGACTAGCATTATCATTTGTTTGAAATGCTTGGGACTAGCATTATCATTTGTTTGAAATGCTTGGGACTAGCATTATCATTTGCTTGAGATGCTTGGAACTAGAAGTAACATTTGTCTGAAATTCTTGGGACCAAAAATGTTAATTCTTATCTGAAATGTTTTGGACCAGAAATATTTTTTATTTCAGTTTTTGTTCAAGATTTTTTAATATTTGCAGGCACATAATGAGATATTTTTGGGATGGGACCCAAGTCAATGCACAGAATTCATTTATGTTTACATAATGAGATATGTTTAAGGTGGGACCCAAGTCCAAACACAGAATTCATTTATGTTTACATAATGAGATATGTTGGGGATGGGACCCAATTCTAAACACAGAATTCATTTATGTTTACATAATGAGATATGTTGAGGATGGGACCCAAGTCCAAGCACAGAATTCATTTATGTTTCTTATATATATATCTTATATCCTTCTCATGCCGTTAAACGTCACATAGGACTCGCAAAGTAGTTCGCCAATTTTTCCTGTCTTCAGCGAGTCTTTCAACCTCATCAAAGGATTTTATGCCTGTTAATTTTGCCTCTCTTAACAATGTCCTCTTCAGAGTTTCACGTGGTCTGCCTCTTTTTCTTTGGCCTGTTGTGTTCCACTTGATAGCTTGTTTTGGGATTCTCTGATCATTTCTTCTCATCAAGTGACCAACATATGTCCATCTCCTTTTCCTGATCACCCATGAGACTGGTTGTTGTTCAGTCATCTGTCTTATCTCTGCATTGTTCTTGAATTCATTCCACTTGATGCCGAGTATTTTCCTTAGGCATTTGTTTTCAAAAGAGTCTAATTTCTTTTCTATTTCTTTAGTTGTTTTCCAGCTTTCACATGCATAAATGAGGGTGGATATTACATTTGAATTGAATAGTCTTAACTTGGTTTTTGTGCTTATAACTTTTGAATTCCATATGTTCTCAAGATTCTTGAAGATTGATGCTGCTTTTGAAATTCTGATCCTAACTTCCTTTCTAGTGTCACCATCCTGGTCTACGTAGCTGCTAAGGTATGAAAATTGATTGATTTCTTCAGTATCTGTTTCTTCTACGTGTGTTTTTCCATTTTGATTAAAGGGAATTTTCATTATTTTTGTTTTGTCCTTGTTAATTTCAAGTCCTATTTTGCTAGCCAGTGAAGACAGGCTATCTGTTTTTTCTTGCATGGAATTCACATTATTACTGATAAGAGTTATGTCATCAGCAAAATCAAGATCTACTAGTTGGGTCCCACATACCTAGTCAATACCTGTGTTACCTGTGCAGCATTTTTTCATTATGAAGTCTATTGTAATCCCAAAAAGTAAAGGAGACAGTATACATCTTTGTTTCACATCTGTTTCAATCTGGAATCATTCACTCATCCCTTCTTCTGTCTTGACTGCACAAACATATCCATTGTAGAAGTCCTTAATGATGTTGACAATTTTAGATGGTATTCCATATAGACTTACAATTCTCCATAATGAATCTCTGTGTATGCTATCAAATGCCTTTTTAAAATCTATGAGGTTCAGAATTAATGGTTTCCTCTTTTCAATATGTTCTTCAAGTATTATTCTGAGAGTAAAGATCTGGTCGAGACAGCTTCTCCCTTTTTGAAATCCTGCTTGTTCTTCTCTCATTGCAGTATCCACATTTATGTTTACATAATGATATATGTTGAAGGTGGGACCCAAGTCTAAACACAGAATTCATTTATGTTTCATGTATACCCAGTACAGAGTCTGAAGGTAATTTTATGCCTGAAAAAAAACAATTACTCTTTAGGTTATTGCTTGTTTAGGGTAGTCAGGGTGTGTGTGGTACAGATATATTGCTTAAGGTTATTGCTTGTTTAGGGTAGTCAGGCCATGTGTGGTATTGATATATTGCTTAAGGTTATTGCTTGTTTAGGGTAGTCAGGGCGTGTGTGGTACAGATATATTGCTGGTGAAGGGGGCTGCATTTGTCCCTTTGGAGATGCCAAATAAACTATTTGTTGTGTTCCAGAATTTTGACTATGGGCCATCACATAAGGCAAAGTGTGGACCATTCCATTTGTGATGTCATGTCAGTGCTCAAGAGGTTTTAGGATTTTGGTTCTTGGGTGAGAGATACTCATCCTGTATTTGAGTTTTGGGGTTTTCTGAGGAAAAATATGAACTTTTAAAAAGTTTTTCTTGAACTTTGATGACACAAGCCTCAAATTGAACACCTCATCAACTTTTGTCCCCAGTCATTGTTTAGAATAGTTTTGTTACCAGTCAGTGTTTAGAGTAGTTTTGTTACCAGTCATTGTTTAGAATAGTTTTGTCACTGGTCAGTGTGTTTTACGATAGTTTTGTCACTGGTCGGTGTGTTTTACAATAGTTTTTTCACTGGTCGGTGTGTTTTACAATAGTTTTGTCACTGGTTGATGTGTTTTACAATAGTTTTGTCACTGGTTGATATGTTTTACAATAGTTTTGTCACTGGTTGATGTGTTTTACAATAGTTTTGTCACTGGTTGATGTGTTTTACAATAGTTTTGTCACTGGTTGATGTGTTTTACAATAGTTTTGTCACTGGTTGATGTGTTTTACAATAGTTTTGTCACTGGTTGATGTGTTTTACAATAGTTTTGTCACTGGTTGATGTGTTTTACAATAGTTTTGTCACTGGTTGATATGTTTTACAATAGTTTTGTCACTGGTTGATGTGTTTTACAATAGTTTTGTCATTGGTCAGTGTGTTTTAGAGTAGTTTTGCATTTTAGAGTCAAAAGTAAATCTGTTTACTCTATTTGTTGTTCGTCTATGTAACTGTGGCCACCAGGGCATGAAAGTACATAACTGTGTCCAAGAGTGTAACAGCCACCAGAACATGAAAGTACATAACTGTGTCCAAGAGTGTAACAGCCACCAGAGCATGAAAGTACATAACTGTGACTTTCAGAAAGTAATGTGACTGTGCTTCTGATCTCATTATATTCTGAATTTCTTCACTGCAGGTAGCGTTCTAATATTTGCCTTTAGCTTAACATTTCAACTTTACATGCATGAAAACTTGTCTATTACAAAACTATCTTCAAATCTCTGTATCTGTCACTTTATGAGTAAGTCCTCCTGATGACTTGAGATTTATGGCCAGGTTGTCAGTGCAGGGAAGGCCTGGATGGACAATGATGGAGACCAAGCAACATTTTTAAACATCTCTCAAAAGATTGACAACGCAATAGGATTTCTCAGCTTAAAATGCAGAGAAATTTCTGGTTAGTCATGGATATATCTGCATTCCAGTTTTTTGTTCTATTTTTCTTTTCTTTTTAAAAAAAAAATTAGAATAGCTTAATTGTCAATATATGAATTTTAAAAAAGTTTTTTTTTATGTCGCCAGCACATATTAGCATTTTAGTTTGAAATGAATATTTTAACAGCAGTACCTAGGCTGTAGTTGTAGAGGGAGATGGCACTTCAAGGTCAAGGTCAACACAGAATGCAGAAAAGAGAATCCTTTTTTTTTTTGGTTTATTTTATAAATAATGCTTAAAGGAAAAACATGAAAACGAGCAAGGCAGCCAGACACTGTTTAAGCAAGTTTTTAATTTATGAAGCTTCATGTCTTCACAAACAGATCCACAGAAGGGGCCACCAGAAATGGAGGAGGAGGGGTGTGAATGGAAGGAAGGTTGGCACCTTCATTAAATTCCCAAATGAAAAAGCAGCAAAAATGCACAGCCAGCACTCATCAAACTACAGAGTAGAAATAACGGCACTCACACAAGTTCTGCCAAACTCATCAAACTACAGAGTAGAAATAACGGCACTCACACAAGTTCTGCCAAACTCATCAAACTACAGAGTAGAAATAACAGCGCTCACACAAGTTCTTAAAATATGGCCAGGGATAGAGAACTGACAGAGAAAGTTCTGTGCTTCACTGGAGCCCTGCTAGAAGCAATACAAACAAATATTAACAAAAAAAAAAAAGACCCACAAACACAGGAAATCATATCAAAGATAAACAACTTCCAGCTATAGCTGTACAGTGACTCCCATCACACTGTGGGAGAAATGGAAGTGAAAAAGCAGATGCCCTCTCCAAGGCAGGAAGCAAAATGGAACAAATCAGCCACCCAAATAATTTACCAAACAGCAAAAACCTTCATCCACAACAAACTAAACACCAGCTGGAAAACAAAAATGAAAATAGAATCAAAACAAGACCTCATTCATCAACTACAGAGATACCAGCAAACCAAATCTTTCTACTAAGAACAGGACACTGCAGACTTTTAAGCCACCTCTGTCACCTCAAAATATCACACACAAATGAGTGTCCCTGTGGCTTTGGGATCCAGACACCAAAACACATCCTGCAAACTTGTCCGACCTACTCAAATCTCCTAGCACAGATCTGGCCTGAGGGAGAGGAGCTGAAAGAAAAGCTGCGGGGCTCTCACTCAAACCTCCTAGCACAGATCTGGCCTGAGGGAGAGGAGCTGAAAGAAAAGCTGCGGGGCTCTCACTCAAGCCTGGAGAAGACAGCGGACATCGTGTTAGTGAGGCCACAGATACAGCATGACCAACCAACACTCAAACATGGAAGAAGAAGTATTTATGCAGCTCTAGACACACATAGCTAAGCAAATAAAGCTACAGCATGACTGAAGATGGCTACAATATGACTGAAGATGGCTACAGCATTAGTGAAGATGACTACAGCATGACTGAAGATAGCTGCAACATTACTAAAGATGGCTACAGCATGACTGAAGATGGCTGCAGCATGACTGAAGATGGCTACAATATGACTGAAGATGGCTACAGCATTAGTGAAGATGACTACAGCATGACTGAAGATAGCTGCAACATTACTAAAGATGGCTACAGCATGACTGAAGATGGCTGCAGCATGACTGAAGATGGCTACAACATGACTGAAGATGGCTGTAACATTTCTGTTTCTCACTTGTGCACTTTAAACATGTAAACAATGTATGTTCTGAAAAAGAAGAAGCAGCAGGAACTTGTGTGGGCAGGCAAGTGTGTGGGCAGGTATGTTGTTTTTCTCATGGGTTCTTTGTCAGGCAGAAAACCATAAAAGCATCAGTAATTGGAAGAAATAAAGACATCAGTAATTGGAAGAAATAAAGACATCAGTAATTGGAAGAAATAAAGACATCAGTAATTGGAAGAAATAAAGACATCAGTAATTGGAAGAAATAAAGACATCAGTAATTGGAAGAAACAAAGACATCAGTGATTAGAAGAAATAAAGACATTAGTGATTGGAATTAGACACACATCAGTGATTGGAAGAATAAAAACATCAGTGAGTGAAAGAAATAATAACATTAGTGATTGGAAGAAATAAAAGTATCATTGATTGAAAGAAAAAAGACATCAGTGATTGGAAAAAATAAAGACATCAGTGACTGGAAGAAATAAAAACATCAGTGATTGGAAGGAATAAAGACATCAGTGATTGGAAGAAATAAAAAACATCAGTGATTTTAATAAATAAAGACAATGAAGTGCAAAAATTATATATAACATTATGAGCTCTGTGAAGATGTTGTCTTACAAGCGATACCATCCAAAGAGCAAAGAGGGTGATTCATTGGCAAAGAAGGGAAAGAGCTGGTACAACTAGACTCCAGCGTGTCTAATGACAAAGTCAAAACACTAATCAGAGCCAAAAATAAAACTAAGCACACCCAGGTTGTCAGAGGAATGACCCCTTATCAGCAGGTGGATTTTTCTGTTTATCAGTCTTCTTAATTAATCTTTAAAGAAGAGCACAGTTTTATATTACATCTTCTGTCCACACAGTTTTATATTACATCTTCTGTCCACACAGTTTTACATCTTCTGTCCACACAGTTTTATATTACATCTTCTGTCCACACAGTTTTACAATACATTTTCTGTTCACACAGTTGTACAATACATTTTCTGTTTGCACAGTTTTATATTATATCTTCTGTTCACACAGTTTTATATTACATCTTCTGTCCACACAGTTTTATATTACATCTTCTGTCCACACAGTTTTATATTACATCTTCTGTCCACAAGTTTTATATTACACCAACTGTCCACACAGATTTACAATACATTTTCTGTTCACACAGTTTTATATTTCATCTTATGTCCACACAGTTTTACAATACATTTTCTGTTCACACAGTTTTATATTATATCTTCTGTTCACACAGTTTTATATTATATCTTCTGTTCACACAGTTTTACAATACATCTTCTGTTCACACAGTTTTACAATACATTTTCTGTTCACACAGTTTTATATTATATTTTCTGTTCACACAGTTTTATATTATATCTTCTGTTCACACAGTTTTACAATACATTTTCTGTTCACACAGTTTTATATTATATTTTCTGTTCACACAGTTTTACAATACATCTTCTGTTCACACAGTTTTACAATAC
Source organism: Achatina immaculata (assembly GCA_009760885.1). Taxonomy (NCBI): domain Eukaryota; kingdom Metazoa; phylum Mollusca; class Gastropoda; order Stylommatophora; family Achatinidae; genus Lissachatina; species Lissachatina immaculata. The sequence goes on along the minus strand of CM019710.1, from coordinate 31,923,788 downwards.
ATTTTCTGTTCACACAGTTTTACAATACATTTTCTGTTCACACAGTTGTACAATACATTTTCTGTTCACACAGTTTTACAGTACATTTTCTGTTCGTACAGTTTTATATTACATCTTCTGTCCACAAGTTTTATATTACACCAACTGTTCACACAGTTTTATATTTCATCTTATGTCCACACAGTTTTACAATACATTTTCTGTTCGCACAGTTTTATATTATATCTTCTGTCCACAAGTTTTATATTACACCAACTGTCCACACAGTTTTACAATACATTTTCTGTTCACACAGTTTTACAATACATTTTCTGTTCAAACAGTTTTACAATACATTTTCTGTTCGCACAGTTTTATATTATATCTTCTGTTCACACAGTTTTACAGTACATCTTCTGTTCACACAGTTTTACAATACATTTTCTGTTCACACAGTTTTACAATACATTTTCTGTCCACACAGTTTTATATTACATCTTCTGTCCACACAGTTTTACAATACATTTTCTGTTCACACAGTTTTACAATACATTTTCTGTTCACACAGTTTTACAATACATTTTCTGTTCACACAGTTTTACAATACATTTTCTGTTCACACAGTTTTACAATACATTTTCTGTTCACACAGTTTTACAATACATTTTCTGTTCACACAGTTTTATATTATATCTTCTGTTCACACAGTTTTACAATACATTTTCTGTCCACACAGTTTTACAGCACATCTTCTTCTCCACAGTTATTGAGTGAGACTAATTTTTTTTTTCAAACAACGACAATACAGAACAACTTGGAGCACAGTCTTCAGCAGAAAACACAGTGCAGGACAGACAACATTTACTGGAATGTGAAACTAGCTCCCAGCTGTCAGTATGTGAGGTAGCAACACTGTCAAAACAACGAGACATGACACACCCTGGACAAGCTGGTCTGTGCAGGTTTTTGGATATTCCTATCAGGAACATTATTTTTTTTTCTGATAACAATATTAAAAAATAGATGAACAGAAAAATTGTTGTATGTTCTTCATCGTACTTTCTGCCATTCTTAATCCTGGCAACTTCCTCACTCTTTCTATCTTTTTGTAGAACTGAGTCATACACCTGTGCCACCTACCTGCTTACCTGTCTACCTGGGACCAGCTTTATTGCTATCATCATTTCTCTTATCTTTAAACAGGTTTGAAAACATTTGTACATGTACACAGGCAGGCAGTTTTCTGTTTGTAGAGAATATTTATCCTCACTACAAGAACCTGGAGGCTGTAAAGTCTTGTCTGATTAGTCCCAGACTAACTTGCTTCTGTGTGGCTGCTTCTTCTTCTTCTTCTTCGTTCGCTTCTACCACCAAAAACCGCACTGTGATCCTACTGAATTCATGCCTGTGGTCCTCGTTAGGTCCCATGGTCCCCTGTGTGGTCCCTGAAAAGACCACACGAGATCCACGAGAGGACCACAAGGGGTTCAGAGTATCACAGTGCTTTAGCCTGTATTCTTGGTGGGTCTCGGAAGCGGGATTGCATGACACCGTGGTTTTCATTGCATCAGTTTAGTCTAGGGTTGGACTTTCTCACCGGAAGACCTCAACTTGTTTAGGATATCAGTGCATCTCCGCTGGGTGAGAGGCGGTAGCCCACCCAGGCCAGAGTTGGACTTTCTCACCGGAAAACCTCAGCGTGATTAGAATACGCAAACATCCCCGCCGGGTGAGAGGTGGTTGCCTATCTAGACTGCCCTGGTCCAGTGTCTCTGACTTCAGCATTTTGCGGTCGTGGCCGCTACCCTTCCTAGTTGTGACCAGGATGGAGCTTTTGTCCAGGAGAACGAATCCTCGCCACTAGTGACTTCTACCCCTGGGTTGAGCTGGTTTAGGCATTATCCCAGTATGGGCGTGTTTGGGACAAGACCGACCTCTAGAGCAGAGGTACTGTGACATGTATAGCCTTCAAGATTCACCCCTGGTATGAGCCGGTTTAGGCAAAATTCACCAGTATGGGTGTATATCAGGCGTTACCGACCTCTAGAGCAGAGGTACTGTGACATGTATAGCCTTCAAGATTCACCCCTGGTATGAGCCGGTTTAGGCATTATCCCAGTATGGGCGTGTTTGGGACAAGACCGACCTCTAGAGCAGAGGTGCCGTGGTATAGCTCTCGTAGCGATACTACTGGACATACCGGTTAAACTTCACTTTCCACCACCTTTTCCCATCGGTGCCGCACAGCAACCTTTATTTCTTTTCCGCATTTTCTTCCTTGACCGGGAGGAGCTTCACTCCACGCGCGGCATTTGAAGAGTCTCGCCAGCAGTGTTGGTTTTGAACTAATAAAAGCGCTCTTTCCACGAGGGTCGGAGCTTGGTAAGCATGTATTAGCTCTAGAATTGCCACAGTTATCCAAGTAGGATCGTGTCATCTAAGGAACCTCGACTGATTTAATGAGCCATTCGCGGTTTCAGCAGAAAACACAGTGCAGGACAGACAACATTTACTGGAATGTGAAACTAGCTCCCAGCTGTCAGTATGTGAGGTAGCAACACTGTCAAAACAACGAGACATGACACACCCTGGACAAGCTGGTCTGTGCAGGTTTTTGGATATTCCTATCAGGAACATTATTTTTTTTTCTGATAACAATATTAAAAAATAGATGAACAGAAAAATTGTTGTATGTTCTTCATCGTACTTTCTGCCATTCTTAATCCTGGCAACTTCCTCACTCTTTCTATCTTTTTGTAGAACTGAGTCATACACCTGTGCCACCTACCTGCTTACCTGTCTACCTGGGACCAGCTTTATTGCTATCATCATTTCTCTTATCTTTAAACAGGTTTGAAAACATTTGTACATGTACACAGGCAGGCAGTTTTCTGTTTGTAGAGAATATTTATCCTCACTACAAGAACCTGGAGGCTGTAAAGTCTTGTCTGATTAGTCCCAGACTAACTTGCTTCTGTGTGGCTGCTTCTTCTTCTTCTTCTTCTTCGTTCGCTTCTACCACCAAAAACAGCACTGTGATCCTACTGAATTCATGCCTGTGGTCCTCGTTAGGTCCCGTGGTCCCCTGTGTGGTCCCTGAAAAGACCACACGAGATCCACGAGAGGACCACAAGGGGTTCAGAGTATCACAGTGCTTTAGCCTGTATTCTTGGTGGGTCTCAGAAGCGGGATTGCGTGACACCGTGGTTTTCATTGCATCAGTTTAGTCTAGGGTTGGACTTTCTCACCGGAAGACCTCAACTTGTTTAGGATATCAGTGCATCCCCGCTGGGTGAGAGGTGGTAGCCCACCCAGGCCAGAGTTGGACTTTCTCACCGGAAAACCTCAGCGTGATTAGAATACGCAAATGTCCCCACCGGGTGAGAGGTGGTTGCCTATCTAGACTGCCCTGGTCCAGTGTCTCTGACTTCAGCATTTTGCGGTCGTGGCCGCTACCCTTCCTAGTTGTGACCAGGATGGAGCTTTTGTCCAGGAGGACGAATCCTCGCCACTAGTGACTTCTACCCCTGGGTTGAGCCGGTTTAGGCATTATCCCAGTATGGGCGTCTTTGGGACAAGACCGACCTCTAGAGCAGAGGTACTGTGACATGTATAGCCTTCAAGATTCACCCCTGATATGAGCCGGTTTAGGCAAAATTCACCAGTATGGGTGTATATCAGGCGTTACCGACCTCTAGAGCGGAGGTGGCATGACATATCTAGCCATCAAGTTCCACCCCTGGTGTGTGCCGGTTTAGGCATATTTCACCAGTGTAGGTGTACTTCGGACATAGGCGGCCTCTAGAGCAGAGGTGCCGTGGTATAGCTCTCGTAGCGATACTACTGGACATACCGGTTAAACTTCACTTTCCACCACCTTTTCCCATCGGTGCCGCACAGCAACCTTTATTTCTTTTCCGCATTTTCTTCCTTGACCGGGAGAAGCTTCACTCCACGCGCGGCATTTGAAGAGTCTCGCCAGCAGTGTTGGTTTTGAACTAATAAAAGCGCTCTTTCCACGAGGGTCGGAGCTTGGTAAGCATGTATTAGCTCTAGAATTGCCACAGTTATCCAAGTAGGATCGTGTCATCTAAGGAACCTCGACTGATTTAATGAGCCATTCGCGGTTTCACCGTGAGACAGTGTGAACTTAGACATGCATGGCTTAATCTTTGAGACAAGCATATGACTACTGGCAGGATCAACCAGATAGCTTTCTTCACCGAACCTTTGTCGGATATCTGCCGACAGACCGATGCGGGGCAAGTGAGACAGCGCTCTGCTCAGAGTGGATCCCTTTCTACCCTGCAGCATTTCATTTCCTTTAACCGGTGGGGGCGGCTCTCTCTGCTCTAACGAGCGGAGAAGAAAGCCTGGCCACCCACAAACAACACACATTACATACTGCAGACCCGATACTCTTTGCGAGAGATGGGCCAATTTCGAGACCATCGGTCGACAAAACCGTACTACATCGTTAGCATGAACCTGGCTGGCTAGCCGTTTACATGCTTCGCTCGACAGACAAACCACTTGCTTCTGCATCAAAACACCTTAACTCTCGCCGTCCGGGAAGGGAGCGAAAGCCTGTCTCCCCACGCACGGAACTCGAGAGCGCTTTTTCACCAAAAGAACGGTCGGCCTGCGCAACAGCAGCAGCCCACGCTGTGCAGCTCGGCGCAGCTCTGCGCGGCTGACTGTGTGGCTGCTGACACATGCTCTATAACAAAATGGAGTTTAGCAGTTTTTGATTGAAAGTACATTTAAAATTGTTTTTGAAACTTGTATTCTCAGATTTATTTGTTGGTCTTAGTAAATCTTAGTAAAAACTTAGCAAATTTGTTTTTATTGACAGAGACAGATCTGTTACATCAAATTCTGTCAAGAGTTGGATTTGCAGAAGAAGCCATCTGTTCCATTCATAACAACATGGAGAAAGTCACAGAGCAACAGTCAGATATGGACAAAAAATTTGAGGACATTACAGCCAAGTTGTTAAACATAAACAAACAGTTGAGTGATCTATCAGCGGCTGACAAGCAACAAAACAAAAAACTGAAGGAACACACAGACATCGTCACTGAGAAACAAGATGAGATACAGAAACAACAGGAATCCAGATTTAAGAGTTTAGAGAAAACAGTCAAGAAATTGTCTAAAAAACAAGACAAACTAGAAAGATGTTCAAGAGATGAAGAACTAGAGAGAAAGATAAATGACAGCTCAGAACTTGTCCAGTGTAAAATCTCAGATCTAGAAGCTTGGCTTGAAGAAACAGATTCTTCAGTCACAGATTTGCTGAACAGAGTGGGGTCACAGGAGCAGGTCACACAGTCTCTGTGTACAAAAGTGGACACTAACATAGACACACTTGAGACAGTCTCAACAAGACAAGAGGGAAATGTTGAGATATTGAGAGTGTTTGAAGACAAGCTACAGGTGACAGAGACAAGAGTTAGGGAAGAGCTGGAGAAACTGAGAGAGCAATATCAAGAAACAGAGACCAGTGTAAGTTATGGGTCTTTGTTTACAGCATCATGTATCTAGTGTATGTTATGGGTCTTTGTTTACAGCATCATGTATCTAGTGTAAGTTATGGGTCTTTGTTTACAGCATCATGTATCTAGTGTAAGTTATGGGTCTTTGTTTACAGCATCATGTATCTGGTGTAATTTATGGGTCTTTGTTTACAACATCATGTATCTTGTGTAAGTTGTTTTTGTTTTCAGTATTTTTTTCATGTTTGTCTGCACTTTGAGATCAAAGATTGTTTTTCAATATTCAGTTTGTTTTGATTTATCTTACTATCTACCTGTTTCTCCACTAAGTGTGTCATACCTGCCTGTCTCTAAGTTTTATACACTGACTGTGATACCTGCCTGTATATAAGTTTTATCCACTGAGTGTGTGATAACTGCCTGTCTATAAGTTTTATCCACTATGTGTGTGATAACTGCCTGTCTATAAGTTTTATACACTGAGTGTGTGATACCTGCCTGTCTATAAATTTTATCCACTGAGAGTGTGATACCTGCCTGTCTATAAGTTTTATACACTGTGTGATACCTGCTGTCTATAAGTTTTATTCACTGTGTGTGTGATACTTGCTTTCTATAAGTTTTATTCACTGACTGTGATACCTGCCTGTGTATAAGTTTTATACACTGAATGTGATACCTTCCTGTGTATAAGTTTTATACACTGAGTGTGTGATACCTGCTGTCTATAAGTTTTATACACTGAGTGTGTGATACCTGCTGTCTATAAATTTTATCCACTGAGTGTGTGATACCTGCCTGTCTCTAAGTTTTATTCACTGCATGTGTGATACCTGCCTGTCTCTAAGTTTTATTCACTGCATGTGTGATACCTGCCTGTCTCTAAGTTTTATTCACTGCATGTGTGATACCTGCCTGTCTCTAAGTTTTATTCACTGCATGTGTGATACCTGCCTGTCTCTAAGTTTTATTCACTGCATGTGTGATACCTGCCTGTCTCTAAGTTTTATTCACTGCATGTGTGATACCTGCCTGTCTCTAAGTTTTATTCACTGAGTGTGTGATACCTGCCTGTCTCTAAGTTTTATTCACTGCGTGTGTGATACCTGCCTGTCTCTAAGTTTTATTCACTGCATGTGTGATACCTGCCTGTCTCTAAGTTTTATTCACTGCATGTGTGATACCTGCCTGTCTCTAAGTTTTATTCACTGCATGTGTGATACCTGCCTGTCTCTAAGTTTTATTCACTGCATGTGTGATACCTGCCTGTCTCTAAGTTTTATTCACTGCATGTGTGATACCTGCCTGTGTATAAGTTTCATCCACTAAGTGTGTAATACCTGCTTGTCTATAAGTTTTATCCACTGACTGTGATACTTGGCTGTCTGTAAATTTCACCACTGAGTGTGTGATACTTGGCTGTCTGTAAATTTCACCACTGAGTGTGTGATACTTGGCTGTCTGTAAATTTCTCCACTGAGTGTGTGATACTTGGCTGTCTGTAAATTTCACCACTGAGTGTGTGATACTTGGCTGTCTGTAAATTTCTCCACTGATTGTGTGATACTTGGCTGTCTGTAAATTTCTCCACTGATTGTGTGATACTTGGCTGTCTGTAAATTTCTCCACTGATTGTGTGATACTTGGCTGTCTGTAAATTTCTCCACTGATTGTGTGATACTTGGGTGTCTGTAAATTTCTCCACTGATTGTGTGATACCTGCCTGTGTAAGTTGTTACCAACTGTGGGGAAAAGAGTTTGTTCTGTTTCTCAGTTGAAGACTGTGTGCCAGTTGTTGGTGAACAGACTGGAACCTCTAGAACAAATGAGAAGTGTACTTAACCACAAAGTCAGGACACGAGGTGACAACGTCAGACAGGTAAAACACTTCCATCATTACACCAGGAATGTGTGTCAGTTTATGGCGAATAGAATTAAGCTTTGAGAACATTTAAGATGACTTCTCAATCAGAGAGTCAGGGCACACAATGACAGTGAGTGTATTAGGCATGAGTGTAGTATTATTTACACTGGACATGAGTGTAGTATTGTTTACACTGGGCATGAGTGTAGTACTGTTTATATTAGGCATGAATGTAGTACTATTCATATTAGGCATGAGTATAGTATTATTTACACTGGGCATGAGTGTAGTACTATTTATATTAGGCATGAATGTAGTACTATTTGTATTAGGCATGAGTATAGTATTATTTACACTGGGCATGTAAAGTAAAGGTAAAGGTAATCCTGTCATGCCTTAGAGGCACATAGGGATATGGTGTTAGTGCCCATATTTTCCTTGACCTGTAAGCACACTAGAGGGTGATATGGTCAGTATCATGCCTGGCCACCTTTCCTTCCCCAACTCTAGAAGAAATCGGGTACCCATTTCTACAGCTGGGTGACTGAGGTGCATCTGGCTGGATTTGAACCCCCAACCTTCGCCATGAGAGACCAGTGCGCTAACCACTTCGCCACTCAGACACCTACTGGGCATGAGTGTAGTACTGTTTACACTGGGCATGAGTGTAGTATTTTTCAGTATATTATGGAGCAGTTCTAATCATGATTACAAGAACAGTAAGCAAGGTTTATCCAGTGATGAAACAGCAAACAAGATTCAAGAAGTAACAAAAACATAAAAGTTTAACTAGTAACAAAACGGCAAATGTGTTTTATCTAGTAACAGCAAACATGGTTTAACAAGTAATAGAAACACAAAGAAGGTTTATTCTGTAACAAATGGTAAACACATTTTAAGCAGTGACAAAACATCAAACACGGTCTTTCCAGTAACAGGCAGTAAACATTGTGTATCCAGAACAAAAAATACTCAGGGTTTATCTAGAACAAAAACAACAATCAAGGTTCAGCTAAAACAAAAACAACAGTCAAGGTTTGTCTAGAACAAAGTAACAGTCAAGGTTTGTCTAGAACAAAGCAACAATCAAGATTTTTCCAGTGATAAAATTCTGAAGATCAAACATGTACCTAATTTTTTTTTTTATCAAAAACACTTCACAAAATCTTTATGCTGCAGTTAATGGTTGTAATCACATTCAACTGTGAGGTCTAATTTCACTGAGTACATTGGCAGCCTTCTGTGAGATGTGCTTAGGTGGATGAGATGTGGTTAGGTGGATGAGATGTGCTTAGGTAGATGAGATGTACTTAGGTGGATGAGATGTACTTAGGTGGATGAGATGTACTTAAGTGGATGAGATGTACTTGGATGGATGGGATGTACTTTAGTAGATATGATGTTCTCATGTAGAAATTCTCCAGTTTCAGTTGCTGGACATCTTAACTCGTTGTCTGACAGATCAGTCAGTGACAGAAAACTGCTTACAAGAAAGAAAATCTGACAGATCAATCAGTGACAGAAAACAGCTTACAAGAAAAAAAAAAATCAGACAGATCAGCCAGTGACAGAAAACTGCTTACAAGAATAAAAATAAAACAAGCTTGTAGATTGATCACTAATGACAAGAGGGATTTAAATCAGGGAGCATTTTCTCAGCAGGTACATGTTTTACTTGTACAAGTAATGTACATGTGTACACAGTTTGTGTGAGACCAGAGCATCTGACCTTAGAGTGTGAAAAAAAAGTAGGGCATGAAAAAATCTAGACAGCTCTGGGTTGGGGTGTTTGTTGTGAGACAAAGTTCTTTTAATTATCTACATATATTGTAATCTTCAGCTCCAGGATTTGGTGCAGGAAGTATCAGCCATGTCTTCAAAGTTAGCACAACTTGGTAAGTTTTCAAATCAAAGTTAGCACAACTTGGTAAGTTTTCAGATCAAAGTTAGCACAACTTGGTAAGTTTTCAGATCAGTTAACACAACTTGGTAAGTTTTCAGATCAAAGTTAGCACAACTTGGTACTTTTCAGATGTGGATGTTGTCATTTTCTGGCAATTTCTTTCATGATACTCCAGGCCAAGCTGACCTGTCTGTGTCCTTGTCTTTCTCTTGTGTTTCTTTTCCTGCCAGGAAAGTGACTTTATTTATCTCCTGGTGTGGTCAAAATATTTCAGTTTTCCAACTTTGAAGATTTTTCTTTTGTTTTTTTGTTTTTTTTGTGGAAAAAATGATCATGTTCCAAACTTCTTTACTTGTTTTTTTACTTTGTAAAAATGCACCAGTTTTCTAAAAATGTATTCATATCCCATACCCCCATTTTTGAGTCTGTTGTTTAATGTCCATATTTCTGTACCATGATTCCTTGTCTCTTGATAATATTGACATTTTTAATGTTAAAGATTGAAGAGAACAAACAGCAGCTTACAATAAAGACAGCACAGATACACAGGACAAGAAAGGTAGTGTGGTTATGTCAGCAGATGTATAGAAACTCATACAGAAAAGACAATATAGATATGACAGCAGATGTACAGAGAAATGAAAGGAGAAAGGAAAGACAGTGTAGATATGACAGCAGATGACAGATACATGACAGGAGAAAGGAAGGACATTGTAGATATCAAATGTACAAACATACATGATATTTAAGACAGTGTAAAAAAAAGACAAAGAAGTGTAGGAATCATGCCGTCAAGATAAACGTCAATACTATGATAGCAGAGAAAGCAGCATATGCAAATGCATGAAAACCATATACAAAATCACAAAGCAGATGGCAGGTAACTTCAGCACAAGATGTGAGAGTGCAATAAGGACACATAAGGGACAACTGGTCAGTGGAGAAAGAGAAAGAATTGAAATATGGAGGGAACACTTTAACACCCTACTAAACAGAACACAAGCAGAACAAACAATAGACATACCTGAAGCAAAAACGGAACTAAACATCAAGACAGGACCAATAACAATAAGTGAAGTAAAGGAGGTGATAAAGAAGCTAAAATTAGACAGGGCACCAGATGAAGATGAAGTGACTGCTGAGATGTTGAAAGCAGAAGAAACAGAAACACCAAAACAACTTTGCCGGATACTACAACAGATTTGGGATCTAGAAAAAGCTCCAGAGGAGTGGAAAACTGGCCTTATAGTAAAACTACCAAAGAAGGGTGACCTCAGAGATTGCGGGAACTGAGAGTGAATGTAATCTATACGAGGGTTTTCAGTGCAGAGTGATCGGTGGAGAACATACCTCCAGCAGCCTTAGGGTACAAACAGGAGTGAAGCAGGGATGTGTACTGTCACCAACATTATTTATCTTGGCAGTAGACTGGTTAATGAAAGAGGCAACATCAGACTAAAGCAGAGGATTACAAAGGGACCCTTGACACAGTGCTGGAGGACATTGACTTTGTGGATGACATGTGTCTACTATCAAGCACCCACAAAGATATGCAAGATAAAATAAACAAGCTAACTCAGAATGCAAACAACATAGGACTAAAGATCAACGTAGGAAAGACAAAGTTAATGAAGCAAAATGTGAACAACAGAAATGTACTCAGAGTAGATGGCAAGTTAGTGGAGGAGGTCAATGAATTTGTATACCTTGGCAGTAGAGTAGTAGAACATGGAGATAGCACAGAGGACATCAACAGCAGACTTACTAGAGCAAACCAGGCTTTTGCTATGATGCAGACTACATGGAAATCTAAAAAACTAAGCATAAATACAAAATCAGGATATTCAAGAGTAATGTTCTAAGTGTACTATTCTATGGAAGTGAATGCTGGAAAATCACCAAAACCATAGAAAACAAGTTGAATTCTTTCCAGACTAAATGTTTATGAAGAATTAGAAAAATATTTTGACCAAACACCATAAGAAATAACATCTTATTGGCAGAAATGTAGATGAAGCCATTGACAGCAGTTATTGAGGAAAGATGCTGGAGATGGTTGGGACATGTGCTCTGAATGACTGACAACTCACTACCAAAAATAGCACTAAGATAGACACCACAGGGTAAGAGAAGTAAGGGTAGACCAAAAGAGACATGGAGAAGAACAACAGAAAGGATGTTGAGCAATAGAGGGCTCACCTGGGCAAGAGCAGAAAAAAAGCCAAAGGACAGGCATTTGTGGAAAACCCAGGTGGAACCCCCATGTGCCCTGGGCACTTAAGGTTCAGAGAGAGATGTAAAAATGCATACTTGTATGACAGGAAAAACAGTGTAGAAATGATGACAGATACACATGACAAAAGATTGTTGTTCACACACTTTTTGTCTGGGTAAGATTGTTGTTGACACAGTTTTTGTCTGGGTAAGATTGTTGTTGACATACCTTTTGTCCATGTGAGAGAATTTTTCATGCACTTTTTATTTGTAATTTAAAAACAAGAAATGATTGACATTGCAGATTCTCAGTTTTCAATGCCAGCCATTGGATTTACTGCATGGGTGGATGTTCAACATGACGCTGATTCAAACTCAGTGCTAACTTCTTACTTTAATTCTTCAAGCAGTGACGGCGATCACTTTGATCTTAACACAGGAGTTTTCACTGCCCCAGTGGCAGGCACTTATGTGGCTGTGATCAGATTATGTAAAACTGAAGTGAAAGATGGCCAGATCTGTGTGAAAGTTGTTTGTAAGACTGCCAGATCACATTTATCTGAAACAAAGTTTGTGTGTGAGGCTGTATCTGTTGTGAGGAATGTTAGTGCTTGTGACTTGGGTGTAATACAGATGGAGGCTGGAGACACACTGGAAGCAGTGGTGGCATGGTACTCCTGCAATGTTAACAGTTCAGTTGGCCTTTCATGCTTTATGATCAGATAATATGTGATTTTCTTTGTTTCTTTAAGGTATGTGTACATATTTGTCTCTGTGCCTGCCCACCCTGAAATGCTGAGTGAGTGAGTTAGGCACATTGTTCACATAGTCTGAACACAGAATGTATTGATCACAACATTTGTCATTGTTCACATAGTCTGAACACAGAATGTATTGATCACAACATTTGTCATTGTTCACATAGTCTGAATATAGAGTGTATTGATCACAATATTTGTCATTGTTCACATAGTCTTAACATTGATCACAACATTTGTCATTGTTCACATAGTCTTAACATTGATCACAACATTTCTGATTGTTATCATTATCTTTATCTTTATCATTATGTTTGTTTACATCATCACATATGACATTCCTCAACCTTTGACCTTCTTCAACATGTTTGTTTAGTTTTCTTGTCAAACTTTTAAACAGAACATTCTTCTGTTTTTTGGTTTTTTTTTGAAGAAAAGCTAGTCTGTCCTGGATAAGCTGACAGAAAATTTCTGCATGTTTAAAGTTTTGTCTGTCTTATGTTGGAATCAACACTTGTTTTTCGTTCTCTCTTACTTTGCTGGTAGAAAACAGTGCAAGTGTAGAAACTCTAGAGGCAGTAAGGACTTGTACTCACTAAACCTGAGTGAAAGAGAGAGAGAGAGAGAGAGGGAGAAAGAGAGAGAAAGAGATACATGATATCAAGAAATGAAGAAAGATGCCATATCACCATTTAATATTGGAAATGTTCAAGATACAGAAACTGGCAAGAACAGTCCACAAGCACTGATCAATCACATTAACAGTATTGGGTAAGAAATATGTTTTAAAACTCAAGAAATTATCAAGAAATGGAGAAAGAAAAATACAATAAAAGATTGTTAAAAATACAGTGAAAATATCTTCATTATCTTTTATTCTGTGTCTCACAGAGACTTTAATATTTTTTTTTTGTCTGTTAACACACTTAGTCTTGGCTAAGTTCCTTAACTCAGTCTCATTTTACTGTCTTTCATCCATTTACACCCTTCGTTCAGTGTTGTAAACGTACAGGATTAATTATTATGACACATACATAAACATGGAGAGAACTGTGATAAAAATATGCTGACTCAGACATGAAGAGAACTGTGACACAAGGAGATGCTGACTCAGACATGAAGAGAACTGTGACACAAGGAAATGCTGACTCAGAAATGAAGAGAACTGTGACACAAGGAGATGCTGACTCAGACATGAAGAGAACTGTGACACAATGAGATGCTGATGGACTAACCACACAAAAATGAAAATCTTGACCTGCAGAAGTACTCAAAGATGAAGAAAAATAATTCCTTTGATATTTGGAAAATAGTTGTTGTTTTTAAATCAGTCTTGTTCTAGTCTTGCACACTGAAGAAGTGGAGGGGGATCCATTTTGTTGTCCAACCAGAATCCATGGCTGTTCTCTCATTATGCTTTTCTTTACAACATGATAAACTTGTATATGACCGATGATGCTTCACAACATCATACACTTGTGTATGACTGATGATGCTTCTCAACATGATACATATGACTGATGATGCTTCACAACATGATACACTTGTGTATGACTGATGATGCTTCTCAACATGGTACACTTGTGTATGACTGATGATGCTTCTCAACATGGTACACTTGTGTATGACTGATGATGCTTCTCAACATGGTACACTTGTGTATGACTGATGATGCTTCTCAACATGATACACTTGTGTGTGACTGATGATGCTTCTCAACATGATACACTTGTGTATGATTGATGATGCTTCTCAACATGATACACTTGTGTGTGACTGATGATGCTTCACAACATGATACACTTGTGTGTGACTGATGATGCTTCACCACATGATATACTTGTGTGTGACCGATGATGCTTTATGACATGTTGCCACTTGTGCACGACTGGTGGTGCTGCTTTACAACGTGGCACTGCTTGGGCACTAATGAAGATGCTTCACAACATGAAACATGTGTGTATGACTGATGTCTCTCTCCCTCTCTGAACCTAAGTGCCCAGGGCACAAGGGGCTTGAGCAAGGGATTTCCACAAATACCTGCCCTTTGACTTTTTTCCCCCTCTTACCCAGGTGAGCCCTCTATTGCTCAACATCCTTTCTGTTGTTCTTCTCCATGTCTCTTTTGGTCCAATGTTCCCTCTAAGCTGCACGACCGCAGACATAAAAAAAAATCATACAGCGCACAAAATTTTGGGAGCCGTTCAAAAAGAAAAACGAAACTGCTACGTTTATTTTCCAGTTTCCAGATGTTACTCCGTGCTATAATTGCAATCAAGAAAATACAATTATGGTACATGTTTTTCTTTTACTGTTTCTTTCTTGTTGAGAAATGACTTTCGGATCGGATGTTTCAACTAGTTTTTATCGTGTAGTTTCGGAAGTACTGTAGCAGAATCGAGACGAGGTAAGTGGGCACACAGAGAATAGATGGTAACTAAAATAAACGGGCAGATTAATTTTCACTGTGTCATGGAAAATGAGAATGTCCATTGAGCTGCTCAGGTATATAGATTGATCTTGGTAACTAATACCAAACGTTGTGACCGCCAACATTAGAGCAGTTCTGTTTTTTTAATAGCAGTAGATTTACTATTGCTGTGGAAACGTGTACAATTGTGTGAAACTCAAGTATGTCTTTTTGTAGTGTTCAAATTGGTACTGACAAAGACTCCTGCATCCTGTGTCCTGTACTTCTCAAGCATAAATTTGAGGGCTACAGGTTTTAATGAGAATGTCACCTTTAAAAATGAAAGTAATTCTTCTAATCCATAATTAGATGACCAGACAGCAGAGTGTGAGATTGAGATATTAGGTCTGTCCTGGTATCACCCTAATTTAATTTTCTGTTGTTTGGTAAACTGAGGTTATTTACTTGCTTCTCAACATACGATGTTTCAATGAAGCCATAGTAAGACGAATATGATAGGATAAACAACTATGTAAATAAAAAAATACTGTCAATGAATAAGTAAACAAAGAAATCATCATTGCAATTAACTAAACACCATTAACTGAAAAGTACAGCAGATTTATCCTGTTATTAAATGTACAGGCCTTTGCAAACATGCACGCACACACACACAAACATACATCACACACACTTACACAAACACGCACACACACACACATACTAGCTGATTACCTGGCGTTGCCAGAATATTTATTTATCCCAATTTCGTTTAGAGAAAAAAAAGGAATAAATTCTTTCTATAGTGTAATATCGGAGTAATTTTGCTTACCGATATTTAAAAGCATACATAAGTACAGTATACAAATTATAGAGCAAAATAATCATCATCATCATCACCAGGTGGCGTGCCGGTTTCATTAGTTATTTTTGCTGTCCAAGGGATTTGCAACATTCTTCTAATAAACCACATTTCTGCTGCTTCCAATGATTTTTGTGCAGACCTGCTTATTGTCCATAATTCACTTCCATATAACAAGATAGGTTCAATCTGCATTTATAGCGTTTTCTAACATTCATTGATAAATATTAGTTGCATAATATGTTTCTCATTCTCTGAGAAACATATTATGCAACACATCTTTATCAATGAGTAGTCTTTTACAAATTTGCTGTAATATTAATTTAAAACAACTTGGTTATAAACAACATTTTTAATTTCACCTCCAGGAGCAAGGATAAATAAATTCTTTGGTGAACCTACCCTTGAGCAAGCAATATAAAGTTGTCTGTGGGTGAAATATGGTGATCTCAAGTCTCTCTCTCTCTCTCTCCCCCTTCCTCTCCCTCTCTCTATCTCTCTACCCTCTCTCCCTCCCTCTCTATCTCTCTCTCCTTCTTTATCTTCCTCTCTAACTCTTCCTAATTTGAGAAGCTAATTTGAAAAAAAATAAGAAAAAGGCAAATTTTCACTGAGCAATGAAATCTACTATAGAATATAATAAAAATCTATTATAAACATAAGGAAAATACAAAGTTAAAGTTTATTTATTTGGACTTGCCATGGGAGGCTACACATGCTTCTTTTAGACAAGTTTCACTCTATTTCACAATTATCTCCCTTATACTTTTTTCCTCCCTGAATTTAGTGAATAAGACCTCCACCCCCTTCCTACCCCAACACCAAGGGGTGTGAGGGGTGATCTTACCCCCACATTATTTTTTCCAGATTGTACATCATATTTGTACCAAGCTTGGTTGAAATTATTCCATATATATATATATACACACACACACACACACACACACACACACACACACACACACACACACACACACACACACACACACACACACACACACACACACACACACACACACACACACACACACACACACACACACACACACACACACACACACACACACACACACACACACAACACACACACACACACACACACCACACACACACAACACACACCACACACACACACACCACACACACACACCACACACACACACACACACACACACACACACACACACACACACACACACACACACACACACACACACACACACACACACACACACACACACAAAGTAATGGAAAAAACTAATTATGTCAGTCTGTAAGAACAGCAAAGAGCAAAACCTCTATCTTAATGCAAAGAAAACTAAATTGATGACAACTGACAAAACAAACAAGGCAGCTGAAATATGTATCAATAAGGAAACACTGGAAGAAGTGGAGAGTTTTGAATATCTTGGATCACAGCTAACTAATAATGGAGATACAATGAGGGAAAGTAAGAGGAGGACATCTATCGCTCTTCAGAAAGTAAAACAACTAAAGAATCTGTGGAGAGGAGCAGACAGAACTACAAAAATAAGATTTTTAAGGGCATGTGTCTTTCCCATCACAACATATGCCTGTGAGATCTGGACACTTAACAAAACAGCTGAGAAACACATAAATGCCTTTGAATGTAAATGCTACAGAAGAGTTCTTCAAATATCATGGACACAAAAAAAAGAACAAATATATCTATACTACAAGAACTTAATACTGAAGAAGGCTGGCTACTAAAGAAGATTAAAGAGATTAAACTGAAATATTTCGGACACATCAAACATCATGATAATCTAGAGAAAACATAAATATTTTTGACATGTTATGATAATCTAGAGAAGACCGTCTTGGAAGAGTACGTAATGGGAAAAAAGAAAGAGAGGAAGACCAAGGCGAAGACGGCTGCAAGACATCATTGATAATCTGTAAATTGATGCATCAGCAGCAGGCCATCTTGCTCACAACCGAGAGGCCTACAGGAGTGCTGTTAAGGAGGCAAAGTTCCGCAAGGGACATGCACATGAATGATTGAATATATATATATATATATATATATTATGCACATTTGCACACATCATCATCATCATCATCAGGTGCCGTGCCGACTGGCGTTGGCTATTATGCTTCTCCAGAGTACCCGATCCTTCATGCAGGCCATCAGTTCAGTTGGTGATCTCCTCTCACACCATCCTGTCAGACTGTCCAGTATCATTTCTCTTGGTCTTCCTCTTGATTTTCTTCCTTCTATTTTTCCTGTTGTTATAATATTTTCAATGCCCCCTCTTCTCATTGCATGTCCTATGAAAGTACATTGTCTCTCTCTTATCTTTCTGACAAGGTTTTTTGTCTCTCCAGCTCTTCTCATACATTCTTCATTAGTTATTTTTGCTGTCCAGGGGATTCACAACATTCTTCTAATAAACCACATTTCTGCTGCTTCCAATGATTTTTGTGCAGACTTGCCTATTGTCCATGATTCACTTCCATATAACAAGATAGGTTCAATATAGCATTTTAGGACTCGTTTTCTAACATTCATTGATAAGGATGTGTTAACTAATATGTTTCTCATTCTCTGAAATGCAGTCTTTGCTTGGCCTATTCTGTTCCTAATTTCTGTTTTGCATTTCCCATCTGAAGTTATTACTGCTCCAAGGTATTTGAATTTCTGCAATTGCTTTAGAATGGTTCCGCTTAATTGAATACTGCATGCTGGTGGATTCTGTTTCTTAGATATAACCATAGTCTGTCTTTTTGATGTTCAAAGTAAGGCCTTTCTGTTCACTTTCTTTGGCCACTTTATCCAAGAGATTTTGCAGGTCTTGTTGGTTCTCCGCTATCAGTACTGTGTCGTCAGCATACCGAAGGTTGTTAATATTGTATCCTCCAATTTTTATGCCTGGTTCTGTGATGATTGTTCTTAGAATATTCTCGCTGTACAGAGAAAAAAAGGTCTGGAGATAGTACACATCCTTGTCACACCCCTTGTTTTATAGGTTGGTATTTTCCAATTCCATTTTCAACTCGAACTGCTGCTTCTTGCTGCCAGTATAGATGTTTTACAATCCTCAAGTCTTTGCCGTCTATATTGATGTCTTCAAGCATTTTAATAATTTCACTATGTTTCACCTTGTCAAATGCCTTGGTGTAATCAATGAAGCATAAGTAGAGATCTTTCTGTACTTCTAAAGCTCTTTCTGTTAGTGTTCGTAAAGCATAAATGGCATTGTGTGTTCCCTTTCCTTCAACAAATCCAAACTGTTCATCTGCTATTTCCATTTTTATCTTTTTCCTTGTTCTTCTCATAATTATTCTCAAAAGTAGCTTCGTTATGTGACATGAGAGGCTGATAGTCCGGTGGTCGTCACATTCCTTTGCACCTGGTTTCTTTGGTAGTGCTATAAACGTGGATTTAATCAGGTCACTGGGAATATAACCACTGTTGTAAATATCATTCAGTAACTTGGTTATTATTTTTATTCCTGTCTCCTCTGGTGCCTCTATTTCTTCTATTGTTATATTATCAGGCCCAGTCGCTTTTCCTTTCTTCATGTGTTTGATGGCATCTATGATTTCATCTTCAAGTATTGGCGGTCCATCACAGTTTTCAGTATCTGGTGTTAATTCTGGTCTTTCTTCTCCATATAGCTCACCAATATACTCTGTCCACCTGTCCACAATGTCTTCTTTTGCCATTAACATTTTACCTTCTTTCGATTTCAGGCATCCTGTGGTATATTTTGTTTTCCTGCCTGTGAGTTCATTAATTTGTTTATGCATGTTTTTGCTGTCTTTATTATGAGTGTCCTCTATCTGTCTGCACTGTTCATTTAACCACACTTCTTTTGCTTCTCTGCATTTGCATCTTATTTCTTTATTTATCTTGCTATATTTTTCCTCGTTGTTTTTACTCCTCCTCCTCTTGTCCATCAGTCCTAAGATGTTGTCTGTCATCCATTTATTTTTAGGGGCTTCTTTTTTCGGTGGTATTATCTCCTTAACAGTTTGGTGGATAGAATCTCTTAACATTTCCCATTGTTCATCTATACTATTTATCTTTGCTATTGCATTGTATCTATTTGTTATAATAACTTTGTATTGTTCTCGCAATTCTTGGTCATTTTTAAGAAGTTCTGTATTCAGTTTGATGTTTCTCACTTTTCTGCCTGCTTTCTTTAGCTTTAAACTTTTCCACAGAGTGGATCATGGTCACTATTGCAGTCAGCGCCTGGCATGGTTTTTGTTGTCAGTAATGCATTGCGGAATCGTTTGTTGATTAATATGTAGTCTCTCTGGTTAAATGTCTTTTTGTCTGGGCTGCACCACGTTGCCAGTCTTCGAGGATGTTGTTTAAACCAGGTGTTTCCTACAACCATGCTATGTATTCTTGCCCATTCAATTAATTTATAACCTCTGTCATTCCTCTCCCCCAGTCCATAGTCACCAACGATGTCCGAAGTTCTTCCTTTACCAACTTTGGCATTAAAATCTCCCATGACTATGGTAACTTCATGTGACTTTGTGTGTTTTAGTGCTGTCTCTATGTCATTATAAAATATCTGTACATCTTCCTCAGAACTTTCAGATGTTGGAGCATACACTTGTATAATATTTATGTTTATTGGTTGTCCTTTCAGTTGGGCTAGCAGGACTCTGTCCGAGATGTTCAAATATCCTACAATTGTCCTTGCCGTTTTTTCATCAAATATAATTCCTACTCCTCGTCCATGTTTCTCACTTCCTGAATATATTATTGTATATTTATCTGAGTTTATCTTTCCTGCACCTGTCCATCTAACTTCACTCATTCCTAATATGTTGATCTTCATCCTTTCCATTTCCATCTTTACATTTTCTAATTTTCCAGCCTGGAATAAAGTTCTAACATTCCATGTTGCTATTTTGAACTTGTTAGTTTTGCCACCAGTAGCTTGATGACGATCTGGCCTCACTTGTGGCTCGTGAGCTGCCCTACCGGATGAGGCTGTTCCAGAGGAACATCCGTTAACGTCGTTCATGATAAATCTATGACTCTGAATAAGCATAATTGTTCTTGGGAGCTACAACAGTGGTTTCCCGTTGCCTTCTGTCAGTTTGTGTACGGACTCTCCGCTAGCCTTTGGACTCCCTGTCCTACCCGCAAGGCAGCGGGAGCGAGAGGTTTTAAGGCACCTCTGACCCGCCTGGTATTCCCTTCACTGAGCACCTGAGGCACTTTATAGGAGTAGTAGAGCCACCTACTACCCCACCTCGCTCTCTGAGTCTACCGCCAGTTGGTCCGCGCCTGCTTATTTGGACAACTCCTTATTCACAGGGATCCTCCATATCTGGAGGACTTTCACCATCCGCCACCTGTGACGCGCTGGGTTGGGGATGGTCGCCCCAGCTTTACCCAGTTTTTTTTTGCACACACAATATTTTTTTGCACATGAGCTGAACATTCTGCACACAGATAGCAAACCTTTAGAGGGAACATTATTTTGGTCTACCCTTACTTCTGTATCCTTGTTGTGTCCATCTTAGTTGTGAGTTGTCAGTCATTCAGAGCACATGTCCCAACCATCGACAGTATCTTTCCTCAATAATTGCTGTCAGTGGCTTCATCTGCATTTCTGTCAACAAAATGTTATTTCTTATGGTGTTTGGCCAAAATATTTTTCTAATTAATAAGTGATGTACAAGTATATAAAACTATATACGAAGCCACTGTAGTAAAATTGTAATAACAAAATTGTTAAATTTATATAAGAAAAAAGTAGGAGCACTCAGTTGTGATGTTTTGGTTTGCATCTTAATCATACAAAAACATACAGGACAAAGAAATAGGGAAAGAAGATAAAATATAAGTTCACATGAATGTTTTACAACAAGTAGGAATGGAAACAGGGGTGCATGTGGTAGAGTGCTGAGAATATTGAAATGGAGGCTTGCTATGTATGGTAGGCAGGTTGTAATGAAGTGGTGGGGATCACGAGAAGAAGAGAGTGATACAGTGGTAACCTAGCCAGGGGAATGGTGAGTGGAGTAAATGTATGTGGTTGGGTAGAGGGTTTGTAATCTAATGCAGTGAGGATGTTCTGAAATAGGTGTTGCAGGCGAAGAAGGAGTAGCATTTAGTAGAGGGAGAATATGACTGTGGAGAAGGAGAGTGTTAAGTGTAGCTGAATTTCGGGCTCAAGCCATATGGTTTCAGCATCCAATATTTCTGAATACAGCACCATTCAAGCGAAAGGTCACTTCTGTCATCAGAGTAGCATTATTTAATGACTGTTACCAGAAAATCAGATCTGCCTTTGTGGGTGAGGCTGTTAAAATGATTAGGGACTGGCTTTGAAGCATGCAGAGTAATATCAAACAGATGTTTCTGAATATGGTCACTTATTCTGAAACCTGTTTCATCAATATAAGTTATCCTACATCTTTTGCACACCGTGGTATATATTACTTTACAAAAGATGGTTTCAACAATATTAACTTTGGATTGATAGTTTTCAATAGAACAATTCTTCCCCCCCCCCCATTCTGGGTTAGTGTAAACCACACCTACAGCAGGAACAAGGCACCGGAAAGCTTCGCTTCTCACAAATGTTTGCAACAATTAGTCATTTCGTCATCTCATCATCCTGATCAAGTTTTTGTGAATTGTGTAATTTACTTTGGATTTACAAACCCCAAGAATGTGAAATATTTTCACGTTCAAGCTGTCATGTGAAATCGTATCCTCACATGTAGGGCAGGTAATTAACAAGACTTTGCAAAGATTAATTTATCTGGATTTAGTCAGAAACAACTTGTAGATACTCATAGCATTTACCTGTAAATTCTGTCACCTTCTTTACCTTTATTACCACTTTACCTTCATCACTACTTTACCTTTATCACTTCTTTACCTTTATCACTTCTTTACCTTTATCACTTTTTTACCTTCATCACTACTTTACTTTTACCACTTCTTTACCTCCAAACTGTCAAGTTGCATTAGCGCGAAGAAAATTAAAAGTGTGTTCGGAAAATAACTGTGCACTACCCCAGTATTGATTCCAGTATTGTAATGATATCTAAATGACTGTGGTATCTAGCAGTATCTACCTGCGTACGTTAGTGTGTTGAAGCCTGATGTTATGTAGCTTAATCGGTGACTCCAGCCATGGCAGGTAGGTGTGGCTAGATACTGCAGACATTGAGATATCGCTACGATGTCGGAATCGATACTGGGTTAGTGCACAGTTACTTAAGGAACATCCTGTATATATATATATATATATGTGTGTGTTTTTAGAAGCATAGAAATTGTTTGGAAAACCTTGTTGGGTGATTTTTGGTCTGAAAGAGATCAGGCAGCTTTTGCTCAACGTCTTAAGAGAGAAGTCTTGGTTTTGTCAAGTCCATGGAGCGAATGGACAAGACTAACATGTCTCCAGTGTTTTTGCTACGTTAGGTGGAGCTCTCTGGCTAATGTTGGTGTTGCTTTTCGATTGCTCTTTGTTTCCACCAGCAATCTGAGATGTAAGGATCGATGCTGCATCATCATCATCATCATGTTCCATGATTAAACAAGCTTTACATTTGACTTGGACAAGCAGCATTTTTTCAACTTTGTGTAGTTCAACTGTGAAATGTTCAACTATTAAAGTGTAGTTCAGCTATGAGATGTTCAACATTTCAGTGTAGTTCAACTGTGAAATGTTCAACCTTTAAGTGTAGTTCAAATGTGAAATGATCAACCATTAAGTGTAGTTCAATTATGAAATGTTTAAATAATTAAGTGACATCAACTGTTAAATGATCAACCACTAAGCATAGTCAGCTGTGAAATGTTCAACCATTAAATGTAATAACTGTGAAATGTTCAACCATTAAATGTAGTTAACTGTGAAATATTCAACCATTAAGTGCAGTTTACCTATTTCTTGTCAAATGTGAAATGTTCAACCATTAAGTGTAGTTGACTGTGAAATGTTCAACCATTAAGTGTAGTTCAGTTATGAAATGTTCAACCATTAAATGTAATCAACTGTGAAATGTTCAACTATTAAGTGTAGTTCAATTATGAAATGTTCAACAATTAAGTGTAGTCAACTGTGAAATGTTTAACCATTAAGTGTAGTTTAACTACTTCTTGTTAACTGTAAAATGTTCAACCACTAGTTCTTCTTTGTTCTCTTCTACCACCAAGACCGCCCTGTGATCCTACTGAATTTACGCCTGTGGTCTTCGATAGGTCCCGTGGTCCCCCGTGTGGTCCCCAAAAGGACCAGACGAGATCCACGAGAGAACCACAATAGGTTCAGAGTATCGCAGGGCTTGAGATTGTATTCTTTTTGGGTCTCAGAAGCGGGATTGCGTGACACCGTGGTTTTCGTTGCACCAGTTTAATCTAGAGTTGGACTTTCTCACGGGAAAACCTCAACGTGTTTTGGATATCAGTATATCCCCGCTGGGTGAGAAGTGGTAGCCCATTCAGTCCAGCGTTGGGCTTTCTCACCGGAAAACCTCAGCGTGATTAGTATAAGCATACATCCTCGCCGGGTGAGAGGTGGTTGCCCATCTAGACTGCCCTGATCCAGTGTCTCCGACTTCAGCATTTTGTGGTCGTGGCCTCTACCCTTCCTAGTTGTGACGAAGACGGAGCTTTTGTCCAGGAGGATGAATCCTCGCCACTAGTGACTTCCACTCCTGGGTTGATTCGGTTTAGGCTTATTATTCCAGTATGAGCATGTTTAGGACGTGATCGACCTCTAGGGCGGAGGTACCGTGACGTGCGTAACCATCAAGTTTCACCTCTCGTGTAAGCCGGTTTGGGCATATTTCACCAGCATGGGTGCATTTCTGACGTGGCCGACCTCTAAAGCAGAGGTGCCGTGGTATGAGTAGCTCTCGCCGCGATACTACTGCACACACCGCTTAAGCTTCACTTTATCCTTTCCATCACTTTTTCACATCGGCGCCACACAACAACCTTAATTGCTTTTCCGCATTTTCTTCCTTGGCCGGGAGGAATTTCACTCCACTCGCGGCATTAGAAGAATCTCGCCAGTAGTGTCTCTCTGGGTTAAGCCGGTTCAGGCATTTCGCCCGATATGAGTGCATTTAGGACGTGGCCGACCTGCAGACCAGAGGCGCCATGATTTGACTACTGTTTACTTCTCTTATTTTTTAATTTCACCTTTTCCACAGTGGTGCCGCTCGGCAACCCCATTTGGCCTTTCTTCATTGGCCAGGAGAAGCCCCACTCCATGCATGGCAGCTGAAGAATCTCGCCAGCAGCGGTAGATGAGCTATCAAACATGACTCTCATCTATCCGAAGCGTTTGGTTTCAGACGACAGATATTCGCCTTCGCCCCTTCTCCTGTCAGTTTAAACAGTTCTGCCACGAAAAGGCTAGGAGCTGGACTTGACTGTCATAGGCTATTTGAGACGCACGCCATTGGAGTAGTTCAAATGTAAAATGTTCAACCATTAAGTGAAGTTCAACTGTGAGATGTTCAACCATTAAATCTAGTTCAACTGTGAAATACTCAGCTATTAAGTATAGTTCAACTGTGAAATATTCAACCATTAATTGTAGTTCAAATATGAAATGTTGAACCATTAAATGCAATTCATGTTAAACTATTAAGTGTAAATCAACTGTGAAGTGTTCAACTATTAAATGTAGTTCAAGTGTGATATGTTCAACCGTTAGTATAGTTCAACTAAGAAATGTTCAATACCATTAAGTGTAGTCAACTTTGAAATGTTCAACCATTAAGTGTCGTCAACTGTGAAATCTTCAGCCATTAAGTATATTTTAACTATGATATGTTCAATCATTAAATGTGGTCACTGTAAATGTTCAACTATTCAGTGTAGTTCAACTTAGAAACGTTCAACCATTAAATGTAGTCAACTGTGAAATATTCATCTATTAAGTGTAGTTCCATTGTGAAATGTTCAGCCATTAAGTGTAGTTTAATTGTGTGTTGTCATCTGTGAAATGTTCAACCATTAAGTGTAGCCAACGGTGAAATGTTCAACCATTAAACATAGTTCAACTATGAGATGTTCAACCATTAAGTTTAGTTCAACTATGAGATGTTGAACCTGGGTCTTGTCACAGGTACAGGGAGTCGTATCTGTCAAGAGCGTGACTTGGTTAGTCATTTCATCATCTGTCAAGAGCGTGACTTGGTTAGCCATTTCATCATCTGTCAAGTGCGTGACTTGGTTAACCATTTCACCATATGTCAAGAGCGTGATTTGGTTGGACATTTCATCATCTGTCAAGAGCGTGACTTGGTTAGTCATTTCATCATCTGTCAAGTGCGTGACTTTGTTAGTCATTTCATCATCTGTCAAGAGCGTGACTCTGTTAGTCATTTCATCATCTGTCAAGAGCGTGACTTGGTTAGTCATTTCATCATCTGTCAAGAGCGTGACTTTGTTAGTCATTTCATCATGTGTCAAGATCGTGACTTGGTTAGTCATTTCATCATCTGTCAAGTGCGTGACTTGGTTAGTCATTTCATCATGTGTCAAGAGCGTGACTTGGTTAGTCATTTCATCATCTGTCAAGTGCGTGACTTGGTTAGTCATTTCATCATCTGTCAAGAGCGTGACTTGGTTAGTCATTTCATCATCTGTCAAGTGCGTGACTTGGTTAGTCATTTCATCATCCGGCAGCTCCTAGAGAGTCAACGGAGCCCGCCACATCTTACAGAAAACTTTCAAACATTTTAAACATTCTTTGTTTATGTATTCAGTCATAGACAGTGATAGTTTATGTATTCAGTCATAGACAGTGATAGTTTATGTATTCAGTCATAGACAGTAATAGTTTATGTATTCAGTCATAGACAGTGATAGTTTATGTATTCAGTCATGGACAGTGATAGTTTATGTATTCAGTCATAGACAGTGATAGTTTATGTATTCAGTCATAGACAGTAATAGTTTATGTATTCAGTCATGGACAGTGATAGTTTATGTATTCAGCCATAGACAGTTGTAATGTTTTCTGCATAGTTTTAAGTTAAAAAAACAATAAAAAGAAAAACATTTTCATTCTTTCTCCTCGTTTTGGAGGACTACAAATGGGACTGACCCTAAGAATTTGCCGCCCAATCAGTTCCCAAAATAATGTTATTGTTTTAAAACAGATTATGTTAAGTAAGCTTCTTCATATTCGACAAGTAATTTGAAACAGTATTAATAAGATACGCTATAATTTTATCACAAAATGAGAAGCAATCAGAAGAAATGAATGTTGCTTACATCATCATTATGCTTATTACATGTAGAACAAGGACCTTAGCACAACAAACAATGGTTTGTATATGTTCTATAGGGTCCGGTATAAAGCATAACTGGATTTTTAAAATGGAAAATAAATAAGCGCTAAACATGTTTTTGGTAAAAAAAAAGTGAAATGAAACTCATAAAAATGAAGTTTTATTATTACTGACAATCATATTTAGGTTTTGAAAATGACGCTGGTTAGATGACCGCCATTACATTTGATACATTCAGTCAGGTGTCTGGAAAATTCCTGCATATCACCATTTAACATGTTCAAATGGATATTTTAAACGCAGTGTTGGATTCGATCATTTATGTCTGCAACTGACTGTGGTCAACTAGCATACACCGTGCTCTTGAGATACCCCCACAGGAAGTCTGCGGCCGATAAATCTGGTGACCTTGCCGGCCAATGAATATCCCCAAATCTGGAAATAAGACGATTGGGAAATGCTTGTCGCAGCATGGCCATGGACTGACAGGCTGTGTGGGCAGTTGCTCCATCTTGTTGAAACCATATTAGTCTCTTATTTCTATTGGCCAAGTATGGAATGAAGTATTCAGTTAGCATCTGCACATAAAGATCATTATTAGCAGTAAGAGGATGCCAGGGGTTGCTAACAGCTGATCGCCGAGGGCTACTCAGCAATGCGTTGCGGACTTCTTGAGTTCGTTCAGGTGTCTGTTGGGTTCTTGGACGACCAGTGCACTTGTTATTAAGGCAATGAAGGGCTTCCTTACATTTTTTGACCCACCTCAAAACTGTTTTGTCCTCCGATCGGGAACATTATCACGGGGATGCAACTCAAAATGGCGACGAAACTTTTGTTGTACAGTAATAGACGATTCTCCACTTTTAAAATAAGTTTCAACGGTGAATGCGCGATGTTGTGTTTGCCACGAAACCATTGTTAAAAATGACCGTTTGTCTGCTTTATCTCTGACGTCATGTTTGTTCACTTTATTTGCACTTCTACTGTTTGAATGAAATATCTAGAATTGAAAATGAAAGTTTTCGTGCTTTCATATTCTCAAAATTGGAAAAAAAATCAGTGTAGTCAATTGTTGACCGACATGTTACATCTACTCTGTTTTACTGTGTAGGGCAGAAACATATACTCTGAGCTAAAAGCTGGTAAAATTAAAGCAGAAGAAATGTGGTTCTACAGAAAACTAAGTCATATAACATGAAGAATGAAAAGAAGAAATGTTCTACAGAGAACTAGATCATATAACAGGGAGAATGAAAAGAGGGAATGTGGTTCTACAGAAAAATAGATCATATAACATGGAGAATGAAAAGAAGAAATGTTCTACAGAAAACTAGATCATATAACAGGGAGAATGAAAAGAGGGAATGTGGTTCTACAGAAAAATAGATCATATAACATGGAGAATGAAAAGAAGGAGTGCGCAAGTTTTACAACAGTACAAGGATGGAGAAAAGAAAATGTATGGCCATATCAAAAGCCTGAAGACTTATCAACATCCTGAACCTGAAGACATATCAACATCCTGAACCTGAAGACATATCAACATCCTGAACCTGAAGACATATCAACATCCTGAACCTGAAGACATATCAACATCCTGAACCTGAAGACATATCAACATCCTGAACCTGAAGACATATCAACATCTTAAAGTCATATCTACAATCTAAAGACATATCAACAACCTAAGACATTAACAACCTAAAGACATATCAACAACCTGAAGATATATCAACAACCTGAAGACATATCAACAACCTGAAGACATATCAACAACCTAAAGACATATCAATATCCTGAAGACATATCAACATCTTAAAGTCATATCTACAATCTAAAGACATATCAACAACCTAAGACATTAACAATCTAAAGACATATCAACAACCTGAAGACATATCAACAATGTTAAGATATATCAACAACCTGAAGACATATCAACAACCTAAACACATATCAATATCCTGAAGACATATCAACAACCTGAAGACATTAACAACCTAAAGACATATCAACATCATAAAGACATATCAATATCCTATAGACATATCAACAACCTAAAGACATACTAAAAGAAAAGATGGAAGGCAGAGATGTAGATGAGAAGATAACATGTTATAGAATGTCTGGCTGACTGCACCATCTAGGCAAGGGGGTGAGGGAACTGGAGATTCAGTACCTCCAACCTTCGTTCTGAAGAAGGCACATGATGATGATGATGATTAACCAACTTCATGCGTAACTGAAATCATGGCAAGTCCTTCAAATACAGTTTTGGCCATTGCTGAGCATAAAAAAAAAATTTAATTTATTTAAAACATAGTGGCATTTATATAACATGACAACATAAACATTTCTGATTTTAATGGCAAATATTTCATGTCTTGCCATTTTGTTCACTAACTCATCATCAGCAGTTTCCATCACAGCATATATAAAGGAGGAGTGGCTTAGATTCTAGATTCCCAGCAGGTGGTACTTGGTGACTTGAGTGTTAGAGTTAACTGTTATATGTTTTTATTATATAACATCAGCTGTTATATGTTTTTATTATATAACATCAGCTGTTATATGTTTTTTTAAATATAACATCAGCTTTTATATGTTTTTATTAGGCTTCTCTCACTGCAGTGTTGACATGGAGAAAAACACAGTCTCAGAATCCTTTCAAAAACATCAAATTTATTCTCTAGATGACATTGTGGCATCATTGACAACTAAGTTGAGAGAATGAGAACTGACATTGTGGCATCATTGACAACTAAGTTGAGATAATGAGAACTGACATTCTGGCATCATTGACAACTAAGTTGAGATAATGAGAACTGACATTCTGGTGTTATTGACAACTAAGTTGAGATAATGAGAACTGACATTGTGGCATCATTGACAACTAAGTTGAGATAATGGGAACTGACATTGTGGCATCAATGAGAACTAAGTTGAGAGAATGAGAACTGACATTGTGGCATCATTGACAACTAAGTTGAGATAATGAGAACTGACATTCTGGTGTTATTGACAACTAAGTTGAGATAATGAGAACTGACATTGTGGCATCATTGACAACTAAGTTGAGATAATGGGAACTGACATTGTGGCATCAATGAGAACTAAGTTGAGAGAATGAGAACTGACATTGTGGCATCATTGACAACTAAGTTGAGATAATGAGAACTGACATTCTGGAATCATTGACAACTAAGTTGAGATAATGAGAACTGACACTGTGGCATCACTGAGAACTAAGTTGAGATAATGAGAACTGACATTGTGGCATCATTGACAACTAAGCTGAGATAATGAGAACTGACATTGTGGCATCATTGACAACTAAGTTGAGAGAATGAGAACAAGGGCAACCCCCCCCCCCCCCAAGACTTTAATGCAGTGTTAAACTCTGGAATGATTTCCTTTTATATTTGATCTGTTGTCATACCATGGCCACTCATGTCTGCAGATATTTATGTCTGATAATTTTCTAAGAATATTTTCATGTCACACTGTTGTACTGATGGCGACACTGTCGGCAGTTTCTGGTCAACTTCTGAATAGGCAGCAGTCAGAGCACTTACGGATTGATAATGTGCAATGATGCTGGTTCATACCTTTAGCTTTCCCTTTAGCTTTCCTTTTAGTGACTTCTACAAGAATTAAACCAGAATGTGCTTGTGAATATTGATATCATTTGGACCTGTATCAACAAATCTTGTCAACAGTATTAATTGTTCAATATAACTTACATTTGAAGTACTGTCTGTAGCTACTGATTGTTATTACTTACATATGAAGTACTGTCTGTAGCTACTGATTGTTATAACTTACATCTGAATTACTGTCTGTAACTATTGATTGTTATAACTTACATCTGAAGTACAGTCTATAATTACTGATTGTTATGACTTACATCTGGAGTACTTCTTCCAAATCACAGTTAAGTGCTTCATTTATTCTTTTTGTTTTCTTTATATTCATATTTGTTGTACAGCATTTATGTGAATTTGTACTTTATCTTCTCTCCCTATTTCTTTGTTCTGCTTGTTCTTGTATGACTAAGGTGTGAACTGAAACATCACAACTGATTAACTTGGAGGAGATACAAAAAACTCTTGTCAAAAAAAAAAAAAATGAGAGAGAGACAATGTACTTTCATAAGGACATGAAATGAATAGAGGGGGCATTGAAAATATTGTAACAACCGGAAAAATAGAGGGAATAAGAGCCGGGGGAGATCAGGAGAAACGACACTGGACAGTCTGACGAGATGGAATGAGAGGAGATCACCAACTGAGCTAATGGCCTGCATGAAGGATCGTGTACTCTGGAGAAGCATAATAGCCAACGCCAGTCGACGCGGCACCTGATGATGATGATTTTTAGAACCGAATTGGTTTCTATTTCCTAAAGCAGCTCCAAGTTGGTACTATCGGTGTATGGAATCGGTGTGTATCTGGTATTGGTTTGTAGGAACCGGTATCCTCTAGAGCTGGGTACCATTCGGTTTTTTAAAAATAGGAACCGAATCTTTCGGATACCCATTAGTAAATATTCATTGAACCGATTCCTCTATTATTTCCCCCTTGGTAAATGAATGTATGCGCGCGCGCGCGTGTGTGTGTGTGTGTGTGTGTGTGTGTGTGTGTGTGGGGGGGGGAGGGAGGGAGGAGGGGGGCTTTGGAACAGTTTTATTAAAGAGCACACAACTATAACGTTTCGGAAAAATATATAGGACAAAGAAGCAGAGAAAGAAGAGAAATATAAATTCACATGAGTAATATTTAACAAACAAGAGTGGAAGAGAGGGAGAGGGGGGGGGGGGGAGATTGATTGACTGATCTTTATTTCAAAAGGTTAAGAAGGGAGAGAGAAACAGAGAGAGAGAGAGAGAGAGAGAGAGAGAGAGAGATTGACTGATCTTTATTTCAAAAAGGTTAAGAAGGGAGAGAGAGAGAGAGAGATTGATTGACTGATCTTTATTTCAAAAAGGTTAAGAAGGGAGAGACAGAGATAGAGAGAGAGGGAGAGAGATTGATTAATTGATTGACTGATCTTTATTTCAAAAGGGTTAAGAAGAGAGAGTGAGAGAGAGAGGGAAAGGGGGAGAGAGGGAGAGAGAGATTGATTAATTGATTGACTGATCTTTATATCAAAAGGGTTAAGAAGAGAGAGGGAGAGGGAGAGAGAGGGAGAGAGAGAGAGCACATAGATGTTACTTGCAAAAAACAGAGAGTCCGAGAAAGCGTGTGGTGGAGTTATGTGAATGTTAAGTGAAGATTTGGAATGTGTTGGTAACATTGACCGAGCTAGGAGTTGTTGACAATTATTCTCGTGAGTACTGATTTGCAAATATGACAAACGATAGTTTACCCATGCGTTTCCATAAGATGTACCCGTCTTTCAGCTTTCATGAAGTACTCTTCGGCACATGAAAGTCTGATGTGGTCATTATCGCACGTTGGCTAAGATCAAAGTGGCTGAGGTCAAAGTGTCCTATTGGCAGGTACCCTGATCAACATGTCCTTTGGTTAAGACAAAAGCGTAGTTTGTGAATTAGGAGATGCCCGAGGCCTGCCCTTTACATTCATGCCGGGGGTTGGGTCCACATCTCGTTACGGGTAGGGCCTGTTTGCAGCACCACCGGGTCCATAGCCTGTTGTTTTCGTCTTAAAAAATATGTCGGCTACTAGATCTTTGGGCCATTGTATACACGGAACGTTCACATTAAAACATGCAGCCAATGAAGTAAATATGGTAACAGTAATTCAAGGGACAAAAATTCTTATATATCTTATATCCTTCCAGTGCCGTTAAACGTCACATAGGGCTCGCAAAGTAGTTCGCCAATTTTTCCTGTCTTCGGCGAGTCTTTCAACCTCATCAAAGGATTTTATGCCTGTTAATTTGGCCTCTCTTAATAATGTCCTCTTCAGAGTTTCACGCGGTCTGCCTCTTTTTCTTCGGCCTGTTGTGTTCCACTTGATAGCTTGTTTTGGGATTCTCTGATCGTTTCTTCTCATCAAGTGACCAACATATGCCCATCTCCTTTTCCTGATCACCCGTGAGACTGGTTGTTGTTCAGTCATCTGTTTTATCTCTGCATTGTTCTTGAATTCATTCCACTTGATGCCTAGTATTTTCCTTAGGCATTTGTTTTCAAAAGAGTCTAATTTCTTTTCTATTTCTTTAGTTGTTTTCCAGCTTTCACATGCATAAACGAGGGTGGATATTACATTTGAATTGAATAGTCTTAACTTGGTTTTTGTGCTTATAACTTTTGAATTCCATATGTTCTCAAGATTCTTGAAGATTGATGCTGCTTTTGCAGTTCTGATCATAACTACCTTTCTAGTGTCACCATCCTGGTCTATGTAGCTGCCAAGGTATGCAAATTGATTGATTTCTTCAATATCTGTCCCTTCTATGTGTATTTTTCCATTTTGATTGAGAGAAATTTTCATTATTTTTGTTTTGTCCTTGTTAATTTCAAGTCCTATTTTGCTAGCCAGTGAAGAAAGGCTATCTGTTTTTTCTTGCATGAAATTCACATTATTACTGATAAGAGTTATGTCATCAGCAAAATCAAGATCTTCTAGTTGGGTCCCATGTACCCAGTCAATACCTGTGTTACCTGTGCAGCATTTTTTCATTATGAAGTCTATTGTAATCCCAAAAAGTAAAGGAGACAGTATATATCCTTGTTTCACACCTGTTTCAATCTGGAACCATTCACTCATCCCTTCTTCTGTCTTGACTGCACAAACATATCCATTGTATAAGTCCTTAATGATGTTGACAATTTTAGATGGTATTCCATATAGACATACAATTCTCCATAATGAATCTCTGTGTATGCTATCAAATGCCTTTTAAAATCTATGAAGTTCAGTATTAATGGTTTCTGCTTTTCAATATGTTCTTCAAGTATTATTCTGAGAGTAAAGATCTGGTAGAGACAGCTTCTCCCTTTTTGAAATCCTGCTTGTTCTTCTCTCATTGCAGTATCCACTATATCTTTGAGTCTATTCAAAATGACCTTGTAAAATACTTTTGACACAACTGATATTAAGGTTACTCCTCTCCAGTTGTTAGTCACTAAGGTTGCCCTTTTTTGGTATTTTAACAATGATTCCTTTCTTCCAATTAGAAGGGACCTTTTATTCTTTCCAAATCTTGTTAAACATTCTCTGTAGTTGTCTCATGTTGTCACTATTGATAGCTTTTAGCATTTCGGCTGTTATTTCATCTTCACCTGCAACTTTGTTGTTAGCCATTAAATTCACTGCTGTTTCAATTTCATGCAATTTAACTTCATCTAGGTTGACATTTAGTTGTGGGGCTGGTAAGTCAGTTTCAAGGTTTAACAATTCTTTTGGGTGTGGTCGATTGAGTATTTTTTGGAAGTGTTCAGCCCATCTTTGCCTTGTATCTTTATTTGATGTTATTAGGGTTCCAGTTTTGCTAAGTTTTGGTCTTTCTTTAAATGTAATAGTACCTGTTAGCCTCTTTTGTATGTTATATAAAGTTTTGCTGTCTCCTGTTTTTGCTGCTTTCTCTGCCTCTTTCGCCATATTGTCCATGTATTCTCTTTTATCCCTTCTAGCTGAACTTTTTACTTTATTGTCTATTTCTTTGTATTTTGCTTTTGCCAAATCTCTGTCATGATCTGTTTTTGCATTCAACATGTCTAATTTGACTGCTCGTCTGTCATGTATATACTTCCATGTTTTATCTGATATCCATGCTTTTCTATTTGGTTTTTCCAGTCCAGTGCTTACTTTTGCTGCTGTGATTATGGCTGTGCTGTAAGAATTCCATAACTCGTCTATACCTATCACCTCAACTTCACTGGGTGTTTTGGAATGATTGGCAAGTTCCTGATTGAAATTAATGTTAGTATTTTCTTCTTGTAGGCTGTGGCTGTTTATCTTTCTGTGTATTGATTTCTTGTGTTGACTTTTCAATTTTAGTTTTATTTTCCCTATACACAGATTGTGTTCACTGTTGACATCTGCATCCCTATAAGCCTTTACATCCATGAGAGATGTTCTGTATTGCTTTCTAATACAAAAATGATCTATCTGGTTTCTAGTTCTATCATCTGGAGATATCCACGTTGTTTTATGTATCTCTTTGTGTGGAAATATTGTGCCTCCAATGACCAAGCCCTCTGTTAGACATATTTCAATTAATCTTTCTCCATTCTGATTAACCATGTCAATTCCTTCTTTCCCCATCACCTTTTCAACGTCGGTGTTATCTTTCCCTACCTTAGCATTGAAGTCCCCCATAGCAATTAGGATGTCGTGTTTAGGGACTTTGTTGATGATTTGTTGTAGCTGGTGATAGAAGTCGTCTTTCTCATCATCATCTACATAATTCGTGGGTGCATAACACTGTATTATTGTCATTCTTCCGTGTCGTAGGTAAAAAATTACATGCTTATAAAACAATTTTATGGTGATAAAATCGAGACCTTTGAAATGTGGATATAGAGAAGAATAGGGCATATCCCATGGACGGAAAAGAAAAGAAACAAAGAAGTGCTAAACCAACTAGAAGTGAAAAGAGAAGTTTAAAATCATAAAAACAAGAAACCTAAGATATTTTGGACATGTTAAGAGGCACAGTGCTATTCTGAAGACCTTTCTTGAAGGCAAGATCGAAGGGAAAAGAACAAGAGGACGACAGCGATATATATGGGTGGACAACATCAAGAGATGGACAGGGACAATGTAAAGACAGACGCTGCACAATTTGAAGAAAGTTTCTCTCTTCTGATATAAAATCATGAGAAGAAGTAGTGCTACATGTAATTGGTGATAAATGTGTGCTGCTGTTCAATCATTTGACGTCTGGTGGAATGATTGTATGAATTGTTGAACTACTGCTCAGGATCAAGATAATAAATGTTTTATCTGTGGAATCCTTTACTAGTTGTTTTATCGACATAGTCAAGAAACATAAGACACCCAGGCACGCACCTACAACCTAAACGACTACAGCACTGCAGGACCAGCACAAGCAAGCGTTCAATGGGACCAACGTAGCAACAGTGTTGAGTAATTAACCAAGAAAGTAATTTCAAAGCCAAGTCAACAGTTTTATTAATGGGAAGATGGAGGATGACTGATGAGGATGGCAGACTCAACATAATACATAAAACTGGCTCCACTCTCCGGCAAGAACTATGTTTGCCATGTGGGGAATGATTGTAAAAAAAACACAATGCATAGAGAAGGACCACAAATCGATCAGTAGCAACAAAATGTCATATTTACTGATGTCAGAATAAACCACACAGCTGAATTCCCACACATCAGCAATACATCTTTCAACTACAAAGCACTTATCTGGCCAGTCAGTCTACAACTTCCAACAACAAAATCTGCTTCTGTCCTAATAAGGGACAGCTGACATTAATCTCTACCTGAGACAAATTCACTGGAACACAATACTATCAAACATAGTCATGAAAAATCAAACCAATGACTCCAAAACCAGAGAAATCCTTACCCTAACATGGTCATAACTAATGAACATCGTCCTAACAATCTCAATAATAATGATCCCTTTTTCTCAAAACTCTATCTCTTTTATAGCTCACATTTTCAGATCAGAAATCAGAGAAGCTATAAGGCTGGCACCAAGGGGTAAAGCTGCAGGGCAAGGTGAACTAACCAACGGACTACTTAAAGCAGCGAATTAAGTAGGCGTAGCATTGCTACACAGACTATTCGGCCTAGTTTGGATCAAACAAGAAACCCCACAAGACTGGAGGAATGCCACAATCACCCCACTGTGGAAAAATAAAGGCAGCAAAAGAGATTGCACACAATACAAAGGCATTTCCTTATGAAGCCATGCAGGAAAGATATTTTGTAAAATTTTGGAGAAGAAATTAAGACCAATGACAGAGCCCCAGCTAAGTGAACTTCAACAAAGCTTTAGGAAAAACAGATGATGCACAGACGCAATATTTGTCCTCAGGCAGTTGTCAGAGAAAGCGATCGAATTTAATAACACCATTTACCTGGCTTTTGTTGACCAGGAAAAAGCATTCGACAGAGTGGACAGGAACAAACTATGGGAAGTCATAAAACAATATGGAGTTACCAACCACCTGTGTAAGAGTCTGTACAACAACGAAAGTGGCATTATCAGAGCAATAGAGGGACATTCTGAACCGCTGTTATTTATAACATATATCGATAGCATATGTAGAGAAGCTGGACTGATAAGGACAGCAAAAAATCAACAAAATGAAATAGAACATACAGAAGACGACATAACCATAAACGAACTATTATTTGCAGATGACCAAGCTCTAGTTGCCGACTCAGAAGAAGGCTTGCAAGATCACTTTAATAGACTGAATGATGCATGCAAAGAACATAATATGAAAATTAGCCTAGGCAAAACAGAAATCATGACCATCACAAGAATAGACACACCAATAAACATTACACTGGAAAACCATACTATGAAGCAAGTAACGCATTTCAAATACCTCGGAAGCATTTTCTCAACAAAAGGAAAAATAGGCATAGTGATCGAAAACAGATGTAACAAAGTGAACCAACTTATCGGGCATATAGCTCCCATATTAAACAACAAGCATGTCTCACTGGAAACCAAAAGAACTATCTATAAGACAATCTTCATACCAACTTTGTGCTACCAATGCCAGGCATGGACGCTGACAGCAAAAGACAAAAGGAAAATTACAACTGAAATGAGATTCTTGAGGGGAATTCTTGGAATATCAAGAATGGACAGAATCAGAAATGATGTCACTAGAAATAAGTAGGAGTTCAGCCCGTTCTGAACTATATTTAAAAAAATAGCAAATAAAATGGTTCGGTCATGAAACACGACTACCAACAGAACGTGTACCACAGAGAGCAATGTTTTACAGACCACACAAAGGCAGAAGAAGGGGCCGCCCATGCAAAAGATGGACCGATGGTATGTCCCTAAACATCTCAATGTACGAAGCCAACAGGCGAGCCATTGGGAGACAATTGCACTTCACCTGTACACCTAGCAGTAAATGAAGAAGAACAGGACAAGACATTTTCTCTAACAACCTCTCTCTACTTGTCCTTACCCTAACCTAAACTGACCGTTATTCTTTTACTTCTGCTTCTACTGTCTGCTTCTTTCAGTTTGTTCAGTCTCTGTGCTTTTGAGTGCAACTTTGCAGTTGTCAATGTTGGCAGTGTCCGCCCTAACCTTTGACCCCAAGCCTCAAATAGATTATCCAAGGGACTAACAGGGGAAGGCTACTCATAGTCAATTCACTTTTTTCTGTAACTAGCGTACCCCAGCTATCTTTTATTCTAACTTTATACTGTCACAAGCTTGGCCGAGTGTTCTACGAAGACGCAGAGTGGAGATTCATTGCAGCTGATCTTCCCTGGGGAGACGGCACAAGA
This sequence comes from Achatina immaculata, assembly GCA_009760885.1. Classification (NCBI taxonomy): domain Eukaryota; kingdom Metazoa; phylum Mollusca; class Gastropoda; order Stylommatophora; family Achatinidae; genus Lissachatina; species Lissachatina immaculata. The sequence goes on along the minus strand of CM019710.1, from coordinate 31,885,600 downwards.
TGATGATGATGACCAAAGTGTTCAACGTTAAGAAATAAATCAACACATTTAATAACTTCACAGTACAGAAATATATGGCTACTGTGGTTAAATGGTTCATCATTTAACACTGAATGAATAAAGGCTCTAATGTGACGTGTAAAAGGAAGGATAGTGTAATGGAGGGGCAGCAGGGAAATGACACTGCACAGTTTGTTTTGAAGGCTGGACTTTCAAACTCTCCGTCTATTCCACGCAAGTCAGCTTACACAAAACTGTTCTCTGCTTGTATCTGGAACCGATTTGGTTCTGGTTTCTAAAGCGGTTCCAAGTGGATACTACTCGGTATCAGAAATCGGTTTGTAAGAACCGAGTACACGCTTTTACCGGAAGAACCGACAGAACTGGTTACTAATCGGTTCTTGCTCAGCTGTAGTAGGAAGAGTACACATCAGTACCGAAAGTGAAACTTTTACAGTCGGTTATATCAAAGTTTATGGATATTGCCTAACTATACAGTAAGACATATCTGATGTAAGTTAATGGATATTGTCTTACTCTACAATAAGATACATCTGATGTAAGTTGATGGATATTGTCTAACAGACTATATAATAAGATATATCTGATGTAAGTTGATAGATATTGTCTTACTATAGAGTAAGATATATCTGATGTAAGTTATGGATATTGTCTTAGTATTCAGTAAGATATATCTAATGTAAGTTAACGGATATCATCTTACTATACAGTAAGATACATCTGATGTAAATTGATGGCTATTGTCTAACAGACTATATAAAAAGATATATCTGATGTAAGTTGATAGATATTGTCTTACTATACAGTAAGATACATCTGATGTAAATTGATGGCTATTGTCTAACAGACTATATAATAAGATATATCTGATGTAAATTGATGGATATTGTCTAACAGACTATATAATAATATATATCTGATGTAAGTTGATGGATATTCAGAAATAAAAGAAGTGTGGTATAACTGAGTATGTATTTGTTAAAAGTTGACATACTGTTAAATGTTGACACATTGTTAAAAGTTGACACATTGTTAAAAGTTGACACATTGTTAAAAGTTGACACATTGTTAAAAGTTGACACATTGTGTAGTTATGTTTACTTCAGCTGATGGAAGCTAGAATTCCAAAAGCAGCCTTGACCTTCAAGAATCTTGAGAACATGTGGCACTCAAAAGTTATAAGCACAAAAACCAAGTTAAGATTATTCAATTCAAATATAATATTCACCTTCATTTATGCATCCAAAAGCTGGAAAACAACTAAAAAAACAGACAAGAAATTAGACTCTTATGGAAACAAACGCCCAAGGAAGATACTCGGTATAAAGTGGAACAAATTCAAGAACAATGCAGAGATAAGACAGATGAGCAAACAACAACCTGTCTCGTGAGTGATCAGATACAAGAAGATGGACGTATGTCAGTCATGTACTGAGAAGAAACAAACGGAGAATCCCAAAACAAGATGTCGAGTAGAACACAACAGGCTGAAGAAAATGAGGTCGACTACATGAAATTGTGAAGAGGACATTGTTAAGAGAAGGCAAATTAGTAGGCACAAAATCCCTTGATGAGGTTGAAAAACTCACTGAAAACAGGAAAACTTGGTGAACTACCATGTGACATTTACTGGCAGGGGAAGGATGTAAGATACAGTAAGATATATCTGATGTAAGTTGATGGATTTTGTCTAATTATACAGTAAAATATATCGATATAAGTTAATGGATATTCAGAAATAAAGGAAGTGTGGTATAACTGATTATATATTAAATTGACACATTATGTAGATATGCTTAATTCAGCTGATGATGTCAAGGCCACATTCTTCAATCTGTTTCACTATTCAGGTCTGTCTTATCACGCACTAGGCCCATCTGGTTATTTATTTTTCTGTTTATTTCTGGTTATTTTTCTGCGGCGTTTAAATTGTACAGCATTCCTCCTGGAAGGATTCAATGATTGTGAGTAGCAGTAACGAAAACCCAGTGTACTCTAACAGTTTATATAGTCAAAGTTTACTTATAGTGTCAGATACGTACACTCACAAGTTAATGAAGCAAAATGTGAACAACAGAAATGTACTCAGAGTAGATAACAAGTTAGTGGAGGAGGTCAATGAATTTGTATACTTTGGCAGCAGAGTAGTAGAAAATGGAGACAGCACAGAGGACATCAACAGCAGACTTACTAGAGCAAACCAGGCTTTTGCAATGCTACAGACTATATGGAAATAAAAAAAACTAAGCATAAATATGAAAATCAGGATATTTAAGAGTAATGTTCTAAGTGTACTACTCTATGGAAGTGAATGCTGGAAAATCACCAAAACCATAGAAAACAAGTTGAATTCTTTCCAGACTAAATGTTTACGAAGAATTAGAAAAATATTTTGGCCAAACACCATAAGAAGTAACATCTTATTAGCAGAAATGCAGATGAAACCACTGACAACAATTATTGAGGAAAGACGCTGGCGATGGTTGGGACATGTGCTCTGAATGACTGACAACTCACTACCAAAAATAGCACTAAGATGGACACCACAGGGGAGCAGAAGTAAGGGTAGACCAAAAGAGACATGGAGAAGAACAACAGAAAGGATGTTGAGCAATAGAGGGCTCACCTGGGCAAGAGCAGAAAAAAAGGCGAAGGACAGGCATTTGTGGAAAACCCTTGTGGAAGCCCCATGTGCCCTGGGCACTTAAGGTTCAGAGAGAGAGAGATGTACACTCACAGAATGTCAGATACGTACACTTACAGAAGAATCAAACAAAAAGTGGTAGGAACACAGAGATTTGAATACACTAACTCCAAAACTTTGGCACATTTAGTTTATTTTAAAATAAATGATACTACTTTTCCTATTTTGTTTACAACATTGTGATCAAACTAAAGCAATAAATGTGACTAGTTTTTCTTTCTGACAGCTTAATTATTATTATTTCTCTCTTTATTGCCATCATTTTCTAGAACTCATCAATTTATATGTTGTGGTCATAACTGTATCATTTTCTAGAACTCATCAAGTTTTATGTTGTGGTCCTAACTGTATCATTTTCTCCCTTATCCACTTCTATGTTTTTTTTTTCCTACATTTTTTGTCCAGCAAATTTTACTGAATGTGTTCTCAGTCATATGTTTTACTAGGAACTGTGTTCTCAGTCATATGTTTTACTAGGAACTGTGTTCTCAGTCATATGTTTTACTAGGAACTGTGTTTGCAGTCATATGTTTTACTAGGAACTGTGTTCTCACTCATATGTTTACTAGAAATCTGTTTATCCTTCATTTTGTTGTATGATAGAGTATAGGTAAAAAATTCCACATATTAGTTCTTTGTTGGAGAGATCATTGCTAGAAAATTCCATATATTAGTTTTATTGTTTGATAGATCATTGCTACTAAATTTCATATGTTAATTTTATTGTTTGATAGATCATTGCTATTAAATTCTACTTGTTAGTTTGGTAGATCATGACAACAGAACAATTCTGCACAATTTTGCTATTTTATTTATTTATCTCTTCTGCTTCTTCTTCGTTCACATCGTCTGTCTATACCTGCAGTCCTGTCTCTTGGATAAATTTCACTGTTTTTTGTAATTCATGTATGGAACCGTAGAGCTTATCTTCTTTAATGGTTTCACTGGGCCAGTAATTATTTCTCAGTGTTTCATAGTTGGTGCAGTTCTGGAGGATATGTTCCACAGTTTGGGGCACCTGGGCACATGTACATAGATTAGTAGTACCAACCTTAAACTTTGTATACATATGACTTCGGAATCGGGTGTGTCCTGTTCAGAGACGGAAGATGGTGACTTGTTCCTTTCTGTTTAGCATGTGATAGTCATCATGTGGTGGTATTTGTGGCTTCCTGTAGGTTTTTATCATGCTTTTCTTCTGATTATAGGTGATTGGTATGTCTGGTTGTTCTATTTCAGTGCCCTCTTTGGCCAGATGGTCAGCTTTCTCATTGCCTGGTATCCCACAGTGGGAGGGGATCCATTGCAAACTGACCCCATGTTGTAAGCCAATTTTTGACAAGACATCCTTAAGGTCTGGTAGTTTGTTGCACTGAAGAGCTTCCAGTACTGATCTTGCATCTGTGAGAATTACTACAGGACATGTATCAATTCTGGAGTCTGATAGTTTTTCAACTGCGGCAATAAATGCCCTAACTTCTGCATCAAAGTTGTTGCAGTATTTTCCAGTGGGTATGGAAATCTTGTCAGTGGTGTTGTTTGGATATTAAATATGTGCTCCTGCCCTTCTGTTCTTTATGGCATTGTGTGCAGATCCATCTGTATACACACGTATCCAGGTGTCACATGGATATTTGTCATCTAGCACACTAAGTGTGGCTGTTGATCTTACAAGGCTGCTTTGCATCTCACCATTCTGCACACCTTTCATTTCAGTCTGAATAGTTATTTGTCTCACGGGTGATCAGGAAAAGGAGATGGACATATGTTGGTCACTTGATGAGAAGAAATGATCAGAGAATCCCAAAACAAGCTATCAAGTGGAACACAACAGGCCGAAGAAAAAGGGGCAGACCGCGTGAAACTCTGAAGAGGACATTATTAAGAGAGGCCAAGTTAACAGGCATAAAATCCTTTGTTGAGGTTGAAAGACTCGCCGAAGACAGGAAAAATTGGCGAACTACTTTGCGAGCCCTATGTGACGTCTAACGGCACGGGAAGGATATAAGATATAAGATAAGTTATTTGTGTATAATCTGCTTCTTTCCATGGTGTATGCTCTGGTACAGATGATAATGGAGCGGCTACAGTTGGAAGGTCAGGTATCAGCTTATCCATATGCTTGGCCTGGTGAATGAAGCTGCTTCTTTTAAGCCATCTTAATGCCAAGTTATTGAATTATTTATTTATTTTAATGATCATTGCAAGTAAAAATTCACACATGGTAGGGGAGATAAGTCATGGAATAAGAGGAACAAGAAAAAAATAAAGCTTTCTCTATGTTCCTTGTTGTGGGATTCTTCCACAACAAAATACTATGTGTGAGGAACTAAATCCAGACATAATCAAAAGTTTGGTATTATTAAAAGACTGTGTGAGGAACTAAATCCAGACTTAATCAAAAGCTTGGTATTATTAAAAGACTGTGTGAGGAACTAAATCCAGACATAATCAAAAGCTTGATATTATTAAAAGACTGTGTGACTAACTAAATCCAGACATAATCAAAAGCTTGGTATTATTAAAAGACTGTGTGTGAGGAACTAAATCCAGACATAATCAAAAGCTTGGTATTATTAAAAGACTGTGTGTGAGGAACAAAATCCAGACATAATCAAAAGTTTGGTATTATTAAAAGACTGTGTGAGGAACAAAATCCAGACATAATCAAAAGCTTGGTTTTATTAAAAGACTGTGTGAGGAACAAAATCCAGACATAATCAAAAGCTTGGTTTTATTAAAAGACTGTGTGAGGAACTAAATCCAGACTTAATCAAAAGCTTGGTATTGTTAAAAGAATGTGTGAGGAACTAAATCCAGACTTAATCAAAAGTTTGGTATTATTAAAAGACTGTGTAAGGAACTAAATCCAGACATAATCAAAAGCTTGGTATTATTAAAAGAATGTGTGAGGAACTAAATCCAGACTTAATCAAAAGCTTGATATTATTAAAAGACTATGTGACTAACTAAATCCAGACATAATCAAAAGCTTGGTACTATTAAAAGACTGTGTGAGGAACTAAATCCAGACTTAATCAAAAGCTTAGTATTGTTAAAAGAATGTGTGAGGAACTAAATCCAGACTTAATCAAAAGCTTGAGATTATCAAAAGACTGTGTAAGGAACTAAATCCAGACATAATCAAAAGCTTGGTATTATTAAAAGACTATGTGACTAACTAAATCCAGACATAATCAAAAGCTTGGTACTATTAAAAGACTGTGTAATTAACTAAATCCAGACTTAATCAAAAGCTTGGTATTATTAAAAGACTGTGTGAGGAACTGTGTGAGGAACTAAATCCAGACATAATCAAAAGCTTGGGATTATTAAAAGACTGTGTGAGGAACAAAATCCAGACATAATCAAAAGCTTGGTATTATTAAAAGTGTGAGGAACAAAATCCAGACATAATCAAAAGCTTGGTATTATTAAAAGACTGTGTAAGGAACTAAATCCAGACATAATTAAAAGCTTGGTATTATTAAAAGACTGTGTGAGGAACTAAATCCAGACATAATCAAAAGCTTGGTATTATTAAAAGACTGTGTGAGGAACTGTGTGAGGAACTAAATCCAGACATAATCAAAAGCTTGGTATTAAACACTTTGTTTCAGTTTTATTTTCTTTTGGAAATTTTCCTCTTTAGTCTGCCCATTTGTTGATGTATTTCTTTGACTGGTGTGTTTTTGCACCTTTTTAAAACATTTGTTGATATAACTCCTTGACTGTTGTGTTTTTGCACCTTTATAAAACTTTTGTTGATATAACTCTTTGATTGTTGTGTTTTTGCACCTTTATAAACATTTGTTGATGTAACTCCTTGACTGTTGTGTTTCTGTACCTTTATAAAACTGTTGTTTGCACATCTGCATGGAAACTTTTTTTGCAGTGGAACCCATAATTAAAATTATTGAGCTGTAGTTTAAACTGCATGTAAACATAATACACATTGAAAAGCACTACAGAAACTTCAAAAACTGAAAATTCATTTTGACAAAGTGAACAAATGAGACATTATGACCTTTCTGATCTCTGTCCAGATGGCTGTAGACTACCTCATCCACTCCAAGTTTTTGAACCATAAACTGGAGTTTCTTGACCAAATTCGAAGTCATCTTAATGCTGTTGTAGATGATTACATCAGTGAGGTAGTGTATGTATATGCTATATGTGATTTTGTATGTGCTATATGTGTCATTATGTAAAAATGTAGATCTACTTTTATAAACATAGCATGATGTTGAATGGTGCATTCCGCTTAGACAGCATAGACAAGCATAGACAAACATAGACAAGCTGAGCTAACTTGACTGTAACTATATAGTTTTTAAAAAAAAATGTTCTAGAAGTTACTTCCAAAGAAAGTTGTTGCCTGGTATCAGCATGCACCTGAGCAATATCCAAGACAAGGAAAATTGACATCATGTGAAACTTAAACACTTATCTCTTACCTGGGACTGAAACACTTATCACTTACCTCAGAGTGAAACACTTGTCACTTACCTCAGAGTGAAACACTTGTCACTTACCTGGGACTGAAACACTTACCACTTACTAGGTACTGAAACACTTATCACTTACCTGGGACTTAAACACTTATCACTTACCTGGGACTGAAATACTTATCACTTACCTGTGACTGAAACACTTATCACTTACCTGGGACTGAAATACTTATCACTTACCTGGGACTGAAACACTTATCACTTACCTGGGACTGAAACACTTATCACTTACCTGGGACTTAAACACTTATCACTTACCTGTGACTGAAACACTTATCACTTACCTGGGACTTAAACACTTATCACTTACCTGGGACTGAAACACTTATCACTTACCTGGGACTTAAACACTTATCACTTACCTGGGACTGAAATACTTATCACTTACCTGGGACTGAAATACTTATCACTTACCTGGGACTGAAATACTTATCACTTACCTGGGACTGAAATACTTATCACTTACCTGGGACTGAAACACTTATCACTTACCTGGGACTGAAATGCTTATCACTTACCTGGGACTGAAATACTTATCACTTACCTGGGACTGAAATACTTATCACTTACCTGGGACTGAAACACTTATCACTTACCTGGGACTGAAATACTTATCACTTACCTTGGACTGAAACACTTATCACTTACCTGGGACTGAAATACTTATCACTTACCTGGGACTGAAATACTTATCACTTACCTGGGACTGAAATACTTATCACTTACCTGGGACTGAAACACTTATCACTTACCTGGGACTGAAACACTTATCACTTACCTGGGACTGAAACACTTATCACTTACCTGGGACTTAAACACTTATCACTTACCTGGGACTGAAATACTTATCACTTACCTGGGACTGAAATACTTCACTTACCTGGGACTGAAATACTTATCACTTACCTGGGACTGAAATACTTATCACTTACCTGGGACTGAAACACTTATCACTTACCTGGGACTGAAATGCTTATCACTTACCTGGGACTGAAATACTTATCACTTACCTGGGACTGAAATACTTATCACTTACCTGGGACTGAAACACTTATCACTTACCTGGGACTGAAATACTTATCACTTACCTGGGACTGAAACACTTATCACTTACCTGGGACTGAAATACTTATCACTTACCTGGGACTGAAACACTTATCACTTACCTGGGACTGAAATACTTATCACTTACCTGGGACTGAAACACTTATCACTTACCTGGGACTGAAACACTTATCACTTACCTGGGACTGAAACACTTATCACTTACCTGGGACTTAAACACTTATCACTTACCTGGGACTGAAACACTTATCACTTACCTGGGACTGAAATACTTATCACTTACCTGGGACTGAAATACTTATCAATAACCTGCAACTACCCATCTCAGAGTACATCTCATCTCAGTTTATTTTTTTTCATTTAACTTATCATTCTGTAGTTGTCACCTTTATTGACATGTGCATATTATTGGTTTTACTTTCATTATGTGATTTGTGTACAGGTTGCAAGATCAGGGAAAGTTTGGATAGAATGTAAAGGAGACCAGTCCACATTTTCAAAAATCTGTCTCGAGATTGATGATTCTGTGGCATATCTCAGTTCTAAATGCAGAGAAATTTCAGGTTAGTTTGGAAAGTAATAAAAATAAAAATAGAATATTTAATGAAAGAAAGGATTTAAGAAGGTAATTAGGAGGATTTGTTCAAGTTTTAAAGATATTTATAAATATAGACAAATAGATAGATCTTCTTCTTCTTCTTCTTCTTCTTCATTCGCAGAAATAGATAGATAAAAGATAGATTTTTTTCTTATAAATTATATCTGATTTCTGTTTGTAACATTAAAAAAAAAAACAAACAAACTGAAAAGGTTCTGTTTCTGTATAGTAAAATTCATTTGTGTTTGTGGCTTCATTTTATGCACAAATTGATTTATGTGTAAATTTTGTGTGTGTAATGTTAGTAATGTATGTTTTGTGTAAACTGGGTAATGTAAAAGAACAGTTTAATGCTTCATTTAATTTAGAATCACACTTAATGTTAAAAGTGTAATAGATGAATCATACTAAGCATTAAAAGTGCAATAGATGAATCACACTTAGCATTAAAAGTGTAATAGATGAATCACACCTAGCTTTAAAAGTGTAATTGATGACCATTTTAAATCTAAATGAACAAATGAACAAATGAACAAGGACTGAAATCATCTGCCAGAGCCAGTGATGCAGTTCAGGGTGGGGAGCAGTCCCAGGCAGCCATTTAAAAGCATGCTCCTAATCGTCAAAATATCATATTCTTTTGTTAGCCTCGTTACATCTGCAGAAATGGGCATAAATATTCTGTATGAGAAAGACTGTTTACTGCGATGTTTGCATTTTTTTAATAGTAATGCAGGACAGTTTGTGAGAAATTTGAAGAAATGATAAATCTACTTGAAAGGCCCTAGAAAGTTACAAACCTTGGGATGTATATGATACAGGAGATGAACCATATAATGTAGTTCAAAATGTCATAAATTTTGTATATTTATTCCTGTTATCATTTCATCAAATTCATCACCTAAAAAAAAAAAACTTTACAAAATCCTCAAAAGAACATCACAGATACTCCACCAGATCTTTTCTTGAGCAAGAACTTAACCACATTCACAAAAGTGTTTGCAAAGAATCAGTTTTTAAATGTAAAGACTGTGAAACACTTATCACTTACCTGGGACTGAAATACTTATCACTTACCTGGGACTGAAATACTTATCACTTACCTGGGACTGAAATACTTATCACTTACCTGGGACTGAAACACTTATCACTTACCTGGGACTGAAACACTTATCACTTACCTGGGACTGAAACACTTATCACTTACCTGGGACTTAAACACTTATCACTTACCTGGGACTGAATACTTATCACTTACCTGGGACTGAAATACTTATCACTTACCTGGGACTGAAACTTATCACTTACCTGGGACTGAAATACTTATCACTTACCTGGGACTGAAACACTTATCACTTACCTGGGACTGAAATGCTTATCACTTACCTGGGACTGAAATACTTATCACTTACCTGGGACTGAAATACTTATCACTTACCTGGGACTGAAACTTATCATTACCTGGGACTGAAATACTTATCACTTACCTGGGACTGAAACACTTATCACTTACCTGGGACTGAAATACTTATCACTTACCTGGGACTGAAACACTTATCACTTACCTGGACTGAAATACTTATCACTTACCTGGGACTGAAACACTTATCACTTACCTGGGACTGAAACACTTATCACTTACCTGGGACTGAAACATTATCACTTACCTGGGACTTAAACACTTATCACTTACCTGGGACTGAAACACTTATCACTTACTGGGACTGAAATACTTATCACTTACCTGGGACTGAAACACTTATCAATAACCTGCAACTACCCATCTCAGAGTACATCTCATCTCAGTTTATTTTTTTTCATTTAACTTATCATTCTGTAGTTGTCACCTTTATTGACATGTGCATATTATTGGTTTTACTTTCATTATGTGATTTGTGTACAGGTTGCAAGATCAGGGAAAGTTTGGATAGAATGTAAAGGAGACCAGTCCACATTTTCAAAAATCTGTCTCGAGATTGATGATTCTGTGGCATATCTCAGTTCTAAATGCAGAGAAATTTCAGGTTAGTTTGGAAAGTAATAAAAATAAAAATAGAATATTTAATGAAAGAAAGGATTTAAGAAGGTAATTAGGAGGATTTGTTCAAGTTTTAAAGATATTTATAAATATAGACAAATAGATAGATCTTCTTCTTCTTCTTCTTCTTCTTCATTCGCAGAAATAGATAGATAAAAGATAGATTTTTTTCTTATAAATTATATCTGATTTCTGTGTGTAACATTAAAAAAAAAAACAAACAAACTGAAAAGGTTCTGTTTCTGTATAGTAAAATTCATTTGTGTTTGTGGCTTCATTTTATGCACAAATTGATTTATGTGTAAATTTTGTGTGTGTAATGTTAGTAATGTATGTTTTGTGTAAACTGGGTAATGTAAAAGTACAGTTTAATGCTTCATTTAATTTAGAATCACACTTAATGTTAAAAGTGTAATAGATGAATCATACTAAGCATTAAAAGTGCAATAGATGATTCACACTTAGCATTAAAAGTGTAATAGATCTTCTTCTTCTTCTTCTTCTTCGTTCACTTCTACCACCAAAAACCGCACTGTGAACCTACTGAATTCAGGCATGTGGTCCTCGTTAGGTCCCGTGGTCCCCTGTGTGGTCCAAAATAGACCACACGAGTTCCACGAAAGGACCACAAGGGCTTCAGAGTATCACAGTGCTTTAGCCTGTATTCTTGGTGGGTCTCGGAAGCGGGATTGCGTGACACCGTGGTTTTCATTGCACCAGTTTGGTCTAGGGTTGGACTTTCTCACCGGAAGACCTCGACGTGTTTGGAATATCAGTGCATCCCCGCTGGGTGAGAGGCGTAAGCCCACCCAGGCCAGAGTTGGACTTTCTCACCGGAAAACCTCGACGTGTTTTGAGATACCCGTGTATCACCGCCGGGTGAGAGGTGGTTGCCCATCCAGTCCAGGGTTGGACTTTCTCACCGGAAAACCTCAGCGTGATTAGGATACGCAGACATCCCCGCCGGGTGAGAGGTGGTTGCCTATCTAGACTTCCCTGGTCCAGTGTCTCCGACTTCAGCATTTTGCGGTCGTGGCTGCTACCCTTCCTAGTTGTGACCAGGATGGAGCTTTGACCAGGAGGACGAATCCTCGCCACTAGTGACTTCTACCCCTGGGTTGAGCCGGTTTAGGCATTTCCCAGTATGGGCGTGTTTGGGATGGGGCCGACCTCTGGTGCAGAGGTACTGTGACATTCATAGCCTTCAAGATTCACCCCTGGTATGAGCCGGTTTAGGCAAAATTCACCAGTATGGGTGTTTATCAGGCGTTACCGACCTCTAGAGCGGAGGTGGCATGACATGTCTAGCCATCGAGTTCCACCCCTGGTGTGTGCCGGTTTAGGCATATTTCACCAGTGTAGGTGTATTTCGGACGTAGGCGGCCTCTAGAGCAGAGGCGCCGTGGTATAGCTCTCGTAGCGATACTACTGGACATACCAGGTTAAACTTCACTTTCCACCACCTTTTCCCATCGGCGCCGCACAGCAACCTTTATTTCCGCATTTACTTCCTTAACCGGGAGGAGCTTCACTCCACGCGCGGCATTTGAAGAGTCAAGCCAGCAGTGACTTAACCTCTGGGACAAGCCGGTTCATGCATTTCACCCGATATGACTGCACTCAGGACGTGGCCGACCTCCAGACCAGAGGTGCCGTGATTTGACTGTTTGCTTCGATTTATCCTTTCAACCACCTTTTCCGCAGTGATGCTGCGCGGCAACCTCATTTGCAAATTTCTTCATTGGCCGGGAAGAGCACCGCTCCACGCACGGCAGCTGAAGATCTCGCCAACAGCGGGTAGTGTAATAGATGAATCACACCTAGCTTTAAAAGTGTAATTGATGACCATTTTAAATCTAAATGAACAAATGAACAAATGAACAAGGACTGAAATCATCTGCCAGAGCCAGTGATGCAGTTCAGGGTGGGGAGCAGTCCCAGGCAGCCATTTAAAAGCATGCTCCTAATCGTCAAAATATCATATTCTTTTGTTAGCCTCGTTACATCTGCAGAAATGGGCATAAATATTCTGTATGAGAAAGACTGTTTACTGCGATGTTTGCATTTTTTTAATAGTAATGCAGGACAGTTTGTGAGAAATTTGAAGAAATGATAAATCTACTTGAAAGGCCCTAGAAAGTTACAAACCTTGGGATGTATATGATACAGGAGATGAACCATATAATGTAGTTCAAAATGTCATAAATTTTGTATATTTATTCCTGTTATCATTTCATCAAATTCATCACCTAAAAAAAAAAAACTTTACAAAATCCTCAAAAGAACATCACAGATACTCCACCAGATCTTTTCTTGAGCAAGAACTTAACCACATTCACAAAAGTGTTTGCAAAGAATCAGTTTTTAAATGTAAAGACTGTGAAAAACTGAGTATTAAAGATAAAGGATGAATATGAAGGTGATATGTCATGTCTGGTGAACTGGCATGAGAGCTTTTGCTTGATGGAAGACAAGATTGCATTTAGTGTGAGGTACATCAAAACTAGAAGAAAAGAAACAAGGTTGTATATCTAAGATATTGAATACATCTTACATCCTTCCCATGCTGTTAAACATCACATAGGGCCCACATGGTAGTTCGCCAAGATGTCCTGTCTTCAGCGAGTTTTTCAATCTCATCAAGGGATATTATGCCCACTGAATTGGCTTCTCTTAACAATGTCTTCTTTAGAGTTTCATGTGGTTGACCTCTTTTTTTTTAATGACCTTTTGTGTTCCATTTGATAGCTTGTTTGGGGATTCTCTGATTATTTCTTCTCATCACATGATCGGCATATGTCCATGTTCTTTTTCTGATCAACCTTGAAACAGGTTGTTTGCCTATCTGTTTGATCTCTGCATTGTTCTTGAATTCATTCCACTTTATACCAAGTATTTTCCTGAGGCATTTGTTTTCAAAAGATTCTAATTTCTTGTCTATTTCTTTAGTTGTTTTCCAGGTTTCACATGCATAAATGAGAGTGGATATTACATTTGAATTGAATAATCTTAACTTGGTTAAGATATTGAATAACAGACAACAAAGGAAAGTGAAATGGAAGTAATCAGAAGTATAGAAATGGCAAAGTGCACCAACAGAAGAATGAAAAAGATCCTTACTTTCAAACATTTAGCATATAAACTGAGCTGAAAGGTATTTGCAAACAATGGTTACTCCACACTTCTTGCTGATGTAGAAGCATGGCCATCAAAACAGAAAATGGAAATGAAAACTGAGGCCCTTGAAATTTGGTTTTATATAAAAATATGACATAACTTGGACAGAAAGGAAACAAAGAATTAATAGACTAATTTGAAAATTTTAAAAAAACATTTTCAAAAACATAAGTTGTTCACACTAAAGTTATCTGGACTAAAATTTTATGGACAACAGAGTTTTGTTACTATAACATAAATCATACTGGGGAAAGAACAAATGGGATGACAATAATATAAGGAAAAGAACAAACAGAGTGACAGTTATATAAGGAAAGAACAGTTAGGATGAGAATTATATAAAGAAAAGAACAAACAGAGTGACAGTTATATAAGGAAAAGAACATTTAGGATGAGAATGATATAAGGAAAAGGACAGTTAGGATGAAAATGATATAAGGAAAAGAACAAATAGGATGACAATGATATAAAGAGAACAAATAGGATGATAATGATGTAGATGAGCTGGCAACAGAAATGTGCTTGGCTGGGAGCGCAGTGAGATAAAGGGACAGAGCAAGCAGATTTGTTGCAGCCAACCTTCCTTGTGGGAATGGCACAGGATGATAGTGCATTATTGATAGACCACTGTAAGAAATATAAGAATGTTTTAGTGGACCTAAGCATGTAAATAAAGGCTTAGATTCTTTCTGAACACTAATATTTTCACAATAGTCCATACTGATAAAATCTATTAGATGTGCATGTTAAAGTTTTCATGACATAGATATTGATAGATGTGCATGTTATTGGCAAGTTTTCATGACATAGATATTGATAGATGTGCATGTTATTGGCAAGTTTTCATGACATAGATATTGATAGATGTGCATGTTATTGGCAAGTTTTCATGACATAGATATTGATAGATGTGCATGTTATTGGCAAGTTTTCATGACATAGATATTGATAGATGTGCATGTTATTGGCAAGTTTTCATGGCACAGATATTGATAGATGTGCATGTTATTGGCAAGTTTTCATGGCATAGATATTGATAGATGTGCATGTTATTGGCAAGTTTTCATGACATAGATATTGATAGATGTGCATGTTATTGGCAAGTTTTCATGACATAGATATTGATAGATGTGCATGTTATTGGCAAGTTTTCATGACATAGATATTGATAGATGTGCATGTTATTGGCAAGTTTTCATGACATAGATATTGATAGATGTGCATGTTATTGGCAAGTTCTCATGATTCAGATATTTATAGTGAGTGGCTGTTTACAGAGAAATATACTTTTAGAATGTTCATGAAATTGTCGACTCATTCCATGCAAGCAGCCATCTTGGAATTACTTTCATCTGTGGTGTCATAGATTTTCAGTATTCCAGAACTGATGGATAGCACTGTAGATTTTGCTGACAGTTTCTGGTTCAGTAGCCAGTTAAGAGCATCCTTTAGCAGATTAAAACATATTATTTCACATTGTTTAGTCTTGGTAAACTGGCACTTTTTTGTACTGAAAGAAAAGCAGTTGAGATAAAATGATCTTGATCAAATAAATGACCACTTTGCTGGAGCAGAGAATTAACAAAATCACTATCACTATCCACGTTTATAGCACTACCAAAGAAACCAGGTGCAAAGGAATGTGACGACCACCGGACTATCAGCCTCTCATGTCACATAACGAAGCTACTTCTGAGAATAATTATGAGAAGAACAAGGAAAAAGATAAAAATGGAAATAGCAGATGAACAGTTTGGATTTGTTGAAGGAAAGGGAACACACAGTGCCATTTATGCTTTACGAACACTAACAGAAAGAGCTTTAGAAGTACAGAAAGATCTCTACTTATGCTTCATTGATTACACCAAGGCATTTGACAAGGTGAAACATAGTGAAATTATTAAAATGCTTGAAGACATCAATATAGACGGCAAAGACTTGAGGATTGTAAAACATCTATACTGGCAGCAAGAAGCAGCAGTTCGAGTTGAAAATGGAATTGGAAAATACCAACCTATAAAACAAAGGGTGCGACAAGGATGTGTACTATCTCCAGACCTTTTTTCTCTGTACAGCGAGAATATTCTAAGAACAATCATCACAGAACCAGGCATAAAAATTGGAGGATACAATATTAACAACCTTCGGTATGCTGACGACACAATACTGATAGCAGAGAACCAACAAGACCTGCAAAATCTCTTGGATAAAGTGGCCAAAGAAAGTAAACAGAAAGGCCTTACTTTGAACATCAAAAAGACAGAGACTATGGTTATATCTAAGAAACAGATTCCACCAGCATGCAGTATTAAATTAAACGGAACCATTCTAAAGCAGGTGCAGAAATTCAAATACCTTGGAGCAGTAATAACTTCAGATGGGAAATGCAAAACAGAAATTAGGAACAGAATAGGCAAAGCAAAGACTGCATTTCAGAGAATGAGAAACATATTAGCTAACACATCTTTATCAATGAATGTTAGAAAACGAGTCCTAAAATGCTATATTGAACCTATCTTGTTATATGGAAGTGAATCATGGACAATAGGCAAGTCTGCACAAAAATTATTATAAGCAGCAGAAATGTGGTTTATTAGAAGAATGTTGCGAATCCCCTGGACAGCAAAAATAACTAATGAAGAATGTATGAGAAGAGCTGGAGAGACAAAAAACCTTGTCAGAAAGATAAGAGAGAGACAATGTACTTTCATAGGACATACAATGAGAAGAGGGGGCATTGAAAATATTATAACAACAGGAAAAATAGAAGGAAGAAGATCAAGAGGAAGACCAAGAGAAATGATACTGGACAGTCTGACGGGATGGTGTGAGAGGAGATCACCAACTGAACTGATGGCCTGCATGAAGGATCGGGTACTCTGGAGAAGCATAATAGCCAACGCCAGTCAGCACGGCACCTGATGATGATGACTATCAGGCTGAATCATCAAGATATATATGTATGTATGTATTACTGGAAATTTTATATGAGGAAGCAGATGATTAACGTCCTTGTGTTTTTTGTTAAGTCAAAAATTCCAAATTGTAGATAATAATACAGCAAGAACTAACATTCATTTCTTGACAATGTGCTTTGAAATATTCTATTTGGTTTATCTGCTAAATGAGCATGTATTTTATTTAATTATTATTATTTATTTTTTACAAGATTACATCTTGCCAAAATTGCACAGCAAACAGTCAGATAACATTACATATCTTTGTCTCAGCTATTTACATATATTTGTTGGTGTATTCACAGGATAAGCAAATTTGATAAACTTGACAAATTATTTTATTTTTCCTGAAAACTCTTGACTTTTCCTTCATAAACAAGTTTACACTTATATCTTTTTTTGCTCTTTTATTGTCATTTGTATAAAAAACAAACAAAACAAACACAAACGCACGCACTGTATATTTGTCTTCTTTAAACTCAAACAGACAATACAGAGCTTCATAGAGCAAGAGCACAATCTGCAGCAGAAAATACATTGCAAGAAAGGCAGAATTTGCTGGAATCTGAAATCAGGCAGCAGCCATCATCATCTGCAGTACAGATACTACCATCACCAGCAGCAGTACAAATACTACCACAACAAACACACTTCCTTGAATCTGGGCCAGGTTGGTCGATGTAGATGTTTGGTGGTCACATGGCAGATTTCACTACTTGTTAGTTTATATAAAAAAAAAAAAAATTCTGCGTAGCCTTTTCTTGGTTTAGAACTTGTACACCAGACATTTGTTGAAGTTAAAAATGATATTAATATTGTCTTATCATATGTAGAATAGTTTTCTCTAATGCCTGTAAATGAATTAGATAGTTTAGTCTGAACTGTCTGTGGTAATTTCTAGATGTAGACAATAGATAAAAATGTTTTGGCACTTTTTGCTTAAGAAGGCAGTGTTGAAGCAGTAGATATCAACTGTTGCTGAGTTTTGTGAAGCATGATCCTTCTGAACAGCTCATCTCATGGCTGCCTCTAATAATGTTGGTTTAGCATAATCGGCCACACCAACAGCAAACAGTGTTTGTGTTGCAAGGATTAGCTTCCTTGTGCTTGTGCCTTCTAACAGCAAACAATGTTTGTGTTACAAGGATTAGCTTCCTTGTGCTTGTGCCTTCTAACTTCAAGTTTGGTCCCCATTTCTCCTCAGAATAATGCTGCACCCCTATGTAAAGTTCCTTTTAACATGATTCAGTCTTTAATAAGTTAGTCCTAGATCTTATGGCTGATAAAAATGTTTGCATTAATGACTCACACATATCTTTGTATTTCAGTCTTTCATAAGTTCTTCCCAGATATTGATGGCTTACACATTATCTTTGTATCTCTGTCATAAGTTCTTCCCAGACATTCCCAGACATTGATGACTCACACATATTTTTGTACCTCAGTCTTCCTTGTGGTCTCCTTCCTACGATAAGTAGAAATTTGCTAAATAAAAATTTCAAGACCACACAAAATATGTATAACAAACACAGCAATCTTATTTCTACAGGAAATGAGTAGAGGCTTATATGAACCTTTTTTTTTTTAAAGAAAGAAAAATACTGAGTTTATTTTCAAAATACATTCTTTTGTTCACAAATTTTTTTTAACAACTCATGACAGGTTCATGTTAACAAATATGTGAGGAGAGTTAAACTCATGACAGGTTTATGTTAACAAATATGTGAGGAGAGTTAACAGAGCATTCATTTTTTTTTTTTTTTATAGATACAGATCTGCTACATCAAGTTTTGCCAAGAGTTGGATCGACAGAAGAAGCCATTTGTTCCATTCATAACAAAATGGAGAAAGTCACAGAGCAACAGGCAGATATGGACAAAAAATTTGAGGACATTGCAGCCAAGTTGTTAAACATAAACAAACAGTTGAGTGATCTATCAGCGGCTGACAAGCAACAAAACAAAAAACTGAAGGAACATACAGACATTGTCACTGAGAAACAAGATGAGATACAGAAACAACAGGAATCCAGATTTAAGAGTTTAGAGAAAATAGTCAAGAAATTGTCTACAAAACAAGACAAACTAGAAAAGGAAAAATGCTCAAGAGTTGACATGAATGAAGAACTAGAGAGAAAGATAAGTGACAGCTCAGAACTTGTCCAGTGTAAAATCTCAGATCTAGAAGCTCGGCTTGAAGAAACAGATTCTTCAGTCACAGATTTGCTGAACAGAGTGGGGTTACAGGAGCAGGTCACACAGTCTCTGTGTACAAAAGTGGACACTAACATAGACACACTTGAGACAGTCTCATTAAGACAAGATATAAATGCTCAGATGTTGAGAGAGTTTGAAGACAAGCTACAGGTGACTGAGACAAGAGTCAGGGAAGAGCTGGAGAAACTGGGAGAGCAATATCAAGAAACAGAGACCAGTGTAAGCTGCAATTCTTTCTAAAACAAAAAATTGGCATATTCTGCTGTTTGTTAGCGTACTTTGTTTATATTAATATATTTTTTTATATCACTACTAGGAGCTTAATCATCATTATTGATCAGTGTTACATTCAAGTTCTTCATGCCAAGTCTCAAGTCAAGTCTTAAGCCAAGTCTCTCAAGTCAAGTCTTAAGCCAAGTCTCTCAAGTCAAGTCTTAAGCCAAGTCTCTCAAGTCAAGTCTCAAGTCCCAGCAGGCAACTCCAAGTTAAGTCTGAAGTCAGTGAGTTAAAATATTTTTGAAAAGAAATATTTTGGCTATAAAAACTTAAGTACTAAAACTGACATGCTGTAACATGCAAAACTGTTTGAAAGTTGTGAAAGTGAAGAAATCAAAATAATTAAAGTACACAATATACATGTATAGTTTAGCTGACCTCTCAAATATCTCAGCATGTGTAGTTTAATTCGTCTCTCAGATATCTCAGAATGTTTAGTTAATTCACCTCTCAGATAGCTCAGAATGTTTAGTTAATTCACTTCTCAGATATCTCAGAATGTTTAGTTAATTCACTTCTCAGATATCTCAGAATGTTTAGTTTAATTCACTTCTCAGATAGCTCAGAATGTTTAGTTAATTCACCTCTCAGATAGCTCAGCATGTATAGTTTAGCTTACCTCTCAGATATCTCAACATGTATAGTTTAGCTCACCTCTCAGATATCTCAGCATATATAGTTTAGTTCACCTCTCAGATATTTCAGCATGTATAGTTTAGTTCAGTTCTCAGATATCTCAGCATGTAATGGTTTTGTTCAACTATCAGATGGACCGCCAATACTTGAAGATGAAATCAGATAAAAGGGATGGCGACTGCAGTAAAACTGGTTAAAATAAATAAAGTAGATAGAGGTGTATGGTGCAGTTTTACAAAGTGAGGGAGGGAGGGAGTGAGTAAGGTGAGAAAAAACAAATAGAAAGTATGAGAATGTATAAATGAAAAACATACAACATCCGATACTTCGGCGAGAGCCTTATTTGAGGATACATACAAAACAATACAAAAACATGAAGAACTTATCTGAATATGTCTTCCTCCGAGTCAGAACAGAAAAGTGTGTAGTAGAAGAGAGAAAGAAAGACCACGCTGCCTCTGAACAAAAGATGCCCGATAGAGCCAATCGTGAAGAAGAGGTGGAGAGAGGGGAGGAGAACAAGTTAGAGAAAGGGGTGGGGGTAAGGCAATAGAAACATGATAGCCACTAGAGTTGTGGGGGGGAGAGGGGAGGGAAAAGGGGACGCGGGGAGATAGTGAATGAAGAATATAAACACCAGGGAGAAAATGTGAAATTGGTAAATAGGACAAGACCCTAAAGACACCAATATGTTGGCTGAGAAGAAAATAGGGTGGTGGTAGGGAGGGGTAGCATGGAGGAAGAAAATAGAGTTAAAAAAAAAAAGGCCAGTGGAAAAATAAAGAACTTACAGAAAGCTGAAGACATTGTTAATTCCAGCTGGGTGGAGACAGCCAGTCTGGAAAATAAGGCAACATCGTACATCAGCAGAACAAGAGCGGATCGCACTGACAAAAATGTCTTGTTTACCCCTGTGGTTGCTAAGGCAAAAATGTTTAGCCACAGGTGTCCAGGCCCTCTTAGAAATATCATTGAGATGCTGGCGAAATCGATCTCCTAACTGTAAGCCAGTCTCACCTATGTACTTCAAACCGCAATGTTTGCACATGATAGCATAAATAACATTCTGTGAAGTACAGGTGAAACCCTCCTGAACTGACAACGTGGACTTAGGGAAGGAGATCTGGCTAGCCTCGACAACAAATGGACAAGTGTTACATCTACAGCGCCCACAACGTCTGGTACCGTAAAACGTGTCATCTGTCTTAAGATGACTACGAATTAAAAGGTTCCTGAGGTTCTTGTCCCATCTGTAGGCCACCAATGGGGGTTCCCCAAAAAGTTCATGTGTCTCAGGCTTGGTCTGGAGGAGATGGAGACGGCGAAACAGTATGTTTTTAACTGCCAAGCTATAAGGGTGGTATGTGAGTACTAGTTTCACCCTGTCCGAGCTACAGTGAGGTTTAGGGGTGAGGGCTTGTTGCCACGATATATGGCTAATGCGGTTCCAAGATGACGAGAGAACGTGTTCTGGATAGCCGCGTTGATGGAAGAAATCTAGCATTTTATAGCCTTGATCCTGGAAATCCAAATCCTCATTACACAAACGTCGCAACCTAAGAAGCTGGGAAAAAGGAATAGAGTCCTTACATGATCTGGGATGGGAGGAAGAGTACAGGAGGTAGCTGTGAGAGTCTGTAGGTTTATAGTGGATAGAAGTAGTAAGCCCAGAAGGGCCAATAGTGATGGCAATGTCAAGAAAGTTAGCGGAAGTAGCAGAGATATGGGAGGTGAAAGAAATGACAGGATTATACTCCTTAAAAAAACTGATAAAGTTGTTAAGGTCTTCCTCTGGCATTGATGTGACCCCAATGCTGTCATCTATGTAGCGTCTATAGAAGGCGGGAAAAGGGCCTCTAAAGGTTCTCAGAACCTTGTGTTCGAAGTGGCCCATGAACAGACACGTGTAGCTGGGGGCCATCTTGGTACCCATGGCTACACCGCTAATCTGGTCGAAGTAAAGGCCATTGAATTCAAAAGAACTGAGTTGGAGGACAAGTCGTGCAAGGCACAGAATAGTAGATGTAGGAATAGAGGGATTGCATCTTTGGTTCAGAAAAACTTGATGGCCTGAAGTCCCTGATCATGCGGGATGGATGTGTATAAGGATACTACATCAAGGGTGAAGATACGGTAGGCGTGACCAGGCAGGAGTGTAAGGGTCTCAAAAGTAATGAGAGCATGATTCAAGTCCTTAAGATAAGTGGGCAGACTAGTGACCAGAGGTTGAAAGATGCTGTCAAGAAAATCAGAGATTTGTTCCATGGGGCAGGAACAAGCAGACACTATGGGCCTTCTGGGTTGCCTGGTTTGTGAATCTTGGGGAGTAGATAAAAGGATGGCTTCCCTAAGCAGCTGTTGTGGATGTGAAGATGTGTGGCTGAGGGAAGATGAAATCATAGATGCCATCAAACACATGAAGAAAGGAAAAGTGACTGGGCCTGATAATATAACAATAGAAGAAATAGAGGCACTAGAGGAGACAGGAATAAAAATAATAACCAAGTTACTGAATGACATTTACAACAGTGGTTATATTCCCAGTGACCTGATTAAATCCACGTTTACAGCACTACCAAAGAAACCAGGTGCAAAGGAATGTGACGACCACCGGACTATCAGCCTCTCATGTCACATAACAAAGCTACTTCTGAGAATAATTATGAGAAGAACAAGGAAAAAGATAAAAATGGAAATAGCAGATGAACAGTTTGGATTTGTTGAAGGAAAGGGAACACACAGTGCCATTTATGCTTTACGAACACTAACAGAAAGAGCTTTAGAAGTACAGAAAGATCTCTACTTATGCTTCATTGACTACACCAAGGCATTTGACAAGGTGAAACATAATGAAATTATTAAAATGCTTGAAGACATCAATATAGATGGCAAAGACCTAAGGATTGCAAAACATCTATACTGGCAGCAAGAAGCAGCAGTTCGAGTTGAAAATAGAATTGGAAAATATCAACCTATAAAACAAGGGGTGCGACAAGGATGTGTACTATCTCCAGACCTTTTTTCTCTGTATAGCATGAATATTCTAAGAACAATCATCACAGAACCAGGCATAACAATTGGAGGATACAATATTAACAACCTTCGGTATGCTGACGACACAGTACTAATAGCAGAGAACCAACAAGACCTGCAAAATCTCTTGGATAAAGTGGCCAAAGAAAGTGAACAGAAAGGCCTTACTTTGAACATCAAAAAGACAGAGACTATGGTTATATCTAAGAAACAGATTCCACCAGCATGCAGTATTAAATTAAATGGAACTATTCTAAAGCAGGTGCAGAAATTCAAATACCTTGGAGCAGTAATAACTTCGGACGGGAAGTGCAAAACAGAAATTAAGAACAGAATAGGCCAAGCAAAGACTGCATTTCAGAGAATGAGAAACATATTAGCTAACACATCTTTATCAATGAATGTTAGAAAATGAATCCTAAATGCTATATTGAACCTATCTTGTTATATGGAGGTGAATCATGGACAATAGGCAAGTCTGCACAAAAATTATTGGAAGCAGCAGAAATGTGGTTTATTAGAAGAATGTTGCGAATCCCCTGGACAGCAAAAATAACTAATGAAGAATGTATGAGAAGAGCTGAGAGAAAAAAAAACATTGTCAAAAAGATAAGAGAGAGACAATATACTTTCATAGGACATGCACTGAGAAGAGGGGGCATTGAAAATATTATAACAACAGGAAAAATAGAAGGAAGAAGATCAAGAGGAAGATCAAGAGAAATGATACTGGACAGTCTGACGGGATGGTGTGAGAGGAGATCACCAACTGAACTGATGGCCTGCATGAAGGATCGGGTACTCTGGAGAAGCATAATAGGCAATGCCAGTCGGCACGGCAGCTGATGATGATGATGATGATGATGAGATATCTCAGCATGTATAGTTTAGTTCACCTCTCATATATCTCAGCATGTATAGTTTAGTTGACCTCTCAAATTTTTCCTTACGATTTAACATAGAATTAACTTTTTCATCCCAAAAGGAATAATTAGTGTATAAATATATATATATATATATATATATATATATATATATATATATATAAGTATATCTTATCTTATATCTTATATCCTTCCCGTGCCGTTAAATATCACATAGGGCTCACAAGGTAGTTCGCCAATTTTTCCTGTCTTCACGAGCTTTCAACCACATCAAGGGATTTTATGCCTAATGATTTGGCCTCTCTTAACAGTGTCCTCTTTAGAGTTTCAAATGGTCTGCCTCTTTTTCTTTGGCCTGTTGTGTTCCACTTGATAGCTTGTTTTGGGATTCTCTGACTGTTTCTTCTCATCAAGTGACCAACATTTGCCCATCACCTTTTCATGATCACCCATGAGACTGGTAGTTGTTCCCTCATCTGTCTTATCTCTGCGTTGTTCTTGAATTCGTTCCACTTGATGCCGAGTATTTTCCTGAGGCATTTGTTTTCAGAAGAGTGAAAATAGTTTATTATCTATTTCTTTAGTTGTTTTCCAGCTTTCACACACATAAATAAGGGTGGATATTAGATATGAATTGAACAATCTTAACTTGGTTTTTGTTCTTATAACTTTTGAGTTCCATATGTTCTCAGGATTTTTGAAGATTGATTTTGCTTTTGCAATTCTAATTCTAACTTCCTTTCTAGTGTCACGATCCTGGTCTATGTAGCTGCCAAAGTATGAACATTGATTGATTTCTCAATATCTGTCCCTTCTACATGTATTTTAAAATTTTGATTAATGAGAAGTTTCATTATTTTTGTTTTGTCCTTGTTAATTTCAAGTCCTATTTTGCTAGCCAGTGAAGACAGGCTATCTGTTTTTTCTTGCATGGAATTCACACTGTTACTGATAAGAGTTATGTCATCAGCAAAATCAAGATCTTCTAGTTGGATCCCATATACCCAATCAATACCTGTGTTACCTGTGCAGCATTTTTTCATTATGAAGTCTATTGTAATTCCAAAAAGCAAAGGAGACAGTATACATCCTTGTTTCACACCTGTTTCAATCTGGAACCATTCACTCATCCCTTCTTCTGTTTTGACTGCACAAACATATCCATTGTACAAGTCCTTAATGATGTTGACAGTTTTAGATGATATTCCATATAGATTTAAAATTCTCCACAGTGAATCTCTGTATGTGTTATCAAATGCCTTTTTAAAGTCTATGAATTTCAGTATTAATGGTTTCTGCTTTTCAATATGTTCTTCAAGTAAAGATCTGGTCGAGACAGCTTCTCCTTTTTTGAAATCCTGCTTGTTCTTCTCTAATTGCGGTATCTACTATATCTTTAAGTCTAATCAAAATGACCTTGCAAAATACTTTTGATACAACTGATATTAAGGTTACTCCTCTACAATTGTTACAGTCATTAGGTTGCCTTTTTTTGGTATTTTAACAATGATTCCTTTTTTCCATTTAGAAGGGACCTTTTCTTCTTTCCAAATCTTGTTAAACATTCTCTGTAGTTGTCTCATGTTGTCACTATTGATAGGTTTTAACATTTCTGGTGTTATTTCATCTTCACCTGCAGCTTTGTTGCTAACCATTAAATTCACTGCTGTTTCAATTTCATGCAATGTAATTTCATCTAGGTTGACATTTAGTTGTGGGGCTGGTAAGTCGGTTTCACGGTTTAACAATTCTTAATATAAGTATATACATAAGTATACAAAGAGGACATTGTTAAGAGAAGCCAGTTTAGTGGGCATAACATCCCTTGATGAAGTTCAAAAACGTGCCAAAAACAGAAAAACTTAGCAAACAACTATGTAAGCTTTATATAATGTTTAACAGCACAGGAAGGATGTAAAATACAAGAAGTATATAAATCTAAGTATATAACTATACATGAAACCACTGCAGTAAAGCTGTGATAATGAAATTTATCTTATATCTTATATCCTCCCCATGCTGTTAAACGTCACATAGGGCTCACAAAGTAGTTTGCCAATTTTTCAATGAAATATATAAACTAGGAAAAAAAGTAGGAACAGCTTTATTAATTAACGAGCGCACAGTTGTGATGTTTCAGCATAAGCCTTAATCATAAAAAAGGACAAAGAAATAGAGAGAGGAAATGAAGTATAAATTCACATGAATGGTGTGTAAAAAAATAAATGAATGGAAACAAAATATAATAAAATAGTGAATGGATCACCTAGCTGTGACTTGTAAGGCTGTGTTAAAAAATGTGCATGGTGAAGAGTAGAGAATGTTTAAATGGAGACTTGTGGTGTGTGGTAGGAGGGTTGTAAACAAGGAGGACGGGGGAATTGTGGTGAGTAGAGTGAGTGATACAATGTTAATCTAGCTGGGAGAGATAATTATAGTTGGGGTAGAGGGGTTGTAATGTGATGCTGTGAGGATGTTCTGAACTGTGTATTACAAGTGAGAAGGGAGTGAGACTTAGTGCAGAGGGATTATGATAGTGGAAGTGGGGAATGTTAGGTGTAGCTGAATAGCGAGTTCAAACCGTGTGGTTCCTGAGTGTTACAATTATCAGGCACTAGCCAGCTTCTGTCACCTGTGTGACATCGTTTGATGGTTGTTAACAGAAAATCAGATTTGCATCTGTGGTTGGGTCCACTGAAATGATTCGGGACTGGTTTCCAAGCATGCTGGATGATATCATACAAATGCATGGGGTCCCCTATTATGAGACCGGTTTCACCAATATAAGTTATCCTGCATCTTTTGATTACATTGGCATTTATCACATTACGGGACTTGCACGTGATTCCTAATGGAGAGTAAGGATAGTTTTGGGAAAGGTAATCATTTTCATTTCCCAGACTCATCATCATAATTAGGTGCCATGCTGATTGGTGTTGGCTTTTATGCTTCTTCAGAATACACAATCCTTCATGCAGGTCATCAGCTCAGTTGGTGACTCGCCTCATACCATCTCACAAGAATGTCCACTATCATTTCTCTTGGACTTCAGCTGGCTTTTCTTCCCTCTGTTTTTCCTGCTGTTATAATATTTTCTACCCGTGTGGTACCCGGGATCTGCAAAGAATAGGACCACTGTACCCTACCATGCATGATCGTAAAAGGCGACTAAGGAGGGTTCAGCATAGGGCCAGCAACCCTATCTGGTAAAAAACTATCAGACTGCTACAGAAACAGAAGCAAGGGAAAAAGCAAATGCAGGTGGAAGGAGAAATGCGTATCAGGAAACTGAGCCCATGAAGGTTGTGGATGAAAGCCAGCCACTGGAAGTCCCCAGCCCGACTGCAGACCTCCTGGAACCTAAACAAAAGATGCATATAGGCAGCTGGAATGTAAGAACACTAAACCAGACTGGAAAACTAGCACAAACCATCAAGGAAATGCACAGATACAAACTAGACATACTAGGAATACAAGAAGCAAGATGGACAGGACAAGGCAGAAGGAAATTAACAACACAGCACACAGAAGATACAATAATATGGTCAGGTAAAGAAGATCTTCATGAAGGAGGAGTAGCATTGATTATAACAAAAGAAGCATCAAGAGCATTGCTGAAATGGACCCCAATAAATGAGAGATTATTATATGCACGGTTCAACTCAAGATTCACGAAGCTGTCTATTATAGTTTGTTATGCACCAACAGAAGCAGCTGAAGAGGAATTAAAAGACGATTTTTACAACAGCCTCCAAGCCACAGTAGAAACAATACCCAAGCATGATATGCTACTCATCTTGGGCGACTTCAATGCAAAAGTAGGTGAAGGAAATGAAGATAGAAGAAGAATCATGGGAAGAGAAGGAATCGGAGAAATAAATGAAAATGGAGAAAGACTGCAGTTTCTGTGAAGAAAACATGATGACCATCGGAGGGACAATTTTCCAACACAAAAACATCCATAAGGTGACTTGGAGGTCACCAGATAAAACCACAGAAAACCAAATCGATCACATACTAATAAACAACAAGTGGAAACGGTCACTACAAGATGTGCGAGCAAGGAAAGGAGCAGATATAGGAAGTGATCACAACCTTCTGGTAGCAAAAATAAAACTAAAATTAAGGAAAGCCAGAATCGGAGAACACAGAAGATACATTTTGATACAAGAAAACTGATAGACCAGCAAACAAGAAATGAATTCTCAATAATACTTAAGAACCGCTTCAGTGTCCTACAAGACGAAGCAGAAATGTCCATATTAGAGTTCAATAAAACACTACAGGAAACAGCAAAAGAGGTGCTGGGATATCGGAAAAGGAGAAAAGAGGAATGGATAAGTGAGACCACATGGGAAAAGATAGAGCAAAGAAAAGAAATCAAGAAAAAATTACTGAACACCAAATCACAACGGCTTAAAGAACGAGTTTTAAGTAATTATGCACAAAAAGACAAAGAAGTGAAGGAATCATGTCGTCAAGATAAACGTCAATATTATGACAATTTAGCAGAGACAGCAGAGAAAGCAACATATACAAATGACATGAAAACCATATATAAAATCACAAAGCAGATGACAGGTAACTTCAATACAAGATGTGAAAGTGCAGTAAGAACACAAAATGGACAACTGGTCAGTGGAGAAAGAGAAAAAATTGAAAGATGGAGGGAACACTTTAACACCCTACTAAACAGAACACAAGCAGCACAAGCAATAGATATACCTGAAGCAAAAGCGGAACTAAACATCAATACAGGACCAATAACAATAAATGAAGTAAAAGAGGCAATAAAGATGCTAAAATCAGACAGGGCACCAGGTGAAGATGAAGTGACTGCTGAGATGTTGAAAGCAGAAGAAACAGAAACACCAAAACAACTTTGCCGGATATTACAACAAATTTGGGATTTAGAAAAAGCCCCAGAGGAGTGGAAAACTGGTCTTATAGTAAAACTACCAAAGAAGGGTGACCTCAGAGATTGCGGGAACTGGAGAGGCATTACCCTACTGCCACTCACTAGTAAAGTATTTTGCAGAATAATCATCAACAGAATTGTACCAACACTTGAGGAAAAACTTCGGAAAGAGCAGGCAGGATTTAGGAAAGGAAGATCATGCATAGACCATATATTTGTACTTAGACAAATATTAGAACAGGCAAATGAATGGCATAGCACAACATATGCATTATTCATAGATTTTGAGAAAGCCTTTGACAGTGTCAACAGAGATGCACTGTGGAAAATCCTAAGATGGCATGGCCTCCCCCATAAAATAGTTAATGTAATCAAAGCCCTATACGAGAGTTTTCAGTGCAAAGTTATCTGTGGAGAACATACCTCCAGCAGCTTTAGGGTACAAACAGGAGTGAAACAGGGATGTGTACTATCACCAACATTATTTATCTTGGCAGTAGACTGGTTAATGAAGAGGCAACATCAGACAAACGCAGAGGATTACAATGGACCCTTAACACAGTGCTGGAGGACCTTGACTTTGCGGACGACATTTGTCTATTATCAAGCAGTCACAAAGATATGCAAGATAAAATAAACAAGTTAACCCAGAATGCAAACAACATAGGACTAAAGATCAACGTAGGAAAGACAAAGTTAATGAAGCAAAATGTGAACAACAGAAATGTACTCAGAGTAGATAACAAGTTAGTGGAGGAGGTCAACGAATTTGTATACCTAGGCAGCAGAGTAGTAGAAAATGGAGACAGCACAGAGGACATCAACAGCAGACTTACTAAGCAAACCAGGCTTTTGCAATGCTACAGAATATATGGAAATCAAATAAACTAAGCATAAATATGAAAATCAGGATATTTAAGAGTAATGTTCTAAGTGTACTACCTATGGAAGTGAATGCTGGAAAATCACCAAAACCATAGAAAACAAGTTGAATTCTTTCCAGACTAAATGTTTACGTAGAATTAAAAAAATATTTTGGCCAAACACCATAAGAAATAACATCTTATTGGCAGAAATGCAGATGAAACCACTGACAACAATTATTGAGGAAAGACGCTGGCGATGGTTGGGACATGTGCTCCGAATGACTGACAACTCACTACCAAAAATAGCACTAAGATGGACACCACAGGGGAGCAGAAGTAAGGGTAGACCAAAAGAGACATGGAGAAGAACAACAGAAAGGATGTTGAGCAATAGAGGGCTCACCTGGGCAAGAGCAGAAAAAAAGGCGAAAGACAGGCATTTGTGGAAAACCCTTGCGGAAGCCCCATGTGCCCTGGGCACTTAAGGTTCAGAGAGAGAGATAATATTTTCAATGCCCCCTCTTCTCATTGCATGTCCTATGAAAGTACATTGTCTCTCTCTTATTTTTTTACATGATTTTTTTGTATCTCCAGCTGTTCTCAAACATTCTCCATTAGTTATTTTTGCTGTCCAGGGAATTCACAACATTCTTCTAATAAACAGCATTTCTGCTGCTTCCAATGACTTTTGTGCAGACCTGCCTATTGTCCATGACTCATTCATTCATTCATTCATTTGCATGTCCGTTGCATAACTTTGCGTCCCTAACAGCACTCCTGTAGGCCTCTTGGTTGTGAGCAAGATGGCCTGCTGCTGATGCATCCATTTGCAGATCATAAATGATGTCTTACAGCCATCTTCACTTTGGTCTTCCTCTCGTTCTTTTTCCTATTATGTACCCTTCCAGATGGTCTTCTCTAGAGATGTTTAATGTGTCCAAAATATTTAAGCTTTCTCTGTTTAA
The DNA here is from genome assembly GCA_009760885.1 of Achatina immaculata. NCBI lineage: Eukaryota > Metazoa > Mollusca > Gastropoda > Stylommatophora > Achatinidae > Lissachatina > Lissachatina immaculata. Next base: position 31,854,735 of record CM019710.1, on the reverse strand, counting down.
TCCTCTTTACTAGCCAGCTTTCTTCAATATTAAGTTCTTGTAGTATGGATAGGACATGCAATGAGAAGACGGGGCATTTAAAATATTTTAACTTCAGGAAAAATAGAAGGAAGAAGATCAAGAGGAAGATCAAGAGAAATGATACTGGACAGTCTGATGGGATGGTGTCAGAGGAGATCACCAACTGAGCTGATGGCCTGCATGAAGGATCGTGTAATCTGGAGAAGCATAATAGCCAACGCCAGTCGGCATGGCATCTGATGATGATGATGAGTATGGATATATTTGTTCTTCTTTGTGTCCATGATATTTGAAAAACTTTTCTGTGGCATTTACATTCAAAGGCATTTATGTGTTTCTCAGCTGTTTTGTTAAGTGTCCAGGTCTCACAGGCATATGTTGCGAATGAAAAGATGCATGCCCTTAAAAATCTTATTTTTGTCATTCTGTCTGTTCCTCTTCACAGATTCTTTTGTTATTTTATTTTCTGAAGAGCGATAGATGTCCTCCTTTTAATTTCCCTCATTGTATCTCCATTATTAATTAGTAGTGATCCAAGATATTCAAAACTCTCCACTTCTTACAGTTTTTCCTTATTGATACATATTTCAGCTGCCTTGTTTGTTTTGTCAGTTGTCATCAATTTAGTTTTCTTCTCGCTAAGATAGAGGTTTTGCTCTTCTCTGTTCTTACGGACTGACATAATTAGTTTTTCCATTCCATTTTGTGTTGTGGATAGTAATACTGTGTCATCAGCATATCTAATCTCTGGTATTTCATAACCTCCAATTGTTATGGCATCGTAATATTCATTGTTTACATCTTCTCTAACATTCTTCACTATATTTTCAGTTTACAAGTTAAATAAGTAAGGTGACAATATGCACCCCTGATGGACCCCTTGTTTTATGTCAAACCAAGTTGTTGTTTCACCATTTATTCTTACTGCTTCGTGTTGGTCTAGATACAACAGTGATGTTAATTGTATCAAATGTGTTGGAAATCCCATTTTTTCCATTATTTCCCAAAGTTTCTGGTGTTGTATGCAGTCAAATGCCTTTGAGTAGTTTATAAAGAATAAATATAGATTCACATTAAACTCTCTGCATTCCTCTATTATTAATCTTATATTGAATATATGATCTCTCGATCCTCTTCCTTGCCTAAAACCAGCTTTGACCATATTGACTTCTTCTTCTATTTTCTTATGGTGTCTACCTATTATGATTTTTAACAGAATTTTACTGGCATGACTAATCAGGGCAAAAGTTCTGTAGTTTGTGCTTAATTTCAGGTTACCCTTCTTTTGGCAGTGGTATGAATAGTTCTTTTCCACTCTTTTGGCCAAATACCTGAATGCCTTATCTTTTTACATAGTGCATGATAGATTGTTGCACACTCCTTTCCTCCTGCTTTAATAAATTCAGCTGTTATCACATCACATCCTGGTGATTTACCATTTTTCAGATTCTTTATTGCCCATAAAACTTCTATATTGTCGGTTCGGATTCTTTCTCCTCCAATAATAATTCACACTGTTGATTTCTGGTTTCACAGTCGGTTGTTTCATACATTCCTCTGCAATATTCCTTCCATCTTTCTAGAATTTCTTCTGTCTCTGTCAAAGTATTCCCTCTCGTCACAAATTACATTTAGCTTAGCTGTCACATTTCTCGTCAATGTCTTCATTTCTTTAAACATTTAACTATCTCCTCCACACTTCTGATGTCCTTCTATTCTTTCACAACAATCTTGTATGTATTGTTTTTTGTCTTTTCTTATGTTTCTTCATACTTCTATTGTTAAAGATTTATATTCCTCTTTGTTGTTGTTTGTCACTTTCCATTGTGTCTTTATTTCTCTACATTGTTTTATCAGTTCTAGTGTGCCTTCTGTAATCCATCCATTCTTTTGTGTTTTCTTTACTGGAATCATGTCTTTAGCTGTTGTTATTAAGATATCTCTGGCCTGCATAGCCAATTCATCTGGTGTCATCTCCTTCTGTACAGCCATCAGGATTTTGAAATGGTTCATCACTTCTATACCATATTTTTCTGGTATTTTTATAAGATCAAAGTGAAGTGGTCTTGTTCCCTTAACTGTCTTTTTTATCTTTATCTTCATGTTTTCTAATAATAACTTATGGTCCATGTCACAATCAGCATCTGGTAAAGTTTTTTGCTGATGTTATACTTGATCTCCACCTTCTTTGCACTAAAATGTAATCTATTTGATTCTTGGTTTTCCCATCATGTGAAGTCCATGTGTAAAGTCCTCTTGGATGTTGTTTAAAAAGTGTGTTAGCAGTCAGCTCATTTTCCATGCAAAGCACCATTAGATTGTCACCTGCCTCATTTCTATGTCCTATGCTAAATTTCCCTACAACATGTCCTTCATCTTCTGCTCTTTCTGTACCAATCTTTGCGTTAAAATCCCCCATTATTAATACAATATCATTTTTCCATACCTGGTCTATTGTCGTTTGCAGTGTGTTATAAAAGCCATCTACTTCCTCTTCTTCTGCTGCTGATGTAGGTGCATATATCTGGATGACTGTTACATTTCTAGGAGTACCCTCAAGTCTGATTGTGAGGATTCTATCACTTACTGGATTGTAACCTAGTAATGCTTTTGAGGTTGATTTGTCCAAGTAAAAAAGCCACCCCATTCTTTCCTCCTAATTCTCCACCAGAGTATATAAAGATATTATCATTCTCGCTCTTGAAGTGTCCTGATCCTTTCCATCAATGTTCGGAGATTCCCAAAATGTGCATCCTCATTATTTTCATCTCATCACTTATTTTCTGATACTTTCCCTCATACATACTTCTTAAATTCCATATTCCTACTCTTATTTTTGTTTTTAGTTTGATGCTGGGATTTTCCTTAGTAATACTGTCAAGATTTTGTCCATCATCACAATTACTAGTACTGACCTCTGTCTCACAATCTTCCCCAGTGTTAAAATTAGATCTATCTGGCCTGGGGGCCTCACCACCAGATCTTTTTCCTATTTGACTTTCCATGATTGCTGTTTGGGTTTCTTGGTATATTTCCAGAAAATAGTTTACCATTGCTTTCCTTCCAGGCAGTGACTGTACTAGTCAGTGGTTGTAGCCATTGTCCCTACATTGAGATCATCTGTCTACCATCATAGAATGGTGACCATAACCAACATTATCAATTGGTTGCTCTCCCATTCCATCCAGTTCCTTATAACGATTCCATCCATGATTCACTTCCTTATAATAAGGTAGGTTCAATATAGCATTTAGGACTCGTTTTCTAACATTCTTTGAAAAGGATGTGTTGCATAATATGTTTCTCATTCTCTGAAATGCAGTCTTTGCTTGGCCTATTCTTTTCTTAATTTCTGTTCTGCATTCCCAATCTGAAGTTATGACTGCTCCAAGGTATTTGAATTTCTGCACCTGTTTTAGAATAGTTCCATTTAATTTTATACTGCATTTTGGTGGATTCTGTTTCTTAGATATAACCATAGTCTCTGTCTTTTTGATGTTCAAAGTAAGGCCTTTCTGTTCACTTTCTTTGGTGACTTTATCCAAGAGATTTTGCACGTCTTGTTGGTTCTCAGCTATCAGCACTGTGTCGACAGGATACTGAAGGTTGTTTATATTGTATCATCAGACTTTTATACCTGCTTCTCCAATGATCATTCTTAGAATATTCTCACTGTACAAAGAAAAAAGATTTGGAGATAGTACACATCCTTGTCGCACTCCTTGTTTTGTTGTTTGATAGTTTCCAGTTTTATTTTCATGTCCTAGATGGACATTTAACCTCTTTCCTATGAAAATGGTTATCCATGTATTCACTGTCTTCTATCTTAGTCTGAAAATGGTTATCCATGTATTCACTGTCATCTATCTTAGTTTGAAGATGATTATCGATGTAGCCCAGAATAATTTTGTTTTGTCAATTTTCTACTTCTGTTTTTTTTTTTTTTCTAGCTTTCCCTTTTCAGGTTTTGATATTGTTTCTCACTTGTTTTTGTGCACTTTTAGTTTTTTTCTTCTGGCTTTCTTTCCCCCTTCTGGTTTTGATGTTGTTTCACTCTTGTTTTTGTGTACTTTCAGTTTTGTTGTTGTTGTACTACTTATATTTTTTAAGATCATTCAGTTTTTTGTTGTCGTTGTACTCATCATCATCATCATCATCAGCTGCCGTGCCGACTGGCGTTGGCTATTATGCTTCTCCAGAGTACCCGATCCTTCATGCAGGCCATCAGTTCAGTTGGTGATCTCCTCTCACACCATCCCGTCAGACTGTCCAGTATCATTTCTCTTGGTCTTCCTCTTGATCTTCTTCCTTCTATTTTTCCTGTTGTTATAATATTTTCAATGCCCCCTCTTCTCATTGCATGTCCTATGAAAGTACATTGTCTCTCTCTTATCTTTCTGACAAGGTTTTTTGTCTCTCCAGCTCTTCTCATACATTCTTCATTAGTTATTTTTGCTGTCCAGGGGATTCGCAGCATTCTTCAAATAAACCACATTTCTGCTGCTTCCAATAATTTTTGTGCAGACTTGCCTATTGTCCATGATTCACTTCCATATAACAAGATAGGTTCAATATAGCATTTTAGGACTCGTTTTCTAACATTCATTGATAAAGATGTGTTAGCTAATATGTTTCTCATTCTCTGAAATGCAGTCTTTGCTTGACCTATTTTGTTCCTAATTTCTGTTCTGCATTTCCCATCTGAAGTTATTACTGCTCCAAGGTATTTGAATTTCTGCACCTGCTTTAGAATGGTTCCGTTTAATTTAATACTGCATGCTGGTGGATTCTGTTTCTTAGATATAACCATAGTCTCTGTCTTTTTGATGTTCAAAGTAAGGCCTTTCTGTTCACTTTCTTTGGCCACTTTATCCAAGAGATTTTGCAGGTCTTGTTGGTTCTCAGCTATCAGTACTGTGTCGTCAGCATACCGAAGGTTGTTAATATTGTATCCTCCAATTGTTATGCATGGTTCTGTGATGATTGTTCTTAGAATATTCTCGCTGTACGAAGAAAAAAGGTCTGGAGATAGCACACATCCTTGTCGCACCCCTTGTTTTATAGGTTGATATTTTCCAATTCTATTTTCAACTCGAACTGCTGCTTCTTGCTGCCAGTATAGATGTTTTGCAATCCTCAAGTCTTTGCCGTCTATATTGATGTCTTCAAGCATTTTAATAATTTCATTATGTTTCACCTTGTCAAATGCCTTGGTGTAGTCAATGAAGCATAAGTAGAGATCTTTCTGTACTTCTAAAGCTCTTTCTGTTAGTGTTTGTAAAGCATAAATGGCATTGTGTGTTCCCTTTCCTTCAACAAATCCAAACTGTTCATCTGCTATTTCCATTTTTATCTTTTTCCTTGTTCTTCTCATAATGATTCTCAGAAGTAGCTTCGTTATGTGACATGAGAGGCTGATAGTCCGGTGGTCGTCACATTCCTTTGCACCTGGTTTCTTTGGTAGTGCTATAAACGTGGATTTAATCAGGTCACTGGGAATATAACCACTGTTGTAAATATCATTCAGTAACTTGGTTATTATTTTTATTCCTGTCTCCTCTAGTGCCTCTATTTCTTCTATTGTTATACTATCAGGCCCAGTCGCTTTTCCTTTCTTCATATGTTTGATGGCATCTATGATTTCATCTTCAAGTATTGGCGGTCCATCACAGTTTTCAGTATCTGGTGTTAATTCTGGTCTTTCTCCTCCATATAGCTCACCGATATACTCTGTCCACCTGTCCACAATGTCTTCTTTTCCCATTAACATTTTACCTTCTTTCGATTTCAGGCATCCTGTGGTATATTTTGTTTTCCTGCCTGTGAGTTCATTAATTCGTTTATGCATGTTTTTGCTGTCTTTATTATGAGCGTCCTCTATCTGTCTGCACTGTTCGTTTAACCACACTTCTTTTGCTTCTCTGCATTTGCGTCTTATTTCTTTATTTATCTTGCTATATTTTTCCTTGTTATTTTTACTCCTCCTCCTCTTGTCCATCAGTCCTAAGATGTCGTCTGTCATCCATTTATTTTTAGGGGCTTCTTTTTTTGGTGGTATTATCTCCTTAACAGTTTGGTTGATAGAATCTCTTAACATTTCCCACTGTTCATCTATACTATTTATCTTTGCTATTGCATTGTATCTATTTATTATAATAACTTTGTATTGTTCTCGCAATTCTTGGTCATTTTTAAGAAGTTCTGTATTCAGTTTGATGTTTCTCACTTTTCTGCCTGCTTTCTTTAGCTTTATTCTAACTTTTCCACAGAGTGGATCATGGTCACTACTGCAGTCAGCTCCTGGCATGGTTTTTGTTGTCAGTAATGCATTGCGGAATCGTGTGTTGATTAATATGTAGTCTATCTGGTTAAATGTCTTTTTGTCTGGGCTGCACCATGTTGCCAGTCTTCGAGGATGTTGTTTAAACCAGGTGTTTCCTACAACCATGCTATGTATTCTTGCCCATTCAATTAATTTATAACCTCTGTCATTCCTCTCCCCCAGTCCATAGTCACCAACGATGTCCGAAGTTCTTCCTTTACCAACTTTGGCATTAAAATCTCCCATGACTATGGTAACTTCATGTGACTTTGTGTGTTGTAGTGCTGTCTCTATGTCATTATAAAATATCTGTACATCTTCCTCAGAACTTTCAGATGTTGGAGCATACACTTGTATAATATTTATGTTTATTGGTTGTCCTTTCAGTTGAGCTAGCAGGACTCTGTCCGATATGTTCAAATATCCTACAATTGTCCTTGCCGTTTTTCATCAAATATAATTCCTACTCCTCGTTCATGTTTCTCACTTCCTGAATATATTATTGTATATTTATCTGAGTTTATCTTTCCTGCACCTGTCCATCTAACTTCACTCATTCCTAATATATTGATCTTCATCCTTTCCATTTCCATCTTTACATTTTCTAATTTTCCAGCCTGGAATAAAGTTCTAACATTCCATGTTGCTATTTTGAACTTGTTAGTTTTGCCACCAGTAGCTTGATGACGATCTGGCCTCACCTGTGGCTCGTGAGCTGCCCTACCGGATGAGGCTGTTCCAGAGGAACATCCGTTAACGTCGTTCATGATAAATCTATACTCTGAATAAGCATAATTGTTCTTGGGAGCTACAACAGTGGTTTCCCGTTGCCTTCTGTTGGTTTGTGTACAGACTCTCTGCTAGCCTTTGGACTCCCTGTCCTACCCGCAAGGCAGCGGGAGCGAGAGGTTTTAAGGCGCCTCTGACCCGCCTGGTATTCCCTTCACTGAGCACCTGAGGCACTTTATAGGAGTAGTAGAGCCACCTACTACCCCACCTCGCTCTCTGAGTCTACCGCCAGTTGGTCCGCGCCTGCTTATTTGGACAACTCCTTATTCACAGGGATCCTCCATATCTGGAGGACTTTCACCATCTGCCACCTGTGACGCGCTGGGTTGGGGATGGTCGCCCCAGCTTTACCCAGTGTCGTTGTACTACTTGTATTTTTTAAAATCATTCAGTTTTTTTTTTCTGTTGTACTACTTGTATTTTTTAAGATCATTCAGTTTTTTTGTTGTTGTACTACTTGTATTTTTTAAGATCATTCAGTTTTTTAGTTGTATAACTTATATTTTTTAAGATCATTCAGTTTTTTATATTGTACTACTTGTATTTTTGTAAGAGCATTCAGTTTGTTTTTTTTTTCAGAAATATTCTTTCATGTTTTCTTTTGTTTCTCAGTTGAAGACTATGTGCCAGTTGTTAGTGAACAGACTGGAACCTCTAGAACAACTGAGAAGTGTACTTAACCAGAGAGGCAGGGCACAAGATGACAATGTCAGACAGGTAAAACATTTGTAATGTTTAAGACTTTACCGTGATATGTGTAAGGATTTGACATGTAAGATTAAGAGAATGACTGTGTGTAGAGATATGACCTGTAAGATTAGGAGAATGACTGTAAGATGTGTAAGGATTTCACCTGTATGATCAGGAGAATGAATGTAAGATGTGTAAGGATTTCACCTGTATGATCAGGAGAATGAATGTAAGATGTGTAAGGATTTCACCTGTATGATCAGGAGAATGAATGTAAGATGTGTAAGGATTTCACCTGTATGATCAGGAGAATGAATGTGACATATATAAAGGTTTGACCTGTAAGATCATGAGAATGACTGTGACATGTGTAAGGATTTGACTTGTAAGAACAAGACACTGACCTTGAGATTAGGAGGATCTGAAGTCTAATATATAGTTGTTTTTTTTTTCTTTGTTTTTAACATAAATTTATGAATATTCCAAATGTCAGCTTCAGGAGATGAGGAAAGAAGTAGCAGCCATGGCTACAAAGATAACACAACTTGGTAAGTTGTGAAATATAAAGCTTCTTATTTTGTGGGTGAAACAGGTACCACTACTGTTTTATTTTGTTTACTGTTCCACAACGATTTGTTACAATATCTGCAACTAATACTATCATTACTTCCTGTTGAAGGCCATAGAAGCTTGAACTTAGACCTACCTCTCTTGGGTTTTTTCTTCAAAAACATTTTTCTGTCATGTATTTTATCTCATATACTTTTTAATTATGTATTGTCACAAATAAAAGTTATAATCATAACTGCATTTTAAATTTTATCTGCATTTATAGAAGCATATGTAGGTTATCATGGCACAGTTTATGGTGACTGTTCAGTATAGATATAAAAAAATGGATGAAAAAACTCAGGGGCATATATAAAGAACTACTATTGGTGGTGGTATTCATGGGGGCAACCCTTCTAATTCTGTAAATAGCTGAGCACTTGAAAGTGAACACAGAAAAAGAAGAAAACATGGAATCATTTTATCAGATGCATAAATGAAAACATTAGCAATATATACAAACCTATGTAGACCCATCATAAAGTAGTATAAACTGACACAAGAACATTACAAATGAACATAAACCCACATATACACATAATCAATACAAATGCTTCACTCACTTTAGAAATTAGGGCAAATTCTCAGAAAAAAATATCAGAAGTTAGCATAATCCACACAGACATAAAAGAAATTAATGTTAACCAACACAGACATAAAAGAAATTAATGTTAACCAACAGAGATATAAATGAAACTAATATTAACCCACATATAACATCAGAGCTGCACTAATTTATTTTTATCTTTATGCTAAAAATCGGAAATAATAATTATGGAAAACTCTATTATCATAAAAGTTTCCTTCTTTCTTTGTTGTGTGACTGTGATTATTCAAATACTTTTTCTCAATGCTGTTTTAAATTTGTTTTTACCATTACTGTTTTTGAATGTTTTTTGTTACTGCAGCTTTTTTAAATGTGTTTTTCACTGCTGTATTTATGTTCAGTGAATGCTGTTTTTGATGTTTTTGACACTGCTATTTTGATGTTTGCCATTAATGTTTTTGATGTGTTTGTGTTTGTCACTGCTGCTTTTTCTTGGGTTGTATTTGTCATTACTCTTTCTGGTTGTTTGTCTTTATTGTTTGTGATATGTTTGTCACTGCTGTTTTAAATTTGTTACTTACTGCTGTTTTTGATACATTTGTCACTGCCAGTTTTGATGTTTTTAATTTCTGGTTTTGATGTTTTTGTCACTGTTGTTTTTTAATGATTTGTCATTAATGTTTTTGCTGTGATTACTGCATAAATAAAATGTAATTTTTGTTACAGAGACTAAGTTTTCAAAGTCAAGTGTAGGATTTTCAACAAGAGCCAGACTTCCTGCTAACATTACAGCATGTTCAGTTATTACTTGTTATGATTCTACTATAAGATGTGACAGTGAACATTTTAGTCACAGAACAGGAGTTTTCACTGCCCCAGTGGCAGGCACATTTGTGGCTTGTGTGAGAGTGAATAAACTGGAAGACAAAGAGGGTGAGTTGCGTGTTCGAGTCACGTGTAGGAAGACAAAGCCTTGTAACTCTGATACAAAATTTGTGTGTTGGGCTGTGTCAGCTGTGAAGAATGTCAGTGCTTGTGACTTAGGTCTGGTACAGCTGGAAGCTGGAGATACCCTGCATGCAGAAGTGATAGAGAATAGTTGTAATGTTGAGAGCTGGCTTACCTTTTCTTGTTTTATGATTAGATAACACATTCTTGGTCATTTCATTAAGTGATGTGAGGGAGGGAGGAATGAAGCAATATGAGGATTAAATCACCTCCTCTTTCTAGCCCTGTGTGCATGCACCTGACAAAGTGATGTGAGGGAGGGAGGGGTGAAACAATATGAAGATTAAATCACCTGCCTCTTTCTAGCCCTGTGTACATGCTCCTCACATCTGAGAATCAAACTGTGGTAACAAATAAGTACCAGCAACTGCCATTCTGTGGAGCACAAAGCGACAAAGGAAAACTGCTCAAGTAACCACAGACCAGACTGTCAGTGTTCCAGAATGTATAAACTAGGTAAAATGTAGAAGCAGCTTTATTACTTAATGACTACAAACTTGTGATGTTTTGGCATGAGCCTTAATCATACAAACACATGCAGGACAAAAAAATTAGAGAGAGGAGATAAAGTATAGATTTGCATGAGTATATTTCAATGTTAAAAAAAAAAATAAAATGAATAGAGCACTTAGCTTGAAAGATTGTGTAGATTTTCCAACATAAATTTAGAAAAGCCTTAAAACATTATGGAACTTTCTGACATACGTTCAGAAATGTGCCCGTTGCTACATTCAAAATGTGCTCTTTCAGAAATGTACAGAAATGCACATGCTGAAGCATAGAGAATGTTTAAATTGAGACTTGTGTCAATGTGACAGTGTCATGCAGATGACACAAGCTGCCTGGTGCTTGAGAACCGCTACACTCAGGACTGTTGGACACTGGAACCACACTGTTTGAACTTGTTATTCAGCTACGCATAACATTCTTCTCTTTCACAATCATAATCCCTCTCCACTAAGCTTTCATGTAGATAGATCCACCTATCACACATCACAAGTCTCTATTTAAACGTTCTCTATGCTTCAGCATGTGGATTTCTGTACATTTCCAAAAGAGCACATTTTTAACGTAGCAACAGATGCATTTCTGAACATATGTCAGAAAGTTCCATAATGTTTCAAGGCATTTCTAAATTTACGTCAGAAAATCTACACAATCTTTCAAGCTAAGTGCTCTATTCATTTTATTTATTTATTTTTTAAACATCAGAATATATTCATGTGAATCTATACTTTATCTCCTCTCTCTAATTCTTCATCCTGTATGTGTTTGTATGATTAAGGCTCATGGCAAAACATCACAACTTTGTGGTTGTTAAGTAATAAAGCTGTTCCTAATTTTTTTCCTAGTTTATACATTTTGGTGTCACAGCTTTACCACAGTGCTTTGTGTAAAGGTGTATAATTATACAGAAATTATTGTGTGTCAGTGTTCCAGGACTGACAGCCGCAGGGTGGATACAACATTGTACCTTTTTTTTTTTTCTATAGGCAGGGGCCCCTGGGGGACTACCTTGACAGGGATGGTTCGCTTCTTTCTCTCCCTTAGTTGGTTCCTGAGTAAAGAAAACTTTTAAGTTGCAGAAATGCTGGCTGAGAAGTGCTTTTGGCGATAGTGAAACTATAGATCTATCTCTCTGTTCGGTATCTTCTGATCTTGGTGAATGTAAAATTACTACTTATTACCATGTGTATACTATCTGGTCAAACATTCTCAAGTAACATAAAATTTGTACATAAACTTACATTACAACAATACTCTTGATGGGTTCACACTTACATCTTTTCATAAAATCTCAGTTCTCAGTTCCTTTCTTTCCATGAAACTTACATTCTCAGATCCTTTCTTTCCATGAAACATACATCCTATTGTAAAGTCTCTGCTTATTTCTTGCAATAAACTTTACATTCTACCAATAAATCATATAAAATTCACAAAGTTGTTTTTATTTTTATATCATAAAAAAGTTTACCTGGAGATGTTGGCTGTGAACTACACAATAAAATGTACTTTCAGTTCAGTTTACTATGTCGGTCATGTTGAGAGAGATAGAGAGCTTTGTGTAGGAGACTGGTGATTGATATAAACAGTAAACATGAAGAAAACAAGTCCTACCTACAGTTAACTGAGAAACTCTAATTCAGTCTATAAGGTTTGTCATTTCTGGGAGAATTGTTAACTTTAGCCTAGTCAGTCTTTAGTGTTTGTTTAGTTTATAAGCTAGAAAACATCTGTGTACAAGAAAATGTTTGTTTAGAGTTTATTTAGATGATCTAGCTTGTGTGTTTATCACCACCAGTGTGTTTATGTTGGTAGTCATGTTTATGTTGGTAATCATGTTTATGCTGGTGTTGATAAACACATAAGCTATAAACTGACAAGCATGTGTAATCATAGATAAATACACACAAACTAGAAACTGACGAGCATGTGTAATAGTAGATGAATACACATAAACTAGAAACTGACAAGTATGTGTAATAGTATATAAACACACATGCTAGAAACTGACAAGCATATGTAATCGTGGATAAATACACACAAGCTAGAAACTGACAAGCATGTGTAATCATAGATAAACACACAAGCTAGAAACTGACAAGCATGTATAACTGTGGATAAATATATGAGCTACATTCTGGCAGCCAAGTGTAACCATGGATAAACACACAAGCTAGAAACTGACAAGAGTGTCTAACAACAGATAGACACAAGCTAGAAATTGACAAGTATGTGTAACAACAGATAGACATTTCATTCATTCATTTGCATGTCCCTTATGGAACTTTGCCTCCCTGACATCACTCCTGTAGGCCTCTCGGTTGTGAGCAAGATGGCCTGCTGCTGATGCATCCATTTTCAGATCATCAACAATGTCTTGCAACCATCTTTGCTTTGGTCTTCCTTTCTTTCTTTCTTTTTCCAATTATGTACCCTTCCAAGATGGTCTTCTCTAGATTATCATGACACTTAATGTGTCCAAAATATTTAAGTTTTCTCTCTTTAATCCTCTTTACTAGCCAGCCTTCTTCAATATTAAGTTCTTGTAGTATGGATATATTTGTTCTTTTTTGTGTCCACGATATTTGGAGAACTCTTCTGTAGCATTTACATTCAAATGCATTTATGTGTTTCTCAGCTGTTTTGTTAAGTGTCCAGGTCTCACAGGCATATGTTGCTATGGGAAAGATGCATGCCCTTAAAAATCTTATTTTTGTGGTTCTGTCTGTTCCTCTCCACAGACTCTTTAGTTGTTGTACTTTTTGAAGAGTGATAGATGTCCTCCTTTTAATATCCCTCATTGTATCTCCATTATTAGCTAGTAGTGATCCAAGATATTCAAAACTCTCCAACTCTTCCAATTTTTCCTTATTGATACATATTTCAGCTGTCTTGTTTGTTTTGTCAGTTGTCATCAATTTACTTTTCTCTGCATTAAGATAGAGGTATTGCTCTTCACTGTTCTTATGGACTGACATAATTAGTATTTCCATTCCTTTTTGTGTTATGGCAGTAATAATGTGTCATCAGCATATCTAATCTCTGGTATTTCATAACCTCCAATTGTTATGACATTGTAATATAATATACAGATAGACAAAAGCTAGAAATTGACAAGTATGTGTAACAACAGATAGAGAAAAGCTAGAAATCAACAAGTATGTGTAACAACAGATAGACAAAAGCTAGAAATTAACAAGTATGTGTAACAACAGATGCACACACCATCTAGGAACTGTCAAGTATATGTAACGATGGATAAACAAACTAGAAATTGACAAGTATGTGTAACGAACAACAATTATAAAACAAAGTGTGTTGTCAGAACAGCAAGAAGGAATTAAACAGTCCAGATAAACAAAGGTCACACTGACAGCCTAGATGTCAAGTGTTAGGTTGCTACTAGTTCTGCTCAGCTGGTGCCCAATCCTAGTAAAGCAGGCTTCTCTGGGCACTAGAGGTAAGTAAAGAGGCAGCACTAGAGACAGACTAGAGGCAGTAAAGGTAATCTGGCCCGGAGTTGCATTTCAAATTGTCAAACACGGTTCTGCCTTTTCTTAATTCGTTTGCTTGTCTGTCCGTGGCATTCGTCTCACCGTGTAAATGTGCACCCTCATACAGACACAGCATACAAAAAAAAGAACCCAGCAGACAGACATTATATCTTCTTATATCTTATATCCTTCCCGTGCCGTTAGACGTCACATAGGGCTCGCAAAGTAGTTCGCCAATTTTTCCTGTCTTCGGCGAGTCTTTCAACCTCATCAAAGGATTTTATGCCTGTTAACTTGGCCTCTCTTAATAATGTTCTCTTCAGAGTTTCACGCGGTCTGCCCCTTTTTCTTCGGCCTGTTGTGTTCCACTTGATAGCTTGTTTTGGGATTCTCTGCTCATTTCTTCTCATCAAGTGGCCAACATATGTCCATCTCCTTTTCCTGATCACCCGTGAGACTGGTTGTTGTTCAGTCATCTGTCTTATCTCTGCATTGTTCTTGAATTCATTCCACTTGATGCCGAGTATTTTCCTTAGGCATTTGTTTTCAAAAGAGTCTAATTTCTTTTCTATTTCTTTAGTTGTTTTCCAGCTTTCGCATGCATAAATGAGGGTGGATATTACATTTGAATTGAATAGTCTTAACTTGGTTTTTGTGCTTATAACTTTTGAATTCCATATGTTCTCAAGATTCTTGAAGATTGATGCTGCTTTTGCAATTCTGATCCTAACTTCCTTTCTAGTGTCACCATCCTGGTCTATGTAGCTGCCAAGGTATGCAAATTGATTGACTTCTTCAATATCTGTCCCTTCTATGTGTATTTTTCCATTTTGATTGATGGGAATTTTCATTATTTTTGTTTTGTCCTTGTTAATTTCAAGTCCTATTTTGCTAGCCAGTGAAGATAGGCTATCTGTTTTTTCTTGCATGGAATTCACATTATTACTGATAAGAGTTATGTCATCAGCAAAATCAAGATCTTCTAGTTGGGTCCCATGTACCCAGTCAATACCTGTGTTACCTGTGCAGCATTTTTTCATTATGAAGTCTATTGTAATCCCAAAAAGTAAAGGAGACAGTATACATCCTTGTTTCACGCCTGTTTCAATCTGGAACCATTCACTCATCCCTTCTTCTGTCTTGACTGCACAACCATATCCATTGTATAAGTCCTTAATGATGTTGACAATTTTAGATGGTATTCCATATAGACATAAAATTCTCCATAATGAATCTCTGTGTATGCTATCAAATGCCTTCTTAAAATCTATGAAATTCAGTATTAATGGTTTCTGCTTTTCAATATGTTCTTCAAGTATTATTCTGAGAGTAAAGATCTGGTCGAGACAGCTTCTCCCTTTTCGAAATCCTGCTTGTTCTTCTCTCATTGCAGTATCCACTATATCTTTGAGTCTATTCAAAATGACCTTGCAAAATACTTTTGACACAACTGATATTAAGGTTACTCCTCTCCAGTTGTTACAGTCACTAAGGTTGCCCTTTTTTGGTATTTTCACAATGATTCCCTTCTTCCAATTAGAAGGGACCTTTTCTTCTTTCCAAATCTTGTTAAACATTCTCTGTAGTTGTCTCATGTTGTCACTATTGATAGCTTTTAGCATCTCGGCTGTTATTTCATCTTCACCTGCAGCTTTGTTGTTAGCCATTAAATTCACTGCTGTTTCAATTTCATGCAATTCAATTTCATCTAGATTGACATTTAGTTGTGGGGCTGGTAAGTCAGTTTCAAGGTTTAACAATTCTTTTGGGTGTGGTCGATTGAGTATTTCTTGGAAGTGTTCAGCCCATCTTTGCTTTTGGTCTTTATTTGATGTTAATAGTGTTCCAGTTTTGCTAAGGATTGGTCTTTCTTTAGATGTAATAGTACCTGTTAGCCTCTTTTGTATGTTATATAAAGTTTTGCTGTCTCCTGTTTTTGCTGCTTTTTCTGCCTCTTTCGCCATATTGTCTATGTATTCTCTTTTATCCCTTCTAGCTGAACTTTTTACTTTCTTGTCTATGTCTTTGTATTTTGCTTTTGCCGAATCTCTTTCATGATCTGCTTTTGCATTCAACATGTTTAATTTGACTGCTCGTCTTTCATGTATATACTTCCATGTTTTATCTGATATCCATGCTTTTCTATTTGGTTTTTCCAATCCAGCGCTTACTTTTGCTGCTGTGATTATGGCTGTGCTGTAAGAATTCCATAACTCATCTATACCTATCTCCTCAACTTCACTGGGTGTTTTGGAATGATTGGCAAGTTCCTGATTGAAATTAATGTTAGTATTTTCTTCTTGTAGGCTGTGGATGTTTATCTTTCTGTGTACTGATTTCTTGTGTTGACTTTTCAATTTTAGTTTTATTTTCCCTATGCACAGGTTGTGATCACTGTTGACATCTGCACCCCTATAAGCCCTTACATCCATGAGAGATGTTCTGTATTGCTTTCTAATACAAAAATGGTCTATCTGGTTTCTAGTTCTATCATCTGGAGATATCCATGTTGTTTTATGTATCTCTTTGTGTGGGAATATTGTGCCTCCAATGACCATGCCCTCTGTTAAACATATTTCAATTAATCTTTCTCCATTCTGATTAACCATGTCAATTCCTTCTTTCCCCATCACTTTTTCAACGTCGGTATTATCCTTCCCTACCTTAGCATTGAAGTCCCCCAATAGCAATTAGGATGTCGTGTTTAGGGACTTTGTTGATGATTTGTTGTAGTTGGTGATAAAAGTCGTCTTTCACATCATCATCTGCATCATTACCCGTAGGTAAATTTAGTTCATAATTTTAAGCTGAAGTCTTATTGTGTGAGTGTTGTGGGCAATTGTTTGTGCGCCAACCGGTGGTTACATACAGACAGAGAAGTGTTGTAAACCTGTGGTTACATACAGACAGAGAAGTGTTGTAAACCTGTGGTTACATACAGACAGAGAAGTGTTGTAAACCTGTGGTTACATACAGACAGAGAAGTGTTGTAAACCTGTGGTTACATACAGACAGAGAAGTGTTGTAAACCAGTGGTTACATACATACAGAGAAGTGTTGTAAACCTGTGGTTACATAGACAGAGAAGTGTTGTAAACCTGTGGTTACATAGACAGAGAAGTGTTGTTGTAAACCTGTGGTTACATAGACAGAGAAGTGTTGTAAACCTGTGGTTACATAGACAGAGAAGTGTTGTTGTAAACCTGTGGTTACATAGACAGAGAAGTGTTGTAAACCTGTGGTTACATAGACAGAGAAGTGTTGTAAACCTGTGGTTACATAGAGAAGTGTTGTTGTAAACCTGTGGTTACATAGACAGAGAAGTGTTGTAAACCTGTGGTTACATAGACAGAGAAGTGTTGTAAACCTGTGGTTACATAGACAGAGAAGTGTTGTAAACCGGTGACCCCGCCCCACCCGTCTATCTGTTTTTTATTTACTAAATCTTCTCTCCCCCCCCCCCCCCATTCCTAAGCCCTCTGGATCTACCTTAAAACAGGGAAAACCCTCTGGGTCCCGGAACGATGCACTTCTTAGCTACCCCGCCCCTTTTTCTCGTGGGGCCTGTATACAAGCACGTCTCTGAGATATCAAAGGTTCGGTTCTAGATCATTCGTTTTATGAATATAGTAAATCAGCGAGTAGCAGATTTCCAGCTCATGTAAGAAACTAAAATTATGTTTACATTACAGCTTATTATCTGCCCAATCTGTCAGGAATTAAACAAAATAATCATACAGTGTAAAATTTAAAATATTGTACTTTAATTAACTGCATGAAGGATCGGGTACTCTGGAGAAGCATAATAGCCAACGCCAGTCGGCACGGCACCTGATGATGATGATGATGATGATGATGACTTTATTACATAAAATGCTAATCTTCATCTTGCGAGTTTTTAGCGAAAAGTTATCATTTTGCTGGGGAAGAGTTTGGCCTGAATGTTGGTGGCTGTTGAGTGACATTATAATAACAATGAATAAGTCTTAAATATTGTGATAACTCCCGGAATATGACACAGAGACACAAAGCCTGCACATGTGCTTCTTGTGAGCTCATGTTTTTTTTAAGCCAGTGCGGTGAAGATAGCATCATGATGATGGTGAAGATGTTGAAGCTGAGCTGAGGATCATGTCGAACTGGGAGTGGGTTGGGGTGGGTTAGGGTGGCTTTTTTATGTTTCAGAGTGGAGCTTTAAAGCATGGAATTCGAAATGTATCTGTAGTAGACTCCACCACCATAGGGGTTATGGCGATACCTGGAGTTCTATCCAGGCTAGGCTAGGTACGAGGGGTGATTGATAAGTTCGCAGCCTAAAGTACAAATACTTGAAACACACAGTTGATATTAGGCGCATTTTTAGATCAGGTTAATTTAAAATTAAACACCAAGTTTCAAGAAATTAACTGCAACCAATTTTTTTTTTTTTTACAAGCTAAAGTGGTAAGGGGTGGCAGAAATTGAGAAAATGAATAAAATTTCTCATCGAGTAGTCATTCGCTACCTCTGCATCAAGGGCTTATCATCGAAGGAAATCCATGAGGATATGGTAGAGACTCTAGGGGAGAGTGCCCCTTCTTACAGCACAGTGAAGAAATGGGCAGCACAATTCAAACATGGAAGGGAGAGTCTGGAAGATGATCCCCGTCCAGAAGACCAAGAAACCACCGGCAGAATCCATGACATGAAAAAGGATGATCGACGATTAACTGAGCGGTACATTGCTACTGAGTCTGGCATCTCCCAGGAACGTGTTCAAACCGTTATTGACAATGATCTTAAAATGACAAAGACCTCTGCTCGATGGCTTCTGAAACTTCATTGAGCTGATTATAAACGACAGCGTCTCAACATGTCTAGAGACAATCTTGGCCATTTTTCTGCAGATCCTGAAATGTTTCTTCAGCAATTTGTGACTATGGATGAGACTTGGGTTCATCATTTTCAACCAGAAACCAAAGAAAAGTCAAAGCAGTGGAAACATCATGGATCACTACCTCCAAAGAAATCAAAGGTGGTTCTGTTACAGGCAAAGTGACGGCTTCCATCTTTTGGGATTCAGAAGGTGCGCTATTGGTAGACTATCTTCAAAAGGGCAACGGTCTTGTGAAGCAACTGCGCCTCAAACTGAAGGAAAAGTGTCGAGTGAAATTGATGAGAGGAGTCATCTTTCAGCAAGGTAATGCTCCAGTTCACAAGTCGGGGGTGGCAATGGCTGCTATTCATGAATGCGGCTTCCAGTTTCTTGAAAATCCTCCTTATTTCCCCCAGATTTGGCCCATTCGGACTATTACCTGTTTACCAAACTCAAAAAGGAGCTCAGTGATCACAACTTTGCTTCAGATGATGACGTCATTCATGCTGTAGACTACTTTCTACTGGCACAAGATACTGACTTTTACAAAGAAGGGATCCGTATGTTCCAGGATCGCTGGACTAAGTGCATAAACTTGCAAGGGGATTATGCTGAGAAATAACCAAAAAAAGTTGTCCACAAATAATCCGTTATACCTTATGCCGAGAACTTATCAATCATCCCTCGTACTAAGCTCTATCCAGGCTTGGCTAGGCACTAAGTTATATCCAGACTAGGCTAAGTACTAAGTTCTATCAAGGCCAGGCTAGGTACTAAGTTCTATCAAGGCTAGGCTAGGTACTAAGTTATATACAGGCTAGGCTAGGTACTAAGTTCTATCAAGGCTAGGCTAGGTACTAAGTTATATCCAGACTAGGCTAAGTACTAAGTTCTATCAAGGCCAGGCTAGGTACTACGTTCTATCCAGACTAGGCTAGGTACTAAGTTCTATACAGACTAGGCTAGGTACTAAGTTCTATCAAGGCTAGGCTAGGTACTAAGTTATATACAGGCTAGGCTAAGTACTAAGTTCTATCCAGGCTAGGCTAGGTACTAAGTTCTATCCAGGCTAGGCTAAGTATTAAGTTCTAGTCAGGCTAGGCTAGGTACTAATGGACCAGAAAAGTTGTGGGACATGGTCTTAGTCTGCTGTGAGTCGGCAACTCAGGTGCGAGCGTGGCAGATGTGGATTGCTGACCGTCAGATATGACGGCACCTTCACTTTCCTGGCTTGGACTTGGTCCCTTGAGGCAACAATTCATTCTGAAAATAATAAACACGAATAATCTGAAGGAAGCAGAATATCTATGAAACGTAATAAAGTGTGGCATGCTTGCACTTCCCTAGCATAAACAGTTCAAACTAGACGGCGGAAATAAAACAGCTACAGCTTGAGGTTTGTCAGTTCCCTTGGAATTAGTGACAAAAATGAAACCATAGCAAGCAAATGAGAAGACATTGTGACAACAAATAAATGAGGAGATTATAAATGAGAAGACATTGTGACAACAAATAAATGAGGAGATTATACATGAGAAGACAATCTCACAAAAATAGATTATAAATGAGAAGACAATCTCACAACAAATAAAAGACAAGAAAGTGTGAGAAGAAAATCTAACAGGTGAAAGAATAATCGTTTATTCTGCTCATGGAAATTGATAGAAGCATCGGTAACAATGAGAATTTTAGCATAAAAACACTTCAAATGTGCTACATATACGACTTTAGATGTGCTACAGATACGACTTTAGATGTGCTACATATACGACTTTAGATGTGCTACAGATACTACTTAAGATGTGCTGCAGATACTACTTAAGATGTGCTGCAGATACTACTTAAGATGTGAGGCAGGTACAGCTCACTGTGAACGTGGACTAGAAAGAACGCGTCAAGCGGAGAGTGATCTACAGAAAAACAAGACGACACCAGTCATGGAAAAAAATATGACACTCGGTTCTGTAACATTGTTTCTGGCACACCAGTCAGTGAGAAAAATATAACACTCGGTTCTATAACACTGTTTCTGGCACACCAGTCAGTGAGAAAAATATAACACTCGGTTCTATAATACTGTTTCTAGTACACCAGTCAGTGAGAAAAATATGACACTCGGTTCTATAATACTGTTTCTAGTACACCAGTCAGTGAGAAAAATATGACACTCGGTTCTATTATACTGTTTCTAGTACACCAGTCAGTGAGAAAAATATGACACTCGGTTCTATAACATTGTTTCTGGCAGCCGCCCCCCGCAGTAGACATCAGTCAGTGAGAAAAAGTAGGACACTCTGCTCTATAACATTATTGGCTCTCTAACACTGTTGGCTATTAACACAGTTTCTGGCAGCTGCACCCAGCATTAGACCTCGTCGCCTTCAGTGGTAAAAATTGTTTTTTTTTTAAAGGTAAATAAAATCTTTATGACCTAAGAAATAAAAGTTTCATACCACACAAAAGAGAGAGAGAGAGAGAGAGAGAGAGAGAGAGAGAAGAGAAGAGAAGAGAGAGAGAGAGAGAGAGAGAGAGAGAGAATGGTCAGCATCATGACAGAAAGAGACAGGAAAATGGCGGAAATGTGTATAAATGAGCAGGAGATAGCAAGACAGAGAAGATACAAGAAGAAACAACTAAGATTTTAAAAAAGGGCAAATGAATAGGAAAGTCCTGCCGGAATGTAGACCAAGTCGCTTTGACCTTGACCTTGAAAGCATCAGATATGAAGTCACACCAAGAGTGGCTGGGTTTCATAAAGTTGAGGACATTTCGGGAAGTAGTTTATGCTGAAAGTAAATTGCTTATTCGTGGGTGTTGTTCAGTAAACAAATATTAAAAGTACGGTCTAGTAGTAATATTAAAAATACGATCTAGTAGTAATATTAAAAACACGATCTAGCAGTAATATTAAAAATACGATCTAGCAGTAATATTAAAAATACGATATAGTAGTAATATTAAAAATACGATATAGTAGTAATATTAAAAATACGATCTAGTAGTAATATTAAAAATACGATATAGTAGTAATATTAAAAACACGATCTAGTAGTAATATTAAAAATACGATCTAGTAGTCAGTTACAACTGTTTCGCTGACGGTGGTTGTAGCTGTCATGTTATTTTCTAACTACACACTGATATGATGAAGAACTATCCGTGACACTCATAGTTGGTGTAATCGTTTAAAATGTAGAAACTTAATTTACAACAAAACTTTCAGAAATGATGGCTGCAAAAACAAACAAAAAAGTTCTGGAGTTTGACGAGGAATATGCCCAAAAAATCCCAAACCAGCAGAGAGGACAAAAACCTGTTCTTACCATTGAGAAAGATGGGAAAATGTAACAGTCTGCATATAGTTATGTTATAATGTCGAATATGTGGATAAGTGGCTGCATGTAATGGATTTTCTTGTCTGCATATAGTTATGTTATAATGTCGAATATGTGGATAAGTGGCTGCATGTAATGGATTTTCATTTCATATTTTATTGTTTGCGATGTGTATATTATAGCTGTAGTATTTATTTGTATGTTGTTGCGTTACAGAACGTTTGTGACAGAGTTAAAGATGAGAGATGACAGTGGGACTGTAATGAGCGATGAGGGAAGGGCTATCATGAGAGATGAGGATGACTATCACGAGAGATGAGGAGGGAAAATATCATGAGAGATGAGAAGAACTATCATGGGAGGACTATCATGAAATGAGGAAGGAAACTATCATGAGAGATGAGAAGGTTTCACAGGATGAGATAGAAGACTGTCATGAGAGATGATAATGTATATAACCTATGCACTAACTTTTTAAAGGTAAACAGAGGTGTCCCCCGTGTGGTACCCGGGATCTGCAAAGAATAGGACCACTGTACCCTACCACGCATGATCGTAAAAGGCGACTAAGGAGGGTTCAGCATAGGGCCAGCAACCCTATCTGGTAAAATAAAACTATCAGACTGCTACAGAAACGGAAGCAAGGGAAAAAATAAATGCAGGTGGAAGGAGAAATACGTATCAGGAAACTGAGCCCATGAAGGTTGTGGATGAAAGCCAGACACTGGAAGTCCCCAGCCCGACTGCAGACCTCCTGGAACTTAAACACAAGATGCAAATAGGCAGCTGGAATGTAAGAACACTAAACCAAACTGGAAAACTAGCACAAACCATCAAGGAAATGCACAGATACAAACTAGACATACTAGGAATACAAGAAGCAAGATGGACAGGACAAGGCAGAAGGAAATTAACAACACAGCACACAGAAGATACAATAATGTGGTCAGGTAAAGAAGATCTTCATGAAGGAGGAGTAGCATTGATTATAGCAAAAGAAGCATCAAGAGCATTGCTGAAATGGACCCCAATAAATGAGAGATTATTATATGCATGGTTCAACTCAAGATTCACGAAGCTGTCTATTATAGTTTGTTATGCACCAACAGAAGCAGCTGAAGAGGAATTAAAAGAAGATTTTTACAACAGCCTCCAAGCCGCAGTAGAAACAATACCCCCAAGCATGATATGCTACTCATCTTGGGCGACTTCAATGCAAAAGTAGGTGAAGGAAATGAAGATAGAAGAAGAATCATGGGAAGAGAAGGAATCAGAGAAATAAGTGAAAATGGAGAAAGACTGTGCAGTTTCTGTGAAGAAAACATGATGACCATCGGAGGGACAATTTTCCAACACAAAAACATCCATAAGGTGACTTGGAGGTCACCAGATAAAACCACAGAAAACCAAATCGATCACATACTAATAAACAAGTGGAAACGGTCACTACAAGATGTGCGAGCAAGGAAAGGAGCAGATGTAGGAAGTGATCACAACCTTCTGGTAGCAAAAATAAAACTAAAATTAAGGAAAGCCAAAATCGGAGAACACAGAAAGATACATTTTGATACAAGAAAACTGATAGACCAGCAAACAAGAAATGAATTCTCAATAGTACTTAAGAACCGCTTCAGTGTCCTACAAGACGAAGCAGAAATGTCCATACTAGAGTTCAATAAAACACTACAGGAAACAGCAAAAGAGGTGCTGGGATATCGGAAAAGGAGAAAAGAGGAATGGATAAGCGAGACCACATGGGAAAAGATAGAGCAAAGAAAAGAAATCAAGAAAAGATTACTGAACACCAAATCACAACGGCTTAAAGAACGAGTTTTAAGTAATTATGCACAAAAAGACAAAGAAGTGAAGGAATCATGTCGTCAAGATAAACGTCAATATTATGACAACTTAGCAGAAACAGCAGAGAAAGCAGCATATACAAATGACATGAAAACCATATATAAAATCACAAAGCAGATGACAGGTAACTTCAACACAAGATGTGAAAGTGCAGTAAGAACACAAAATGGACAACTGGTCAGTGGAGAAAGAGAAACAATTGAAAGATGGAGGGAACACTTTAACACCCTACTAAACAGAACACAAGCAGCACAAACAATAGACATACCTGAAGCAAAAACGGAACTAAACATCAATACAGGACCAATAACAATAAATGAAGTAAAGGAGGCGATAAAGAAGCTAAAATCAGACAGGCCACCAGGTGAAGATGAAGTGACTGCTGAGATGTTGAAAGCAGAAGAAACAGAAACACCAAAACAACTTTGCCGGATATTACAACAAATTTGGGATTTAGAAAAAGCCCCAGAGGAGTGGAAAACTGGGCTTATAAGTAAAACTACCAAAGAAAGGTGACCTCAGAGATTGCGGGAACTGGAGAGGCATTACCCTACTGTCACTCACCAGTAAAGTATTTTGCAGATAATCATCAACAGAATTGTACCAACACTTGAGGAAAAACTTCGGAAAGAGCAGGAAGGATTTAGGAAAGGAAGATCATGCATAGACCACATATTTGTACTTAGACAAATATTAGAACAGGCAAATGAGTGGCATAGCACAACATATGCATTATTCATAGATTTTGAGAAAGCCTTTGACAGTGTCAACAGAGATGCACTGTGGAAAATCCTAAGATGGCATGGCCTCCCCCATAAAATAGTTAATGTAATCAAAGCCCTATACGAGGGTTTTCAGTGCAAAGTTATCTGTGGAGAACATACCTCCAGCAGCTTTAGGGTACAAACAGGAGTGAAACAGGGATGTGTACTATCACCAACATTATTTATCTTGGCAGTAGACTGGTTAATGAAGGAGGCAACATCAGACAAACGCAGAGGATTACAATGGACCCTTGACACAGTGCTGGAGGACCTTGACTTTGCGGACGACATTTGTCTATTATCAAGCAGTCACAAAGATATGCAAAATAAAATAAACAAGCTTACTCAGAATGCAAACAACATAGGACTAAAGATCAACGTAGGAAAGACAAAGTTAATGAAGCAAAATATGAACAACAGAAATGTACTCAGAGTAGATAACAAGTTAGTGGACGAGGTCAACGAATTTGTATACCTTGGCAGCAGAGTAGTAGAAAATGGAGACAGCACAGAGGACACCAACAGTAGACTTACTAGAGCAAACCAGGCTTTTGCAATGCTGCAGACTATATGGAAATAAAAAAAAACTAAGCATAAATATGAAAATCAAGATATTTAAGAGTAATGTTCTAAGTGTACTACTCTATGGTAGTGAATGCTGGAAAATCACCAAAACCATAGAAAACAAGTTAAATTCTTTCCAGACTAAATGTTTACGAAGAATTAGAAAAATATTTTGGCCAAACACCATAAGAAATAACATCTTATTAGCAGAAATGCAGATGAAACCACTAACAACAGTTATTGAGGAAAGATGCTGGCGATGGTTGGGACATGTGCTCCGAATGACTGACAACTCACTACCAAAAATAGCACTAAGATGGACACCACAGGGGAACAGAAGTAAGGGTAGACCAAAAGAGACATGGAGAAGAACACCAGAAAGGATGTTGAGCAATAGAGGGCTCACCTGGGCAAGAGCAGAAAAAAAGGCAAAGGACAGGCATTTGTGGAAAACCCTTGCGGAAGCCCCATGTGCCCTGGGCACTTAAGGTTCAGAGAGAGAGAGAGGAGAGAGAGAAACAGAGGTGTACAGTACAGTTATAAATGGTGACAGAGGGAGTGAGGAAAAAAACAAATAGCAGAAAGTATGAGAGTAAGATGAAAATGATGAAATGAAAAACATACAACATCCAATATTTTGGTGTGAGCCTTTCTCAAGGATTACATACACAAACACAACACAACATATAACTAAAAGAAAATGAAAATGAAAAACTTAGCTTTGTGGCGTCCTTCTAGAAAGAAAACACTAGAATGCCTGTTAGGTACACATAAAACTAAAAATATAAACATACACAAAGTCACTAGGTATATATAAAACTAAATAAATAAACACAGACAACACCATCAGGTATAAATAAAACTAAATATATAAACATACACAAAGCCATTAGGTATCTTATATCTTATATCCTTCCCGTGCCGTTAGACGTCACATAGGGCTCGCAAAGTAGTTCGCCAATTTTTCCTGTCTTCGGCGAGTCTTTCAACCTCATCAAAGGATTTTATGCCTGTTAACTTGGCCTCTCTTAATAATGTTCTCTTCAGAGTTTCACGCGGTCTGCCCCTTTTTCTTCGGCCTGTTGTGTTCCACTTGATAGCTTGTTTTGGGATTCTCTGATCATTTCTTCTCATCAAGTGGCCAACATATGTCCATCTCCTTTTCCTGATCACCCGTGAGACTGGTTGTTGTTCAGTCATCTGTCTTATCTCTGCATTGTTCTTGAATTCATTCCACTTGATGCCGAGTATTTTCCTTAGGCATTTGTTTTCAAAAGAGTCTAATTTCTTGTGTATTTCTTTAGTTGTTTTCCAGCTTTCGCATGCATAAATGAGGGTGGATATTACATTTGACTTGAATAGTCTTAACTTGGTTTTTGTGCTTATAACTTTTGAATTCCATATGTTCTCAAGATTCTTGAAGATTGATGCTGCTTTTGCAATTCTGATCCTAACTTCCTTTCTAGTGTCACCATCCTGGTCTATGTAGCTGCCAAGGTATGCAAATTGATTGACTTCTTCAATATCTGTCCCTTCTATGTGTATTTTTCCATTTTGATTGATGGGAATTTTCATTATTTTTGTTTTGTCCTTGTTAATTTCAAGTCCTATTTTGCTAGCCAGTGAAGATAGGCTATCTGTTTTTTCTTGCATGGAATTCACATTATTACTGATAAGAGTTATGTCATCAGCAAAATCAAGATCTTCTAGTTGGGTCCCATGTACCCAGTCAATACCTGTGTTACCTGTGCAGCATTTTTTCATTATGAAGTCTATTGTAATCCAAAAAAGTAAAGGAGACAGTATACATCCTTGTTTCACGCCTGTTTCAATCTGGAACCATTCACTCATCCCTTCTTCTGTCTTGACTGCACAACCATATCCATTGTATAAGTCCTTAATGATGTTGACAATTTTAGATGGTATTCCATATAGACATAAAATTCTCCATAATGAATCTCTGTGAATGCTATCAAATGCCTTCTTAAAATCTATGAAATTCAGTATTAATGGTTTCTGCTTTTCAATATGTTCTTCAAGTATTATTCTGAGAGTAAAGATCTGGTCGAGACAGCTTCTCCCTTTTCGAAATCCTGCTTGTTCTTCTCTCATTGCAGTATCCACTATATATTTGAGTCTATTCAAAATGACCTTGCAAAATACTTTTGACACAACTGATATTAAGGTTACTCCTCTCCAGTTGTTACAGTCACTAAGGTTGCCCTTTTTTGGTATTTTCACAATGATTCCCTTCTTCCAATTAGAAGGGACCTTTTCTTCTTTCCAAATCTTGTTAAACATTCTCTGTAGTTGTCTCATGTTGTCACTAGTGATAGCTTTTAGCATCTCTGCTGTTATTTCATCTTCACCTGCAGCTTTGTTGTTAGCCATTAAATTCACTGCTGTTTCAATTTCATGCAATTCAATTTCATCTAGATTGACATTTAGTTGTGGGGCTGGTAAGTCAGTTTCAAGGTTTAACAATTCTTTTGGGTGTGGTCGATTGAGTATTTCTTGGAAGTGTTCAGCCCATCTTTGCTTTTGGTCTTTATTTGATGTTAATAGTGTTCCAGTTTTGCTAAGGATTGGTCTTTCTTTAGATGTAATAGTACCTGTTAGCCTCTTTTGTATGTTATATAAAGTTTTGCTGTCTCTTGTTTTTGCTGCTTTTTCTGCCTCTTTCGCCATATTGTCTATGTATTCTCTTTTATCCCTTCTAGCTGAACTTTTTACTTCTTGTCTATGTCTTTGTATTTTGCTTTTGCCGAATCTCTTTCATGATCTGTTTTTGCATTCAACATGTTTAATTTGACTGCTCGTCTTTCATGTATATACTTCCATGTTTTATCTGATATCCATGCTTTTCTATTTGGTTTTTTCAATCCAGCACTTACTTTTGCTGCTGTGATTATGGCTGTGCTGTAAGAATTCCATAACTCATCTATACCTATCTCCTCAACTTCACTGGGTGTTTTGGAATGATTGGCAAGTTCCTGATTGAAATTAATGTTAGTATTTTCTTCTTGTAGGCTGTGGATGTTTATCTTTCTGTGTACTGATTTCTTGTGTTGACCATTAGGTATACATGAAACTAAATATATAAACATACACAATGCCATCAGGTATAAATAAAACTAAATATATGAACATACACAAAGCCATTAGGTATACATAAAACTAAATATATAAACATGCATAAAGTCAACTTACATCTTTTCCGTGCTGTTAAAAGTCACATAGGCTTCGCACAGCTGTTTGCCAATTTTTCCTGTTTTTGGTGAGTTTTTCAACTTCATCAAGGGATGTTATGCCCACTAAACTGGCTTCTCTTAACAATGTCCTCTTTAGAGTTTCATGGACCTCTTTTTCTTCGGCCTGTTGTGCTCCACTTGATAGCATGTTTTTGTGTTCTCTGATTGTTTCTTTTCAGCACATGGCCTACATATGTCCATCTTCTTTTTCTGATCACCCATGAGCCATTAAAGATTGTTGTTTGCTCATCTGTCTTATCTCTGTGTTGTTCTTAATTTGTTCCACTTTATACGAAATTTTTCCTGAGGCATTTGTTTTCACAAGAGTCTAATTTCTTGTCTATTTCTTTAATTGATTTCTAGCTTTCGAATGCATAAATGAGGGTGGATATCATTTGAATTGATTATTCTTAACTTGATTTTTGTGCTTATAACTTTTGAATGCCATGTGTTCTCAAGATTCTTGAAGGTCAATGCTGCTTTTGCAATTCTAAATCTAACTTCCTTCCTGGTGTCAACATTCTGGTCTATGTAGCTGCCAAGGTATGCAAGTTGATTCTTCATCAACAGCTGTTCCTTCTATATATATTTTCCCTTCTTGATTAGTGGGAAGTTTCATTATTTTTGTTGTGTCTTTGTTAATTTCAAGACTTATTTTGCTAGCCAAGGAAGACAGGGAATCTGTTCTTTCCTGCACTGATTTCACATTGTCACTGATAAGAGTTATGTCATCAGCAAAATCAAGATCTTCTATTTGGGTCCTATGTACCCAATCAATGCCTGTTTTAATTGTACAGCATTTTTTTCATTATAAAGTCAATGGCAATTCTAAAAAGCAAGAGAGATAATATACATCCTTGTTTCATGCCTGTTTGAATCTGAAACCATTTGCTCATTCCTTCTTCTGTCTTAACTGCACAAACATATCTGTTGTAAAGATCTCTAAGGATGTTGACAATTTTAGATGGTATTCCATATAGCCTTAAAATTCTCCACAATGAATCTCTGTGTTTGCTATCAAATGCCTTTTTAAAGTCTATAAAGTTTGGGATTAATGGTTTCTGCTTTTCAGTATGCTCTTCAAGTATTATTCTTAGAGTAAAGATCTGGTCAAGACAGCTTCTCCCTTTTTGAAGTCCTGCCTGTTCTTCTATCATTGCAGTATCCACTACTCCCTATTCAGAATAACTTTACAAAACACCTTTGACACAACTGATAGTAAGGTTAAACCCCTCTAGTTATTGCAGTTACTGAGATTGCCTTTTTTCAGTATTTTAACAATGATTCCTTTTTCCATTTAGAAGGGACCTTTTCTTCTTTCCAAATTTTATTAAACATTCTTTGTAGTTGGCTCATGTTGTCACTGTTAATAGCTTTTAACATTTCGACTGTTATTTCATCTTCACCTGCAACTTTGTTGTTAGCCTTTAGATTCACTGCTGTTTCAATTTCACTCAGTGTAACTTCATCTAAGTTGACATTTAGTAGTGGGACTGGTAAATTGGTTTCATATGCAGGAAACTCTCTACCGTAGAGAGCGGAACAACAACACAACTCCTTCAGATCATCAGAGGAAGTACCCCCCTCAGACAAGTGTTTCGGCCCTTTAAACTCCTGACACTCTAAGGGGGGTAGGCCCCTCTGGGTCATGACTCCCAGAGGTCTTGTGAGTTGTTGCTTTTTTTTTCGGTCCTGGGATCGAACCCATGATCTTCCAGTTGCCACGCGTCTTTAGCGATTTAGCTATGGAGGACTGGTATTGGTTGTGGCAAATGAAATTACTTATGCTCCCAATGCTTGTTTCGCATACTCCACAGCCAGCATGAGGCCTTTTCTGCTGTTTCTGAAAGGCTTCTCACTGCCCTAGCTCTTGCTTGTCCCTTTATGCCCAGTTGCTTACATAGGTCATATGCTGATGTTGCTATGAATCCTCTTGCTCCCACTTCTACAGCTATCACTTTTGCCCTGATTCCTGCCCCCTGCCTCAGTTGCTTGACCAGATCATTGTACTTCTCCAATTTGAATAAATGCTGTTCCTCTATTCTAGTTTCGTATGGGACCGTAAGCTTGATCATTATTAATTCCTGTTTTTCTGTGGAGTACACTACAATGTCCGGTCACATTCCTGTGTTCTTAATGGCAGTCGGGTATTCTCGTCTTTCTGGAAGGTCCGCTGTCACTTCCCAATCATTTGTACCATCTAGCAGTGATGGTAAGGGAATGTCCCTGATTTCAATATTTGATGTCGTACCAGCACCTATGAAGTATTTAAGGTGGGACCTCAACTCTTTTGCTGTTATTTGCTTTATCGTTTGCCCTGTCTACAATGGCTACTAGTTCCTGCAACACTCTGTTGTGCCGCCAGGTGTACCGTCCTTGCCCTAAAGACACTCTACATGCTGACAGCACATGTTCCAATGTTTACCTTTCGTTGCAGAGAGGGCACTTTGTATCTTCTGATACACCCCATTTGTATAGGTTGGAGCCTGTAGGCAGAAGGTCATAAGTAGCTCTGATGATGAAGCTGAGCCTCAAGGGTGCCATTTTCCAGATGTCATTCCATGTTAGTGATCTCTGCAGGACTTCCTCCCATGTTGTCCATTGCCCTTGTTGTGATTGTTGGACTGCCTTCTGGACCCGCTTGTCATCCTCTGAATTCCTTACCTCGCTGATGATCATATCCCTTCTTTCCTTGCAGGAGGCCTTTGACCACCATTTGATTTCACCATGACCAAATCCCCTTCTGTTGGTCTGGGTGTACCCTATTACTTCTTTCAGCTCCTGCGTTTCCCTGGCTGTGGTCACTTCCTCACCTACTTTCCATTTTCGTCCAGTTCTAAGTGTTGGCTGCACTTCTCGTACCACCGGATCTGTAGATTCTTGTAGCATCATTGCAAGTCTTGTTTTTCCTACCTTGTATTCTTCAACCACAGATTTGAAAGGCAGCTGCAGTTTGCTCTTCTTGCAGTACAGCGCTACATCAGTTAATCCTGGTGGTACGCCCAACCACTTTCTTATGGCTTTATTTATCTTTTTTTCGACTGCCTCTAC
The DNA here is from genome assembly GCA_009760885.1 of Achatina immaculata. Lineage (NCBI taxonomy): Eukaryota > Metazoa > Mollusca > Gastropoda > Stylommatophora > Achatinidae > Lissachatina > Lissachatina immaculata. Next base: position 31,823,071 of record CM019710.1, on the reverse strand, counting down.
TGTGCTGGTACTTACTTCGTAGATGAGTAGTGGCCACATCAGTTTTGGAATCAGCATGAACTGGAGGCACCATATTTTGAACTTACCCAGTAGCCTGCTTTTGTCTATGATGCTCAGTCCATTCTGCGCCATTTCTATAACCTGCTTCACAGCGCTTGAGTCCTTCATGGATGCATCATATACTCTGCCAAGGCTCTTCACTGGCTCTTCCCCTACAGTTGGGATTATTTGATTTGCCACTGTGTACGATCTTTCTATCACTTTCCCTTTCATGAGTGACAGACTTCTTGACTTCTTTGGCTTGAAGCTCATGCGGCACCATATGATAAGGTTGTCCAAACGCTCCAACATCTTTCGTGCCTGTGCTTCACTGGTTGTTATTACTGATGTGTCATCCATGAATGCTTTTAGTGGTGGCATTTGACATCCATTTCTGAATCTTGGGCCTTCTGCTGCTCCTTCTGCTGCTCTTAGGATTACTTGCATGGCTAGTACGAACAGTATGGGAGATATTGTACAGCCCATTGCAATTCCTACCTGGAGCTTGATCCATCTTGTAGTATATCCTGATGTTCCAAACCTCATGAGGAACCCTGTGAAGTACCTTTTCAGCATATTTGTGATTTCTTTTGGCACATGATACATGTTTAGTGCTAGCCATATCATCTGGTGCGGTACTGAGCCATACGCATTGGCTAGGTCAAGCCATATTACCTGTAGATCTTGCTTTCCAGATTTTGCCTGCTGAATGGCTTCCCAAATCATTGACGCATGCTCGAGACATCCTGGGAAACCTGGAATTCCTCCCTTCTGCACGGATGTATCAATGTAACCATTGTCTAGGAGGTATGTTGTTAGTCTTTTTGCCATCACAGAGAAGAATATCTTTCCTTCCACATTCAGAAGTGAGATCGGCCTGAACTGGTTGATTTCAGTGGAATTCTGCTCCTTGGGGATGGATTTATTAATTCATTTGGTGTTGTCGATTAAGTATTTCTTGGAAATGTTCAGCCCATCTTTGCTTTTGGTCTTTACTTGATGTTTATAGGCTGCCTGTTTTGCTAAAGACTGTCCTTCTCTGAAGGAAATAGCACCTGTTAGCTTCTTCTGTATGTTATATGTCTCCTGTTTTAGCTGCATTTTCTGCTTCTTTTGCCATTTTGTCCATATATTCTCTTTTGTCTCTTCTAGCTGAACTTTTTACTTTATTGTCTAGTTCTTTGTATGTTGCTTTTGCCAAACTTTTCCAAGATTTGTCTTTACATTCAACTTGTCTAATTTGGCTGCTCTTCATTCATGTATGTATTTCCATGTGTTATCTGATATCCATGCTTTTCTACTTGTTGATTGCAGTCCAGCACTAGCCTTAGCTGCTGTGATTATGGCTGTGCTGTATGAATTCTATAATTCTTCTATATCTGTCTCGTCTACCTTGCTGAGTGCTGCAAAATGTTTGATAAATTCCAGATTGAAATTACTGTTTGTATTTTCTTCCTGTTGGCTATGACCATTTATTTTTCTGAGTACTGTTTTCTTGTGTTGGCTTTTCAGTTTAAGTCTTATAATCCCTAAATGCAGGTTGTGATCACTGCTGACATCTGCACCCCTATATGCTCTTACATCTATCAGAGATGTTCTGAATTGTTTTCTAATACAAAAATGATCTATCTGGTTTCTGGTTCTATCATCCTAAGATATCCACGTTCTTTTATATATTGTGTGGAAATATTGCATCAGGTATATATACAACTGAATATATAAATATACAAAAAGCCGTTAGGTATACATAAAACTAAATATATAAACATACACAAAACCATCAGTTATAAATAAAACTAAATATATAAACATACACAAACCCATCAGGTACACATACAACTAAATACAGAAACATACACAAAGCCATTGCAGTAAAGCTGTGGTAACAAAATGTAAGACTGTTTAAGACAAAGGTAGGAACAGGTTTTTTACTAGCATACAATTGTAATGTTTCAGTCTCCATCTTAATCATACAAAAACATACAGGAGAAAGAAATAGAGAAAGAAGAGAAATATAAACTCACATGAATGATTAATAAAAACAGAAGGAAAGGGAGCACTTAGCTGTGACTTGCCAGAAGATACATCTGAGAGTGCACATGGTGAAGCCTTTGGAATGGTTAAATTAAGATTTGTGAAATGTGATGCCAATCTGACTGCTGGTTATTAAAGAGGAGGTGGGGAAAGGAGAGAGAGGAATACAATGGTTGTCAAGCCAAGAAAAGAGTGGGTGGAACAGATGAATGTGGTTGGGGTAGAGGGTTTGTAACATAGTGCAGTGAAGGTCCTGGAATATCAGTTGCAGGTGAGGAAAGAGTAAATGAGAACTTATTAGGGAGAAAGGAAAGATTAAGTACAAATGAATTTTGATTTCAAACTGGATGGTTCCAGTGTCCAACATTCCTGTCTGTAGCAGTTCTCAAGCAGATGGCAGCTTCAGTCACTACAGTGCCATTATTTAATAGCTGGTACTAGAAAATCAGACTTGCCTCTGTGGTTGGGGCCATTGAAAATAAAGGGAACTGCTTCAGAAACATGCTAGATGTCATAAATGTGTTCCTGCATGCAGTTGCCTAATACAGTCTCTCCAGTACAAGTTATCGTACTTTTTTGCACACAGTGCAATGTATTATGTATCGGGACTCACAAGTAGCTTATGACCAGTCAATTTGTTACTAAAACTATGCACACATTTTCTTATTTGAGTGGGAAGATCCCAATTATTTATAGTCTGTGAGTGATGATTGCCATAACAATTGGAGGTTATGAAATACTAGAGATTAGATATGCTGATGACACAGTATTACTGTCCACAACACAAAAAGGAATGGAAAAACTAATTATGTCAGTCTGTGAGAATAGTGAAGAACTAAACTTGTATCTTAATGAAAAGAAAACTAAATTGATGACAACTGACAAAACAAACAAGACAGCTGAAATATATATCAATGAGGAAAAACTGGAAGAAGTGGAGAGTTTTGAATATCTTGGATCACTACTAACTAATAATGGAGATACAATGAGGGAAATTAAAAGTAGGACATCTGTCACTCTTCAGAAAGTAAAACAAATAAAAAATCTGTGGAGAGGAGCAGATAGAACCACAAAAATAAAATTTTTAAGAGCATGCATCTTTCCCATCGCAACATATGCCTGTGAGACCTGGACACATAACAAAACAGGTGAGAAACACATGAATGCATTTGAATGTAAATGCTACAGAAGAGTTCTCCAAATATCGTGGACACAAAAAAGAACAAATATATCTATACTACAAGAGCTTAATATTGAAGAAGGCTGGCTAGTAAAGAGGGTTAAAGAGAGAAAACTTATATATTTTTGACACAATAAACGTCATGATAATTTAGAGAAGACCGTATTGGAAGGATACATAATGGGAAAAAGAAAAAGAAGAAGACCAAAACGAAGATGGCTGCAAGACATCGTTGACGATCTGCAAATGGATGCAGCAGTGGCAGGCCATCTTGCTCACAACTGAGAGGCCTTCAGGAGTGCTGTTTGGGAGGCAAAAGTTCCACAAGGGACGTGCAAATGAATGAATGACTGAAGATTCTCAATATCTTTATACTGCAGCTTGCATGGGATCACATAAAAGTAAGGAGTGCACTTGAGGAGTTTACATGTTTTTCACATTAATGAAAGCTGTTTTTGCCTTTATTTATTCTATTTTGATATAGTATTTGTCAATACATGTAGCACAATAGACATGTAGAACAACAGACATGTCTTCTTTGCTGAAACAAGAATTAGTATGCCAATAATATTTACTTGATTTTACTCTCAGTGATACTGGTACAATTGTTCTATACAGACAATTTTTGTGTTCACATTTCTCTTACATGAAGGAAGAAAGTTTATTATACTTTCATGGCAGGATAAAAGTGTAGTCAGTACAGTCATGTGACATTTAATGGCATGGGAAGGATGTAAGATGTAAGTACAGTCATGCTAGAATTGTTTTGTTCAATTTGGTTTTTTTTTGTAATATCCAAAATCTTGAGAAATCCATTGTTTATGTTTGTGTATAAGCCTATGTGTGATTAAACTGCAAAGAACACACATTTCTGTATACTTGTATGAGAAAGTCAGGCCTACAGTTACACCAGGGTGTATATCTGCTGCATTCTGGGTAACTAAGGTCACTCGCTAATTATCAGTGAAATAAAAGAGGACAGAAGTATATGGTAAAATTTCACAAAATTATATAAAGAAAAGGGAAAGAGGAGAAAGGATAGTAATTGATAACAAGAAGAACATCTTATATCATTTCCCTGCCACTAAACATCACACAGGGCCCACATATTGGTTCTCCATGATTTCCTGTCTTCGGTGAGTTTTTCAATCTCATCAAGGGATGTTATGCCCTCTGAACTGGCCTCTCTTAACAATGTCCTCTTTAGAGTTTCACGTTGTCGACCACTTTTTCTTCGGCCTGTTGTGTTCCACTTGATAACTCCTTTGGGGATTCTCTGATCGTTTCTTCTCATCACATGACCAACATATGCCCATCTTCTTTTTTTGATAACCCATGAGACAGGTTATTGTTTGCTTGTCTGCCTTATCTCTGCGTTGTTCTTGAATTCGTTCCACTTTATACTGAGTATTTTCTTTACGCATTTGTTTTTAAAATAAAATAGTCTAATTTCTTGTTTATTTATTTAGTTGTTTTCCAGCATTCACACGCATAAATGAGGGTGGATATTACATTTGAATTGAGTGATCTTAACTTGATTTTTGTGCTTATAACTTTTTAATACCATATTAAGTTCTCAAGATTCTTGAAGGTCAAAGCTGCTTTTGCAATTTGAATTCTAACTTCCTTTTTGGTGTCACCATCCTGGTCTATGTAGCTGCCAAGATATGCAAATTGGTTTACTTTTTCAACAGCTGTTCCTTTTATGTATATTTTTCCTTCATGGTTAATGAGAATTTTCATTATTTTTGTTTTTTTCCATGTTAATTTCAAGTTTTATTTTACTAGCCATTGAAGACAGTGTATCTGTTTTTTCTTACATTGATTTCACAGTGTCACTGATAAATGTTATGTCATCAGCAAAATCAAGATCTTCCACTTGGGTCTCATGTATCCAATCAATGCCCATTTTACCTGTGCAGTATTTTTCATTATGAAGTCTATGGCAATTCCAAAAAGCAAGGGAGATAATATACATCCTTGTTTCACGCCTGTTTCAATCTGGAACCATTCACTCATTCCTTCTTCTATGTTGACTGCACAAATATATCCATTGTAGAGGTCTCTAATGATGTTTTCAGTCTTAGATGGTATTCCATATATTCTTAAAATTCTCCACAATGATTCTCTGTGTAAGCTATCAAATGCCTTTTTAAAGTCTATGAAGTTCATGATTAATGGTCTTTGTTTTTCAATATGTTCTTCAAGTATTATTCATAGAGGAAAGATTTGGTTGTGACAGCTTCTCCATTTTTGAAATCCTGCCTGTTCTTCTCTCATTGCAGCATCCACTATATCTTGAATTCTATTTAGAATGATTTTGAAAAATACTTTTGACACAACTGATAGTATAGTTACTCCTCTCCAATTATTGCAATCACTAAGGTTGGTTTTTTTTGGTATTTTAACAATGATTCCTTTTTTTCCATTTAAAAGGGACTTTTTCTTTTTCCAAACTTTATTAAACATTCTCTGTAGTTGGTTCATATTGGGCATGCAGAAATAAAAAAAAAACAAAAACAATCCAATATTTCTGCACTGTCTTTGCTAAAGGTAAAAAAAAAACAGTAGAGAAAACAAATATCAGATCAAACACACAGAGACAAGTCATGGTCATGTCTGGCAGCCTTGATTAACAAATCAAGGTTGTTCTTGTAAGAAGCTGCTAGGGAGGAGAAAGCTCAGAACATGTTCCAGTGGAACATTTTGTTTCTCTGCTAACCTGTAGTAGGCAATCACTCTTTGCCAAAAAGACAGGATCTGAAGCATTACATGACTTCAAGTGAGATGGGAGAAAACTTTAAAAACATTCTGGCTATGTGGCACTGAATTTAGCATGACCCAGCAAGTAATACTGTGCTACATTCTGGTGATGTGGCACTGAATTTGCCATGACCTAGTAAGTAATACTGTGCTACATTCTGGTGATGTGGCACTGAATTCAGTACAGTTGAGTAAATACTGGATAATAATTTGTGATATAAGATTGATTTCTTAAATGCCTATGTAATGCTAGTCTTAATTAGTGGAATCTTTCATTTGTTACCTGCCATGTTGGAGAGGTTATCCTCCCATTTATAACCCAGTATTTTTTATGTTTTTGGACAGAAAGAGAATTTAAAATGACCTACCAGCCTGAAATATTGCCTTCTATATTCTAACATTTCTGACTGTGTTGTTGTCAGCTTTATTTTTGTGTTAACTTCGTTCCTGACTGCGAGATTATATATCGGTTGTCAATGTTAACTTTGTTCCTGACTGTGAGATTATATATAGGTTGTCAGTATTAACTTTGTTCCTGACTGTGAGATTATTTATAGGTTGTCAGTATTCACTTTGTTCCTGACTGTGATATTATATATAGGTTGTCAATGTTAACTTTGTTCCTGACTGTGAGATTATATATAGGTTGTCAGTATTAACTTTGTTCCTGACTGTGAGATTATATATAGGTTGTCAATGTTAACTTTGTTCCTGACTGTGATATTACATATAGGTTGTCAATGTTAACTTTGTTCCTGACTGTGATATTACATATAGGTTGTGAATGTTAACTTTGTTCCTGACTGTGATATTACATATAGGTTGTCAATGTTAACTTTGTTCCTGACTGTGAGATTACATATAGGTTCTCAATGCAAGAAAGGCTTGGAAATGAGATTAAGGAGAATAGGAAATATAAGATATGTCTCAAGGTTGACAATGCTGTAAATTTTATGAACCTTGAATGTCAAGAAATTCCAAGCCATTGGTGAAGTAAACAGGTCACTGGTGAAGTAAGCAGGTCACTGGTGAAGTAAGCAGGTCACTGGTGAAGTAAGTAGGTCACTGATGAAATAAGCAGATCAGTGGTGAAGTAAGCAGGTCAGTGGTGAAGTAAGCAGATCAATGGTGAAATAAGCAGGTCAGTGGTGAAGTAAGCAGGTCACTGATGAAATAAACAGGTCAGTGGTGAAGTAAGCAGGTCAGTGGTGAAGTAAGCAAGTCAGTGGTGAAGTAAGCAGGTCACTGATGAAATAAGCAGGTCAATGGTGAAGTAAGCAGGTCACTGATGAAATAAGCAGGCCACTGATGAAATAAGCAGGTCAGTGGTGAAGTAAGCAGGTCACTGGTGAAGTAAGCAGGTCACTGGGGAAGTAAACATGAAATGGGTAGAAATTTTGTGTGTGTGCATGCATGCTCTTAAAACACAGAAATGTTGTGTGTGTTTGGACATTTATTGAAACAATATAAATGGACAGACTCGAGAGTCATTGTAAAAGAAATATCATGTGAAATAATTTTGAATAATAATTTAGAATTTTCTTTCATTTAATAAAACTTGCTTACTTATTATAATGTTTTATATCAAGAGAATCAACTTCATAATTTATATAATGATCTCAATAATTTAAATTAGAAAAGATGTGTACAGTTTATGGAGACTAATCTTACATATTGTACTCTAACATTTTACTGCATGCAAACCTTGCTATTTCCAGTTTGCTAAAATTGTAGGCTTAAAACAGGAACATCTTGGATTGGACGTGGTGAAGTTTTAGTCCAGCAAAAGCACAATAAAAGAATGTTTCCCCTTTCTTCGGGACACATCAGACTGTCAGTGACTGGCTAGATCAGGATTAATATCAGCTTTATTAGCACATAGACTTCAGCTGCCTGCAGACACTGGGCCTGATGGTCAATGCCCACTTCAAAGATGAGAAGGATAAGTGTTTGTTCCTACCAGTTAAGTCATCGCTTGTAACATGTAGTAACTCGGCTCCAGAAACATCATGCAACCTAGAGGAAATGATGATGGCACAAAACAATGACCGATGATCATTTCACCTACACCTGAGCCCTAAACCTGGCGCTTCCCTCCGCCTCTAACCCCAGGTATATTCTAATCATCATTGTCACATAATAATAATAACAATAATAATAACAACAACAGAGACATAAAAGAGATGACAACTGTGGTAAAACTGATTCCAGTAATAAAAATAGATGGGTGTTTGGTTCATTTATACAAAAAAAGACAGAAAGAGTGAGTAAAACTGGCAGAAACAAAAATGGCAGAAAGTAAGATGAATACATACAAATTAAGAACAAAGAACAATTCAACGTTTCAGCAAAAGCCTTTTTCAATGATCACATACAGAAACAACAAAACACAAAAACATGAAAAATGTATGAAAAATAATATAGACTTAGCTTTTAGGCCTCCTCCTAGTAAGAAAGATGGGCGAAAAATTTGCCCAGACAGATATAGTAGAGCACAAAGTGAAAGCCAATGATTGGCTGAGAAATGACCACAAAGGGTACCCTATTTTAAACAACATGGCATTATACCACAAATAGCCATAGCTTGTCACCACCATTGGATACTGTTCTGGTACCAAATGTTGCAGTGGCCATTTGTTCAGACAAACCAGGTTTCCTTCCAAAAGTCCACATTATCAGTTTATGAGGCCTTTTCTCACAATGTCATTTATGCCATTATGTGCATGTGACGTGATTTGAAGTATGAAAAGGAGGCTGGCTTATGCTTAGAAGATCAGTTTCATCAGCAGCTGAATGACATATTCAAGAGGGCAATGACACCAGTCACCAAGCACTTCTGCCAAAGAGACCACCAAGGAAAATGGGACATGTATGTAACTGCAGTCCACTCCTGTTCTTCTGATGAATGCTCTGAGAAAGCTCCAGAACAGCACCTTATTTTCCAGACAGGCTGTCTCCACCAGCTGGAATGAACAATAAAAATTCAGTTTTCTTTAAACTACATTTCCATCTTGTTTCTAGTTCCTTCTGCTACTAGTGCCCAACCTTCTTGTCTTGATCCCTCTCACTTCACTGCATTTTCTCATTTTTGTCAGAAGCAATCTAAGTTTTATTTTCCAACCCCTTCTATCCTTCCTCTCTAATAGACTTTGGTAGCTCCCTTGTCTAGGCATACATAGTGAGCAGTCTTGTCCTCTCAGTGTTTCTCTATTTTTCTGAACCATCCTTCATCCATCCAGTTCCACTCCCCCCCCCCATATTGTCTTCTCATTCTTTTATCATCTGTGCCATCTGGATGGCTTTGTTCAGGCCTTAGGCATCTGATGGTGGCAAGCTATAGCTATGGTGGTATAACACCATGTTGTTTATCATATGGTACACTTTTGTGATCATTTCTCAGCTAATTGTTGGCTTTCACTTCATGCTCTATTAAGTCTATCTGGGTGCATTTTGTGCCCAACTTTTTAACTAGGAGGAGGCCAAAAAGCTAAGTCTATATTTTTCATCAATTTTTTTCTGTTTTCATCGGTTGTTTTGTTTTTTTATGCGATCCTTGAAAAAGGCTTTTGATGAAATATTGAAATGTTGTATATTCTTCATTTGTATGTACTTAATCTTACTTTCTGCCCTTTTTCCTCACTCTTTCTATCTTTTTGTAAAACTGAATCATACACCCATCTATTTTCAATAATAATAATGATTATAATAATAGACTACTATTATGTAAAATGATTTGCATGGTACTTTTGAATGGCAAAAGCCTTTTTTTTTAAAAACAAATAAATGACTTATAAAAAAACTGACAATCTCTTCGAGAACTCCTGTAGTGGGAAAAAAAATGTATAGTGTCCAGAAAACCCTATTTCTATGTACTCCCTTTCCAGCTTGACAATCAATCAATCAATCATTTACATGTCCCTTGTGGAACTTTGCCTCCCTAACAGCACTTCTGTAGGCCTCTTAGTTGTAAGCAAGATGCCCTTCTGCTGATGCTTCCATTGATGCTTGACAATACTCATTAAAAAACTAAAGCAATAAATAGGACCCAGATTTGTTTACAGTTGATTTGCTGGTCTGAAAAAGCAATTTTACTGTGGTTTCTTTTATAGATATACATTTGGTTTTATATGCTTATACACTAACTATTTATGTGTTACTGAAAAATCTGTGGGTCCATGAAGATCCATGGACACCAGGTTAAGAATCTCTAGTGTATTTAATACTTACATACACAGTGTGAAAACCTCTCACAGAGTAAAGTTCAGACTGGCAAGGAAGTTTATTGTTTCTGCAGACAAGGAAGTTTATTGTTTCTGCAGACAAGGAAGTTTATTGGTTCTGCAGATGAGGAAGTTTATTGTTTCTGCAGACAAGGAAGTTTGTAGTTTCTGGCTGAAAGTGTGTTGAATGTTGTATATGTTTTTTTAAACAAGCATTGATTATATGGTCTAGAAGTAAGTTATATTTATTCACATGATGTGTTAGTGTAGTTTTGTCACTCTTTTCTTTATTAAAAAGCATACAGAACCTGAACTGATGAAAGTAAAAAGTGTACATGATTTGCCTGTAGGAGTTATTTCTCCTGGTCAGGCCAAACATTTAAAATCCAAGTAACTGATTAAGAATCAGAAACAAATATGAGAGGACATATTTTGATCGATTTGGAAATTTGATGAGATTAGACATAACACATTTAACTGATATATCTCAAAATGAGTGGCAACATCAAGTTGATGCAAGGAAATGAAATAAATAATGAAGCCCAACAGAAGATTATATGCAGAACTTGTTCAATAATTTAATACCATAGGAACTAGAATCTAGACTTGTCCAGTAATTTAATTTAATAACATAGGAACTAAAATCTAGATTTGTGACAGAAACATGTAATTAGACACTCAGACAATTAAGCATCCAGAATTTAGATACCTGCTTAAAACTGATGAACATTAAATGTTTAGGAGAATTAATAAATAAATGATTGCTTGTGTGTATTTGCAGTTCCCACATAATTTTCATTTCGGTTGTGTTTCCTCCCAAAATTGGAATACTTTACTACTGAAGGAAAAAAAATGAAACAATATCTGTGATTTCATTTCAGTAAAGTTAGTGGAGCTGTTGTTTCATTTCTGAACTGTAAGTTTAGTGGGTGTGTGTGTTGCTTCATTACTGAAGTGTAAGTTTACTATGTGTGTATGTTTTTTTTTTGTTAATGAACTGTATATTTAATTATTGTGTATGTTGTTTCATTGCTGAGTTGAAGCTTAGTGGGGATGTATGATTACTGCTTGCATGAAAAATATTTTTGTAACAGTTGACATTACAGTAGATTGTCTACTGATCTCCACATGATGGAGCCAACTAAGAAACCTAACATTACAGCTAGAAGGAGTAAAATTTTATGTACACCAATCTTACATCTTACATCATTCCCATGCCATTAAACATCACAGAGGGCTTGCATGGTAGTTTGCCAAGATTTCCTGTTTTTGGCGAGCTTTTCAACTTCATCAAGGGATGTTATTCCCACTGAACTGGCCTTTTTTAACAATGTCCTCTTTAGAGTTTCATGTGGTTGACCTCTTTTTCTTTGGCCTGTTGTGTCCCACTTGATAGCTTGTTTTGGGATTTTCTGGTTGTTTCTTCTCATCACATGACCGACGTGTGTCAATCTTCTTTTTCTGATAACCCATGAGACAGGTTATTGTCCGCTCATCTGTCTTATCTCTGCATTGTTCTTCAATTCATTCCACTTTATACTGAATATTTACATTATGCATTTGTTTTTAAAAGAGTCTAATTTCTTGTTTATTTCCAGCTTTCACATACATAAATGAGGGTGGATATTACATTTGAATTGAATGATCTTAACTTGATTTTTGTGCTTATAACTTTTGAATGCCTTATTAAGTTCTCAAGATTCTTGAAGGTCAAAGCTGCTTTTGCAATTTGAATTCTAACTTCCTTTCTGGTGTCACCATTCTGGTCTATGTAGCTGCCAAGGTATGCAAATTGATTGACTTCTTCAATATCTGTCAATTCTATGTGTATTTTTCCATTTTGGTTAAGGGGAATTTTCATTATTTTTGTTTTGTCCTTGTTAATTTCAAGTCCTATTTTGCTAGCCAGTGAAGACAGGGTATATATTTTTTCTTGCATGAATTCACATTGTTACTGATAAGAATTATGTCATCAGCAAAATCAAGATCTTCTAGCTGGGTCCCAAGTACCCAGTCAATACCTGTGTAACACAGGTGCAGCATTTTTTCATTATGAAGTCTATTGTAATTCCAAAAAGTAAAGGAGACAGTATACATCCTTGTTTTACACCTGTTTCAATCTGGAACCATTCACTCCTTCCTTCTTCTGTCTTGACTGAATAAACATATCCATTGTAGAAGTCCTTAATGATGTTGACAATTTTAGATGGTATGCCATATAGACTTAAAATTCTCCATAATGAATCTCTGTGTATGCTATCAAATGCCTTTTTAAAGTCTATGAAGTTCAGTATTAATGGTTTCTGCTTTTCAATATGTTCTTCAAGTACTATTCTTAGAGTAAAGATCTGGTCCATCAGCTTCTCCCATTGTGAAATCCTGCTTGTTCTTCTCTCATTGCAGTATCCACTATATCTTTATGTCTATTCAAAATGACCTTGCAAAATACTTTTGACATAACTGATATTAAGGTTACTCCTCTCCAATTGTTACAGTCACTAAGGTTGCCTTTTTTTTGGTATTTTAACAATGATTCCTTTTTTCCATTTAGAAGGGACCTTTTCTTCTTTCCAAATCTTGTTAAACATTCTCTGTAATTGTCTCATGTTGTCACTATTGATAGCTTTTAACATTTCAGATGTTATTTCATCTTCACCTCCAGCATTTTTATTAGCCATTAAATTCACTGCTGTTTCAACTTCATGCAATTTAATTTCATCTAGGTTGACATTTAGTTGTGGGCTGGTAAGTCGGTTTCTAGGTTTAACAATTCTTTTGAGTATGTTTGATTGAGTATTTCTTGAAAGTGTTCAGCCCATCTTTGCATTTGGTCTTTACTTGATGTTAATAGGGTTCCAGTTTTGCTAAGGATTGGTCTTCCTTTAGATGTAATAGTACCTGTTATCCTCTTTTATATGTTATATAAAGTTTTGCTGTCTCCTGTTTTTGCTGCTTTTTCTGCCTCTTTCGCCATATTGTCTATGTATTCTCTTTTGTCCCTTCTAGCTGAGCTTTTTACTTTCTTGTCTAGTTCTTTGTATGTTGCTTTCACAAGATCTTTTCCAAGATCTATTTTTACATTCAACATGTCTAATTTGACTGCTCATCTTTCATGTATATACTTCCATGTGTTTTCCGATATCCATGCTTTTCTATTTGGTTTTTTTCAGTCCAATGCTTGCTTTTGCTGCTGTGATTATGGCTGTGGTATAAGAATTTCATAGTTCATCTATACCTATCTCCTCAACTTCCCTGGGTGTTTTGGAATGATTGGCAAGTTCTTGATTGAAATTACTGTTAGTATTCTCTTCCTGTAGGCTGTGGCTGTTTATCTTTCTGTGTACTGATTTCTTGTGCTGGCTTTTCAATTTTAGTTTTAGGTTCAATATTACAAAATATAAAAAAATATATCTCATTTAAATATATCAGATTTACAACTTATCATCATGAGGAGACAGAAGAGTGAATCACTAGAAGACATGTATAGGTCACTAACATGGAATGACATCTGGAAAATGGTACCTCTGAGACTCAACTTCATCATCAGAGCTACTTATGACCTTCTGTCTACAGGCTCCAACCTTCATTAATGGGGTGCATCAGAGGACACAAAGTGCCCTTTCTGCAGCGAAAGACAAACATTGGAACATGTGCTGTCAGCATGTAGAGTGTCATTAGCCCAAGGATGCTACACCTGGTGGTAAAACAGAGTGCTGCAGGAACTAGTAGGCAAGAAGATAAAGATAAAGCAAACAACAACAAAAGAGTTGAGGCCCCACCTAAGTACTTCATAGGTGCTCAAACGACATCGAACATTGAAATCAGGACATTCCTGTACCATCACTGCTAGATAGTAGAAACAACTAGGATGTGATAGCGGACCTACCAGGAAGAAGAGAATGCCTGACTGCTATCAAAAACACAGGAATGTGACCGAACATTGTAATGTAGTCCATAGCAAAACAGGAACTAATAATGATTAAGTTCATGGTTCCATACAAAAAAAGATTAGATGATCAGCATTTATTCAGATGTGAGAAGTACAATAATCTGGTCAAGCAACTAAGGCAGGGTGCAGGAGTCAGGGCAAAAAGTGATAGCTGTAGAAGTGGGAGCAAGAGGATTTGAAACATCAGCATATGACCTATGTAAACAACTGGGCATAAAAGGACAAGCAAGAGCAAGAGGTAAAGCTGGGGCTGGGATAAAGCTGGGGCAACCATCCCCAACACAGCGCGTCACAGGTGGCGGATGGTGAAAGTCCTCCAGATATGGAGGATCCCTGTGAATAAGGTGTTATCCAAATAAGCAGGCGTGGACCAACTGACGATAGACTTGGAGAGTGAGGTGGGGTAGTAGGTGGCTCTACTACTCCTATAAAGTGCCTCAGGTGCTCAGTGAAGGGAATACCAGGCGAGTAAAAGGTGCCTTAAAACCTCTCGCTCCTGCTGCCTTGCAGGTAGGACAGAGAGTCCAAAGGCTAGCAGAAAGTCCGTACAAAAACCGACAGAAGGCAACGGGAAACCACTGTTGTAGCTCCCAAGAACAATTATGCGTATTCAGAGTAATAGATTTGTCATGAACGATGTTAATGGGTGTTCCTTTGGAAAAGCCTCGTGAGGTAGGGCAGCTCATGAGCCACAGGTGAGGTCAGATCGTCATCAAGCTACTGGTGGCAAAACTAACAAGTTCAAAATAGCAACATAGAATGTTAGAACTTTCCAGGCTGGAAAATTAGAAAATGTAAAGATGGAAATGGAAAGGATGAAAATCAACATATTAGGAATGAATGAAGTTAGATGGACAGGTGCAGGGAAGATAAACTCTGATAAATATACAAGTAACATATTCAGGAAGTGAGAAACATGAATGAAGAGTAGGAATAATATTTGAAGAACAAACAGCAAGGAAAACTGTAGGATATTTGAATATCTTGGACCGAGTCCTGCTAGCTCAACTGAAAGGACGACCAATGAACATAAATATTATACAAGTGTACACTCCAACATCTGAAAGTTCTGAAGAAGATGTACAGATATTTTATAATGACATAGAGACAGCAAATATATCTATACTACAAGAGCTTAATATTGAAGAAGGATGGCTAGTAAAGAGGATTAAAGAGAGAAAACTTAAATATTTTGGACACATTAAATTTCATGATAATTTAGCAAAGACCGTATTGGAAGGATACATAATGGGAAAAAGAAAGAGAGGAAGACCAAAACGAAGATGGCTGCAAGACATCGTTGATGATCTGCAAATGGATGCAGCAGCAGCAGGCCATCTTGCTCACAACCGAGAGGCCTACAAGAGTATTGTTTTGGAGGCAAAGTTCCACAAGGGACATGCAAATAAATGAATGAATGAAACAGAGACAGCCCTAAAACACACAAAGTCACATGAAGTTACCATAGTCATGGGAGATTTTAATGCCAAAGTTGGTAAAGGAAGAACTTCAGACATCGTTGGTGACTATGGACTGGGGGAAAGGAATGACAGAGGTTGTAAATTAATTGAATGAGCAAGAATACAAGGCATGGTTGTAGGAAACACCTGGTTTAAACAACATCCTCGAAGACTGGCAACATGGTGCAGCCCAGACAAAAAGACTTTTAAGCCGATAAACTACCTATTAATCAACAAACAATTCTGCAATGCATTACTGACAACAAAAACCATGCCAGAAGCTGACTACAATAGTGACCATGACCCACTCTGTGAAAAAATTAGAATAAAGTTAAAGAAAACATGCAGAAAAGTGAGAAACATCAAACTGAATACATAACTCCTTAAAAATGACCAAGAACTGCGAGAACAATACAAAGTTATTATAACAAATAGATACAGTGCAATAGCAAAGATAAATAGTATCGATGAACAATGGGCAATGTTAAGAGATTCTATCCACCAAACTGTTAAGGAGATAATACCACCAAAAAAAGAATCCTCTAAGGAAGAAGATCAAGAGGAAGACCAAGAGAAATGATATTGCACAGTCTGACGGGATGGTGTGAGAGGAGATCACCAACTGAGCTGATGGGCTGCATGAAGGATTGTGTGTTCTGGAGAAGCATAATAGCCAATGCCAGTCGGCACGGCACCTGATCATGATGAGAGCAATGGCATTGAAAAGTCTTTCAGAAACATCAGAAAAGGCTTCATGCTGGCTGTGGAGTATTCGAAACAAGCATTGAGAACATAAATAATTTCGTTTGTCACAACCAATACCAGTCCTCCTTAACTAAATCGCAAAGATGCACTTTGAAGTGCAGTGCCTATTGGAGGATCACGGGTTCAATTCCAGGACAGGACAAAAAGAAAAAAAGCAACAACTCACAAGAGAGTCATGACCCAGAGGGACCCACTTCTCTTAAAGTGTCAGGAGTTTAATGGGGCCAAAACACTTGTCTGGGGGGGGGGGGGTTACGTCATCTGATGATCTAAAAGAGTTGTGTCATTGTTCTGATCTCTACAGTAGAGAGTTTCCTGCATCTAGAGTCTCTTAGCATAAGCATAAGAAGATGAACAAGATGGCATGAGTACAGTACAAAGATATCAAACATTTGACCTAGCACCTCCTTTTATGAAGTACATGGCCTTTGTTTCTAGCCTGCTGCACTTTCAGTGTAATATGAACAATTAAGTTCACATTTGTATAAAATATATGTGCATTTTTCTTTTTTGCGGTCTTAACTCTTTCCAAGATTGATTGTATTAAATATATGATTCATGGGAAAATTTACATTTCAAAACTAATATTCCTGTACTTTCATTGGTTTACTTTCAATGGTGAAACTATTGACCTTTGACTAACAAGAGCATGTGAACACTTTGTAGACTTTCTTAATAATTCAAGAATGGAGGAAGTGAAAATGAAAGCACTGAAAGAATAGAAAGGCAATGAAACATGTATAAAATCAAACCCTTATTAACTTCTTGTAGGCTCATGGACAAAATCAAGAACAGAAAATACCAAGTCAAAACTATATTTAAAAAAAAACAATAAACATTCTGAGTAATTCTTACTTATTATCTGAAAACAAGTACTAAAACAGTCATTTTCCTCAGAACAATTTTGAAACTTATTTAGACACTTTAGATAATCATCTTCCTCAGAACAATGTTGACATTTATTTAGACACTTTAGATAACAAAGGGGACTCCAGTTGTGCTTCCTTAAAGATAATTTAAAGAAAATGTCATTTTCCATTTTTAGAACAAATGAGAACAAAAGAAACTAAATTAACAGAGAAGAGGCATTTACTGACTGAAGAAGCAGATTTATGCAAATGATCATTTTGACTAAATTCCTGTTTGATAAGACAATATTAGAGAATCATTTCCTGGCATCTTCTCTGCAGATGGCTGTTGATTATCATATCAAATCACAGTTCTTGAAAGATAAACTGGAGTTTCTGGATCGAATTAAAAATCAGCTCTATACCACTGTGAATAATTACATCAGTGAGGTTGTATGATGTACTTTTTTATGTTACCTATGTGGATGTATGTTGTTTGTTGCTGATAAACAACAAATTTGTATTTGTTGTTAAAATGAGAAACAAAATGCTTATTATTCCAAGCACAGACTTTGTGTTTGTGCAGATAAGATGAAAGAATTTGTTTGATAATTATATTTTTATTCAAATATTTTTAAAGTTTATGTGTTATGTATGATGTCATTGCAACAAAGCTTTGAACAGAAAACAGGATCATATATCTAAAAACTTGTTTACCTGTTTAGAAGACAACAACATAATATTTGTTTGATATTTTCTTTAAAAGACGCAAGCTAAAAATATCACATTTTTTTTATTTCTAAGGGCAAAGGTCACTTCTTCAAATATTTTCGCAATATCTAATCTGAAAACCATTACTTTTTTTTTGCTTGTTTGTTACAATTGTCTGTGTAGTTCTCTTGTAATGTGAATCTATATTTATTCTTTATATACTACTCAAAGGCATTTGATTGTGTACAACACCAGAAACTTTGGGAAATAATGGAAAAAATGGGATTTCCAACACATTTGATACAATTAACATCACTGCTGTATCTAGACCAACAAGCAGCAGTAAGAATAAATGGTGAAACAACAAGTTGGTTTGACATAAAACAAGGGGTCCGTCAGGGGTGCATATTGTCACCCTACTTATTTAACTTGTATACTGAAAATATAATGAGGAATGTTAGAGAAGATGTAGACAAAGAATATTACGATGCCATAACAATTGGAGGTTATGAAATACCAGAGATTAGATATGCTGATGACACAGTATTGCTGTCCACAACACAAAAAGGAATGGAAAAACTAATTATGTCAGTCCGCAAGAACAGCGAAGAGCAGAACCTCTATCTTAATGCAAAGAAAACTAAATTGATGACAACTGACAAAACAAACAAGGCAACTGAAATATGTATCAATGAGGAAAAACTGTAAGAAGTGGAGAGTTTTGAATATCTTGGATCGCTACTAACTAATAATGGAGATACAATGAGGGAAATTAAAAGGAGGACATCTATCGCTCTTCAGAAAGTAAAACAAATAAAGAATCTGTGGAGAGGAGCAGACAGAACCACAAAAATAAGATTTTTAAGGGCATGCATCTTTCCCATAGCAACATATGCCTGTGAGACCTGGACACTTAACAAAACAGCTGAGAAACACATAAATGCCTTTGAATGTAAATGCTACAGAAGAGTTCTCCAAATATCGTGGACACAAAAAAGAACAAATATATCTATACTACAAGAGCTTAATATTGAAGAAAGCTGGCTAGTGAAGAGGATTAAAGAGAGAAAACTGAAATATTTTGGACACATTAAATGTCATGATAATTTAGAGAAGACCGTATTGGAAGGATACATAATGGGAAAAAGAAAAAGAGGAAGACCAAGACGAAGATGGCTGCAAGACATTGTTGACGATCTGGAAATGGATGCAACAGCAGCAGGCCATCTTGCTCACAACCGAGAGGCCTACAGGAGTGCTGTTTGGGAGGCAAAGTTCCGCAAGGGACATGCAAATAAATGAATGAATGAATGAATGAGTTCTCTTGAACAAGAGATTCAAATCCATGTCTGCTTTTGGTTTGTGTCTGCTTTGATTTGTGTTTGCTGCTCTGGTGCCGGAAACATTTGGATATATCATCACTGAGACTGGGGCCTCTTTGCCTTTAATCTCTGAAGATTTGTCTAACGGATCATTCTAAAGTCATTTATGTCTTCCTTTAAATCATGTCCTTCTAAAATCATATATGAGTTATAAATATTTCTAAGATCATATGTCTTGATTTTTCTAATGTCACTTATATCTTGTAAAAAAAAAAAAAGGTAAAGGTAATCCTCTCATGCCTTAGAGGTACATCGGGATATGGTGTTGTACATCTTTCTAAAATTCTGTATCCATTTATTGTAACACTGTCTCTTCCCCTAATTTTCTGATCTCTTTCACAAGCTTTATTCAGTGGCTCTGTCCATCTTTCTTATTTGTTTGTTGCAGCTGAGTATCATTCTAGAACTTTATCTCTTGCTCATATTTTATATATTTTGTGCATGATCTTATGAATCACTACACAATCTAAAGCTGAATAAGTGGAATTTGTGTGATATTTTATCAATATATACTACTGGACAAAAGTTAAGGGTCGGTTTTTTCAATTCTTACAAAAACAAAATCAACTGACTAACATACAACCCATTAGTGCCAAATAAAACATCATTTAAAACTGAACACATTCAGTCATTTCATTTGCAAATTGGAATAGGAACACAGATACAGCAAGCTAGCGAAATCACTCACCCCTCGTCTAAAAATTCATAGGAGTGGTCTTCAAACAACAAACATGTCAGTATCACGTGTGGCCACAGTTCGCTCCAGACATTCGACGCACCGTTGCCTCATCGAGTTAACCAGGGTTGTTAGGACATTCTATGGAATGAACTGCCACTCTTGTTGAAGGAAAATGGTCAGCTGGGTGACATCAACAGGTGGAGGATGATTTGTTGAAACCCGTCTGTCACAATCACATTCCAAATGTGCTCGATGGGCGACAGATCTGGCAACCGAGCTGGCCAATCGATTCTAATGATCCTTTGCTGTTGAAGAAAATCTTCTACGTCACGACCCCGATGTGGTCTTGCGTTATCGTCTTGTAGGATTTCCCCTGCAACCATGGCTTGCAAGATAGGCTGAACAATAGGTTGCAGAATTTCATTCAGGTATCGCTGGGCGGTTAGGATGCCATGAATGATATGGAGGAGAGTCACGCCGTGGCTGCTGATGCTACCCCAGACCATGATCGATCCCCCTCCGTAACTATCCACCTCTAGGATAGTGGCGTCACGGAACCGTTCCCCTGGCCTTCTCCAAACACAGATTCTCCCATCATTGAAGGACATACTGAAGCGGGATTCGTCCGTGAAAAGAATTTCACTCCACTGGCACCTCGTCCAACAAATGTGCTGCCGGCACCAGGCAACTCTAGCTCTGCAGTGAGCTGGAGTAAGAGGTATTCTTATTGCTTGTCGCCGTGAAGCCAGCCCAGATTCTCTTAAACGCCTGCGAATTGTTCTGCCGCTAACATTGACGTTTATCGTGTTCATTAGCTGGTTTCTGAGAGTGGAAGACGATACTGTCCCGTTGCGAAGTGTTGACAGCTGCAGGTATATGTCATCTTGTCTACTTGTGCAGCAAGGTCGGCCTGAACGATAACTGTCTTCTATTCCTCCGGTTGCTCGAAATCGTTCCAAATGCCCTTGGAGGGTAGAATGGGACATCCCCGAACGCCGTGCAAATTCACGGCCAGATAAACCGGTTTCAACCAAGGCTATGGCCTGATGACGCTCAAAGGTGCTAAATCGCCTTCGCGGTGACATGGTGTTTTTCAAATAACAAAAATACCCCTAAACTGCTAATAAAAATGATTGGAAGACGAGAAGTGTTCAATACGGATGCCTCTTGCACGTGCAGCACAAATCAGCACGACTTAATTACTTGCTGGATCATTTTTTCTAGGACGACTGTACTGCACGTGGTTTTTACACTTGTTGTGATGAGCAGTTGGTGTTGTTTATGCCCCGGTTGCACAGAGGACTGCCTGAGAATGCAATTTAATGAAGATTCTACAATAAATTTATTTACAGTTTTAGTAAGGCAATCAAAATAAACATATGCCTGACCGGCCCTTAACTTTTGTCCAGTAGTATAGTTATTAGTTTCATTCATTAATGTAATTTTTATGTCAGTTCATCAATGTAGTTTTTGTGTTAGTTTCTTAATTAATACAATTCTTGTGTCAGTTCATCAATGTAGTTTTTGTGTTAGTTTCTCAATGTAATTCTTGTGTAAGTCATCAGTGTAGTTACTGTATTAGTTCATCAGTATAATTATTATTATAGTTCATCAGTATAATTATTATTTTAGTTCATCAGTGTAATTATTGTGTAGTTCATTAATGTAGTTATTGTATTGGTTTTTCGGTGTAATTCTTCAGTTAGTTCATCACTGTAGTTCAATTAATTCATCACTGTAGTTCTGTTAGTTCAGCATTGTACTTCAGTTAGTTCTTATTGCACTTCAGTTAGTTCATTGTTGCACTTCAGTTAGTTCATCATTGTAGTTAATTTAGTTCATCCATGTTAGTTATTTTATCTTGAAAATTGAATCTTCCAAGGAAAAAAAACCCCAAAACATCCTTCTGCATATCCAAGCATCTATAACTGAATAATATCAAATAGTTTTTGTGTGATGAACTCTGTCACTGTCTCCCTTTTCTTACACTTTCATTTTCTTTCTTTGTGCCACTGTCTATTTTTTTGCAATATCATCTTGTTACAGTACTTAATTATAGTCAGATAGTGACTTTACAAAGAGCAGAATTCTCTGGGCATTTTTGCAAGAGTTTCTAATTTTGCATTATACACTGTGTGTGTGTATTAATGTGTTAGTAGGTTAGTTCAAGGTCATTGTATCTCAGTGCCAGGTTTACATAAATTTATACACAGGTTGTCAGTGAAGGTCAGGCTTGGCTTGCCAGTGAAGGAGACCAAGCAACGTTTCTAAAAATCAGTCACAAAATAGTTGATGTTGTGGAGTTTCTCAGTTCAAAATGCAGAGAAATCTCAGGTTAATTGTTAATTTTTCTGAATGTAAATAAACACATGTACACAAGCACATATGTTTGTACGTGCACTCACATAAGTGTAGTCCAAAAGCAACCTTAATTTTTTTGTTTGAACAAAATGTACAAATGTGACTGAAAACTCTTATCACTTTTCAACATAGTCCTACTACGTTCAGTACATATCTATGGATCTGTTACTACCACGTTCAGTGCAAGTTTGTCACTACCACGTTCAGTGCAAGTTTGTCACTATCACGTTCAGTGCAGGTCTGTCACTACCACATTCAGTGCAGGTCTGTCACTACCACATTCAGTGCAGGTCTGTCACTACCACGATCATTGCAGGTCTGTCACTTCCACTTTCATTACAGGTCTGTCACTTCTTTCAGTGCAGGTCTGTCATTACCACGTTCAGTGCAAGTCTGTCACTATCACTTTCAGTGCAGGTCTGTCACTATCACGTTCAGTGCAGGTCTGTCACTATCACGTTCAGTACAGATCTGTCACTACCACGTTCAGTACAGGTCTGTCACTGCTTCACTAATATTAGATTCCTGAGGAAAAAATCTTCTGACTGTCCCTGTAAGCATGACCTCTTCATCTGTACTGAACGTCCCACTTAATGCTTCCATGAGAGTTCCAGATACATGATAATCACATGGTGCAAGGTCTAGTGAAAATGCAGGATGTGAAAGATGCTTCAAATGCTGATTCATAATTTGTTGAGCTGCTGCGTGTTATCATGGTGTAAGAACACAGCAGAACTGAGCAAACTGATGTGTTGCTGGTGATAGTGGCTCTTCTAGGCATGTCATGTTCCAGAAATGTTAAAATTATTTAAGAAAAAAGTAGGAACAGCTTTACTAATTTACGAACACACAACTGTGACGTTTCATACAGGACAAAGAAATAGGGAAAGAAGATAAAAGTTTTATGCAAGTCACAATTAAGTGTTCCCTTTATCACATTATTATTTGTTGTATAGGATTCATGAACATTTACATTTTATCTTCTTTACCAATTTCTTTGTCCTGTATGTTCTTGTATGATTAAGGTGCAAAATGAAACATCACACCTGTGTGCTTGTTAATTGATAGGGCCACACGAGATCCCAGAGAGGACCACAAGGGGTTTAGAGTATCGCAGGGCTCGAGCCTGTATTCTTGGTGGGTCTCAGAAGCGGGATTGCGTGACACCGTGGTTTTCGTTGCACCAGTTTAGTCTAGAGTTGGACTTTCTCACCGGAAGACCTCGACGTGTTTTGGATATCAGTATATCCCCGCCGGGTGAGAAGTAGTTGCCCATCCAGTCCAGCGTTGGACTTTCTCACCAGAAAGCTCAGCCTGATTAGGATACGCATACATCCCTGCCGGGTAAGACTGCCCTGGTCTAGTGTCTCAGACTTCAGCATTTTGTGGTCGTGGCCGCTACCCTTCCTAGTTGTGACCAGAATGGAGCTTTTGTCCAGGAGGACGAATTCTCGCTACTAGTGACTTCCACCCCTGGGTTGAGCCGGTTTAGGCATATTATCCCAGTATGATCGTGTTTGGGACGTGACCGACCTCTAGAGCAGAGGTACCGTGACATGCGTAGCCTTCAAGTTTCACCCCTGGTGTGAGATGGTTTAGGCATATTTCACCAGTATGGGTGTATATCGGGCGTGACCGACCTCTAGAGCGGAGGTGGCATGACATGCCTAGCCATCAAGTTTCACCCCTGGTGTATGCTGGTTTAGGCATATTTCACCAGTGTAGGTGTATTTCGGACGTGGCCGGCCTCTAAAGCAGAGGCGCCGTGGTATGTGTAGCTCTCGCAGGGATACTACTGGACATACCGATTAAACTTCACTTTATCCTTTCCTTCACTTTTTCACATCGGCGCCGCTCAGCAACCCTTACTTCTTTTCCGCAGTTTCTTCCTTGACCGGGAGGAGCTTCACTCCACGCGCGGCATCCGAAGAGTCTCGCCAGCAGTGTCTTAACCTCTGGGTTAGGCCGGTTCAGGCATTTCACCCGATATGAGTGCACTTAGGACGTGGCCGACCTCAAGACCAGAGGTGCCGTGATTTGACTGCTTGCTTCGCTTTATCCTTTCTACCACCTTTTCCGCAGTGGTACCGAGCGGCAACTCCATTTGCACCATTCTTCATTGACCGAGAGGAGCACCGCTTCTCGCACGATAGCTGAAGAATCTCGCCAGCCGCGGTAGATGAACTACCAAACGTGCCTCTCATCTACCCAACATGTCTGGTTTTCAGGCGCCAGATATTTGCCTTCGCCCCTTCTCCTGTCAGTTTAAACAGTTCTGCCACAAGAAGGCCAGGAGCTGGACTTGACTGCCAGAGGCTATTTGAGACACACGCCGTTGGAACGGAGAGCGAATTCTCCACCCCACCTCCGGCAATAACAGACCTTAGAACAATAGTCTCAGCTAAATATGAGCATCAAATTTTCTGGCTGACCAAGCTGTATGAAACTTCTCTGGTTTCAGCAGGGAAGAATGTTGCCACTCCTTGCTGGCTCACTTCATCTCTGGCTGGAGGAATTGTACTCAATATATATCTCCAATTGATTATACATCATAGAAACCGTTTCCTTCAACTTTAGAATATCATAAAAGTTTCATAAACATCTTCTTGACATTCTTTCAGATCAGAGGTCATTTGGCATAAACTTTTATGCACTGCACCACTTCATGAATGATGTGGTCCACCAAGCCATGACTAATCTTCATTTCTCCAACTGTCTCATCTATTGTTACCTGCTGGTTTTCCCATATCATTCATTCCACTTCAGTGTTGGTGTCAGGCCTATTCACAGTGTGAGGGTCAGAGAAAACTGCATCCGCCAAATTTGACACTTCACTTTTAAACTTCCTATGCCACTCATATACCTGGTGAACTGACACACTCATGTATCTATACTACTACCTTTTTTCTTGATATCATATTTTTTAAATGGTTGATATGTCTCCACACACATATGCCTAGAGAGGAATGGCATAACATATCAATCTCTTGTACACTTTCTGCCAATTGGTTTAAATTTTTTTAAAGAGCAAAATTAAGGTTACTTTTTGACTTGCCCTCGTACATTCAGATGTCCCTCTTTTCAGTTATTTTAAATTATAACTCATAACCCACACATGCAACTGCATGGTCCACACTTTTCAGTTATTTTAAATTATAACTCATAACCCACACATGCAACTGCATGGTCCACACTTTTCAGTTATTTTAAATTATAACTCATAACCCACACATGCAACTGCATGGTCCACACTTTTCAGTTATTTTAAATTATAACTCATAACCCACACATGCAACTGCATGGTCCACACTTTTCAGTTATTTTAAATTATAACTCATAACCCACACATGCAACTGCATGGTCCACACTTTTCAGTTATTTTAAATTATAACTCATAACCCACACATGCAACTGCATGGTCCACACTTTTCAGTTATTTTAATTATAACCCATAACCCACACATGCAACTGCATGGTCCACACTTTTCAGTTATTTTAAATTATAACTCATAACCCACACATGCAACTGCATGGTCCACACTTTTCAGTTATTTTAAATTATAACTCATAACCCACACATGCAACTGCATGGTCCACACTTTTCAGTTATTTTAAATTATAACTCATAACCCACACATGCAAATGCATGGTCCACACTTTTCAGTTATTTTAAATTATAACTCATAACCCACACATTCAACTGCATGGTCCACAGTTTTGTTTGATTTTTCCCAGCTTTTTTCTAATTTAATAAAGTTACCAGCCATCCCATATCATATAGGTCAGTCCCATTTTTTAGGGATTTGTCCCTGGACAAATTACTTCGGTTGGGATACTTAAATGATTCCTATTTTGAAGATATCTGATATTGTTACGTAAATCTCATCCCTGATCAATTTGTGCTCAGAAATACCAAACTTTAAAAATAATCCTAGTGTAAATATTGCTATTTAAAAGAAAATTCACTTTGTAGTGAAATACACAAGTAGGCCTGATTGGCACATTTGTGAATGAAGTTATAAGCCTCGCCAACTTATTAAAATTGTGGGTTAAATTTAACTTTAATCTCCCTCTCCAACCATATCCCCTCCACTCAATGACTGAGCGTCCCATGTTTGAACATAGAAAGATAGTCAGGTCAGCTTTGACCAAAAAGATACTTTGTATCAAACTGGCCTTGATGCCACCAGTCTGTTTTCAGAAGATGCTCAGAACAGATGTCTTGTGTTTGTGCTTATTATATTATATATCTACAGTAAAACTGTGACCAAAGCGTGTTCCAAGCTGATATAGGCTGCAAGATAGGCATACCTTGCTTAATAGTATGATTCTTAAGTCTATAGCCAGATTGTTAGAGGACATTAAAAGCACTATTAGTACATGTAGTAAGAATTTTTAAAAAATTTTTAAAAAGTAAGCTTGTGCTTTTATTTGTTGTCTTTCCCACATATTAGAAACATCACAAAGGCTAGTACACACTAGAAACATCACAGAGGCTAGTACACACAGAAATATCACAGAACTCAGGAAAGCAATGATCAAGAAGTACACTGTTGTTGTTCTGTGGTTTTCTATAATAGGTGTCAGGGAACGGGATTGAATTAATTGGCAGAGAGAGAGAGAGAGAGAGAGAGAGAGAGAGAGAGAGAGAACAACAGAATCATCAAACATTGAAAAGTCATTTTGTGCAGTAAGACCACAGTTGCATGAAATAACACTCACTGAAATTTTATGATAATTCCATATACGACATGGAAAACATCAAAGAAAATCTTAAAATGTATTCAGTAAAATGTATTCCATATATTTTAAGAATGTATGGAATACAATTTATGATTGTCAGCATCATTAGGGACCTCTACAATGGATGCATTTGTGCAGTCAACACAGAAAAAGGAATGAGCGAATGGTTCCAGATTGAAACGGGCGTGAAACAAGGATGTATATTATCTCCCTTGTTTTTTTGGAATTGCCGGAGACTTCATAATGAAAAAATGCTGCACAGATAAAACGGTCATTGATTGGGTACAAGAGACTCAGCTGGAAGATCTTGATTTTGCAGATATCATAACTCTTATCAGTGACAATGTGAAATCAATGCAAGTAAAAACAGATACCCTGTCTTCAATGGCTAGTAAAATAGGACTTGAAATTAACAAGGAAAAAAAACACAAAAATAATGAAAATTCTAATTAACCACGAAGGAAAAATATATTTAGAAGGAACAACTGTTGAAGAAGTAAACCAATTTGCATATATCAGCAGCTACATAGACCAGGATAATGACACCAGAAAGGAAATTAGAATTCGAATTGCAAAAGCAGCAATGACCTTCAAGAATCATGAAACTTATGGCATTCAAAAGTTATAAGAACAAAAACCAAGTTAAGATTATTCAATTCAAATGTAATATCCACCCTCATTTACGCATGTGAAAGCTGGAAAACAACTAAAGAAATAGACAAGAAATTAGACTCTTTTGAAAATAAATGCCTAAGGAAAATACTCAGTATAAAATGGAATGAATTCAAGAACAATGCAGAGATAAGGCAGATGAGCAAACAACCTATCTCATGGGTGATCAGAACAAGAAGATAGACATATATCGGTCATGTGCTGAGACAAAGCAATCAGAGAATCCCAAAACAGGCTATCAGGTGGAACACATAAGGCCAAAGAAAAAATGGTCGACCAAGTGAAACTCTAAAGAGGACATTGTTAAGAGAGGCCAGCTTAGTGTGAAATAACATCCCTTGATGAGGTTGAAAAGCTCGCCGAAAACAGGAAATCTTGGCAATCTACTATGTGACATTTAATGGCACGGGAATGATGTAAGACGTAAGAAGAAAAGAGGAAAGAGGAGAGAAATAACAAAATATTGTTTATTTGAAGGAAATGACAAAATATTGTCTAAAAAAGAGAGAATTTAAGGATGTATTCTTATACAAACAAGAGATGTACTCACTATTCAATATTAATTCATATTCAAAACAAAAATGACAAAATGTGAATATTCAGAAGTAAAAGAAAATTGTAATTTAAACATATTTCTCCTGAACTGCTCAACACTGAGACCAAAATAATATTTCAGGCAAAATAATATTTCATTGAAATTTTCCATTTGTAAGTGGTATCTACTTTGTCTGCAAACTTTCAGAGCAGTGCAAGACTGTATATAAGGGAAAAAACATTTCAATGTGAAATTCCAAATAATAATAATAATAATAATAATAATAATAACAATAATAGCATATCTGGCACATTCGTTCTAGTCTAGATCTATTACTGGTCACACTATATGAATTTGTATTTATCTACACCTAGAAAATGAAATGTTCATATTCAGTCCAAATACTAAAATGTAATATTCTGTACATATTTAAAGAAAAGTGAAAATTTTTCAGCTTATTTTATTTAATGACACAAGAAAGTTTGGTTCATAAAATTTAGTGGCTATTGAAAGAAATAATCACTCTACACATCTCATGTTTGAACATGTTGACCATGTGATAACAGAAGCTCACAAAGGTCTATCAGCTATGAAGGTCATGGCAGCTGCCAACACTGAGCATAGGCTATTATTACTTCTGGACCAGGGACTGGCCCTTGCATCCATTGAGTACATCCTAGCCATCCTCACTGTCAACCCTGCGCAGATCGAAAAACATGAAAAATGAAGCCATGTACATCATCTTGAGCTGTACGAGTGATACTTCCTATGTAGCGATGAGATACCTCCTTGATCTCCCAACCATGAATCACAGGATCAAGATATGGAGGGTGCATGCATAGCTCAAGATATGGAGGGTGCATGCATAGCTCAAGGTATGGAGGGTGCATGCATAGCTCAAGATATGGAGGGCGCATGCATAGCTCAAGATATGGAGGGCGCATGGATAGCTCAAGATATGGAGGGTGCATGTATAGCTCAAGATAAGCACAGATAAGGAGCACCTACTGCACCAAGAGCTCTTAGTTAAAAGAAAAGGCTGACAGGCTAAAGATGGATGGGTCATGCATAAGATGTCATCAAGCAGGTCTATAAACTTAACAATATCAACACCAGGAAGGAATGGCTACCTGTACCTCCAGCGTTCAGGGGCAACTTCCCTTGCATTGTCAGGTTTGACAAGAGTAGCAGAGAGCAGAATTCACTTGCTGTGAGGTCAACAGTGAAAACTCCAGTGAAGCAGATGTTATTTATACAGATGGGTCCGTTGTGCAATATCAAAGGAGTGCACAGGCATTCACAGCACACTCAGTGGGCAGAACAACCAGGAAGCCAGCGATGCCTTCACTATGACCACAAGTAGCATGACGATGGAGGTGATGGTGGTGATGGAAGCATTTGTCAGGCTGGAGTCACTAGACCATGCTCGGGTCTCCTTACTAAATGATTGGATGAATATGATCTGGAAGGTTGAGGCAGGTTCTATACAGAGGCAGTGGTTTAACTCATTGCAAGGCCACCTTCACATGTCCCTGGGCATGTGGCCACCAAGGGAAATGAGAGAGCTGATAGGTTGACTGACTTTGTCATCATTGCAGATGGACAACAAATAGATCGAGCTGATATTGTTAATGCACTCAGACAGATAGACAGAACGAAAGTCTTCTTCTTCTTCTTCTTCGTTCGCTTCTACCACCAAGACTGCCATGTGATCCTACTGAATTTATTCCTGTGGTCCTCGATAGGTCCTGTGGTCCCCGAAAGGACTATATGATATTCACGAGAGGATCACAAGAGATTCAGAGTATCGCAGGGCTTGAGCCTATATTTTCGGTGGGTCTCAGAAGCGGGATTGCGTGACACCGTGGTTTTCGTTGCACCAGTTTAGTCTAGAGTTGGACTTTCTCACCGGAAAACCTAGACATGTTTTGGATATCAGTATATCCCCGCTGGGTGAAAGATGGTAGCTCATCCAGGCTAGAGTTGGACTTTCTCACCGGAAAACCTCGACGTATTTTGAGATACCCGTATATCACCGCCGGGTGAGAGGTGGTTGCCCATCCAGTCCAGAGTTGGACTTTCTCACCAGAAAACCTCAGCGTGATTAGGATACGCATACATCCCTGCCGGGTGAGAGGTAGTTGCCTATCCAGACTGCCCTGGTTCAGTGTCTCAGACTTCAGGATTTTGTGGTCGTGGCCACTACCCTTCCTAGTTGTGATCAGGACGGAGCTTTTATCCAGGAGGACGAATCCTCGCCACTAGTGACTTTCACCCCTGGTTTGAGCCGGTTTAGGCATATTATCCCAGTATGGGCTTGTTTAAGACGTGACCGACCTCTAGAGCGGAGGTACCGTGACGTGCATAGCCATCAAGTTTCACCCCTGGTGTAAACAGGTTTAGGCATATTTCACCATTATGGGTGTATTTCACACGTGACCGACCTCTAGAGCAGAGGTGTTGTGGTATGAGCAGCTCTTGCCGCAATACTACTGGACATACCAATTAAACTTCACTTTATCCTTTCCATCACTTTTTGACTTCAGCGCCACACGGCAACCCTAATTCCTTTTCCGCATTTTCTTCCTTGGCCGGAAGGAGTTTCACTCCACTCGCGGCTTCCGAAGAATATCGCCAGCAAAGTAGTGAAGGACTTCAAGAGCAGGAAATCCACATCCCTGTATATACTGGGGGAGCTGGGAGTACAGACATGAAGATATATGAAAGAAATACTGGACACACGAGAGGACTTGTCAACCAACACAGGATGGGCACTATCAGCTGCAGGACACTGATGGTTATGTTGAAGAGGGATCTGAGCATCAGTGGACATGTCTGGAGTGCAGTGATGATAACCCAGACTATAAACCCTAAACCATAATCTCATTTCTGGGCTGTATCCATTTTTCTATGTACATATCAGTCTTCTTGGTGTATTTAGTAAGATTATTTTTTAATGCAAGAATTTCTGTCCAGTAATTATAATGGAATATTACTTTCTTTAAAAAAATTAACAGAGAATACAGAATATCCTAGAGCACAAGCCTTAGCAGAAAGTGCAGTGCAGGACAGACAACATTTATTGGAATCTAAATCTAGCTCCCAACCATCAATGTCTGAGGTAACAACACTGTCACAACAAAGATGCATCACAGAGTCTGGACCAGGTTGGTTAGTGTAAGGTTTTAGGCATAACTGTCTGTAAGGAAAACAAATGAAGTAAGACACATACAAAAAATTCAGCATTCATTTTACAGAAACAGTTGGGTATCAGGGGACATAAAGGTCAGGGGATCAGTTTGCAGAAACTCCTCCGCAGGGTACATACTGTAGTTGGACCACAGTGAACAATATAAGCTTTCCTGGCATCATCACTGTAGGCTTTCCAGCCGTGGAAACTTTCCTACAAATCACCAGTGTAAATTTGCCTACCAATCACCAGTGTAAATTTGCCTACAAATCACCAGTGTAAATTTGCCTACCAATCACCAGTGTAAATTTGCCTACCATTTATCAGTGTAAATTAGCCTCGACATATCAATATAAGCTTGCCTACCAGCTTTTTCTAGCCAAACACAAAGACCACCAAAACCTTAAGGAAACCTGGTTTTACACATTAGCTCTGCAAGTTTGAAAAGTTCTGTCACAAGTTTACCAGATTTGTGTGTGTTTCTCACACATATTTCCCAGATCTGTGTGTATGTTTCTCACACAAGTTTCTGAGATCTGTGTGTATGTTTCTCACACAAATGTCCCAGATCTGTGTGTATTTTCTCACACAAGTTTCCCAGATTTGTGTTTATTTTCTCACACAAGTATCTCATATTTGTGTGTATGTTTCTCACACTAATTTACCAGATCTGTGTGTATTGTTTCTCACACTAATTTCCCAAATCTGTGTGTATGTTTCTGTTTATATTGAAGTTCTGCACTTATTTCATGAAAGCTTGTGGCCTTTAACTGTCAATATTATGTAATACATTCTTCTGCTGAATTATGAGTTTCTGATTCAAAAAAATACCAGATTTGTAAGTTTCCCTTTCTTATATCTTATATCTTATATCCTTCCCGTGCCGTTAGACGTCACATAGGGCTCGCAAAGTAGTTCGCCAATTTTTCCTGTCTTCGGCGAGTCTTTCAACCTCATCAAAGGATTCTATGCCTGTCAACTTGGCCTCTCTTATAATGTTCTCTTCAGAGTTTCACGCGGTCTGCCCCTCTTTCTTCGGCCTGTTGTGTTCCACTTGATAGCTTGTTTTGGGATTCTCTGCTCATTTCTTCTCATCAAGTGGCCAACATATGTCCATCTCCTTTTCCTGATCACCCGTGAGACTGGTTGTTGTTCAGTCATCTGTCTTATCTCTGCATTGTTCTTGAATTCATTCCACTTGATGCCGAGTATTTTCCTTAGGCATTTGTTTTCAAAAGAGTCTAATTTCTTTTCTATTTCTTTAGTTGTTTTCCAGCTTTCGCATGCATAAATGAGGGTGGATATTACATTTGAATTGAATAGTCTTAACTTGGTTTTTGTGCTTATAACTTTTGAATTCCATATGTTCTCAAGATTCTTGAAGATTGATGCTGCTTTTGCAATTCTGATCCTAACTTCGTTTCTAGTGTCACCATCCTGGTCTATGTAGCTGCCAAGGTATGCAAATTGATTGACTTCTTCAATATCTGTCCCTTCTATGTGTATTTTTCCATTTTGATTGATGGGAATTTTCATTATTTTTGTTTTGTCCTTGTTAATTTCAAGTCCTATTTTGCTAGCCAGTGAAGATAGGCTATCCCTTTGGTGGCATTTTTTTCATCACATCTTAGTAAATATTCAAATGACAACACAACAATTTTGTTTTTCTTAACAGAGAAAGATTTTCTACATCAAGTTTTGTCAAGGGTTGGAGTGAGTGAAGCAGCCATCTGTTCCCTTCATAACAAATTGGAGAAAGTCACAGAGCAACAGTCAGATATGGACAAAAAATTTGAGGACATTATAACCAAGTTATTAAACATAAATGAACAGTTGAGTGATCTATCAGTGGCTGACAAACAACAAAACAAAAAACTGAAGGAACACACAAACATAATTAATGAGAAACAAGATGAGATACAGAAAAAACAGGAATCCAAATTTAAGAATTTAGAGAAAATAGTCAAGAAATTGTCTACAAAACAAGCCAAACTAAGAGATGACATGAATGAAGAACTAGAGAGAAAGATAAGTGATAACTCAGAACTTGTCCAGTGTAAAATCTCAGATCTAGAGGCTTGGCTTGAAGAAACAGATTCTTCAGTCAAAGATTTGCTGAACAGAGTGGGGTCACAGGAGCAGGTCACACAGTCTCTATGTACAAAAGTGGACACTAACATAGACACACTTAAGACAGTCTCAACAAGACCAGAGGGAAATGTTGAAATGTTGAGAGAGTTTGAAGACAAGCTACAGGTGACAGAGACAAGAATCAGGGAAGAGCTGGAGAAACTGGGAGAGCAATTTCAACAAACAGAGACAAGTGTAAGTTATGGGTCTTTGTTTACAGCATCATGTATCCAGTGTAAGTTATGGGTCTTTGTTTACAGCATCATGTATCCAGTGTAAGTTATTGGTCTTTGTTTACAGCATCATGTATCCACTGTAAGTTATGGGTCTTTGTTTACAGTATCATGTATCCTGTTTATTTGATTGGTTTGTGATTTTGCAGTACTAGTTTTGTATCACGAAAACCATATACAAAGCAGATGACAGGTAACTTCAGCACAAGATGTGAGAGTGCAGTAAGGACACATAAGGGGCAACTGGTCAATGGAGAAAGAGAAAAAATTGAAAGATGGAGATCTTTAACACTCTACTAAACAGTACACAAGCAGTACAAACAATAGACATACCTGAAGCAAAAATGGAACTAAACATCAATACAGGACCAATAACAATAAGTGAAATAAAGGAGGCAATAAAGAAGCTAAAATTAGACAGAGCACCAGGTGAAGATGAAATTACTGTTGAGATGTTGAAACCAGAAGAAACAGAAACACCAAAACAACTTTGCCGGATACTACAACAAATTTGGGATCTAGAAAAAGCTGAAGAGGAGTGCTTCTTCTTCTTCTTCTTCTTCGTTCGCACTGTCTGTCTATATCTGCAGTCCTGTCTCTTGGATAAATTTCACTGTTTTTTGTCATTCATGTATGGAACCATAGAGCTTATCTTCTTTAGTGGTTTCACTGGGCCAGTAATTATTTCTCAGTGACTCGTAGTTGATGCAGTTCTGGAGGATATGTTCCACAGTTTGGGGCACCTGGGCACATGTACATAGATTAGTAAGAGGAGTGCAAAACTGGCCTTATAGTAAAACTACCAAAGAAGGGTGACCTAGAGAGGCATTACCCTACTGCCACTCACCAGTAAATTATTTTGCAGATTAATCATCAACAGAATTGTACCAGCACTTGAGGGAAAACTTCGGAAAGAGCAGGCAGGATTTAGGAAAGGAAGATCATGCATAGACCACATATTTGTACTTAGACAAATATTAGAACAGGCAAATGAGTGGCACAGCACAGAGGACATCAATAGCAGACTTACTAGAGCAAACCAGGCTTTTGCAATGCTGCAGACTATATGGAAATCTAAAAAACTAATCATAAATATGAAAATCAGGATATTTAAGAGTAATGTTCCAAGTGTACTACTCTATGGAAGTGAATTCTAGAAAATCACCAAAACAATAGAAAACAAGTTGAATTCTTTCCAGACTAAATGTTTACGAAGAGTTAGAAAAATATTTTGGCCAAACACCATAAGAAATAACATCTTGTTGGCAGAAATGCAGATGAAGCCACTGACAGCAATTATTGAGGAGAGACGCTGGCGATGGTTGGGATATGTGCTCCGAATGACTGACAACTCACTACCAAAAATAGCACTAAGATGGACACCACAGGGGAACAGAAGTAAGGGTAGACCAAAAGAGACATGGACAAGAACAACAGAAAGGATGTTGAGCAATAAAGGGCTCACCTGGGCAAGAGCAGAAAAAAAGGCAAAGGACAGGCATTTGTGGAAAACCCTTGAGGAAGCCCCATGTGCCCTGGGCACTTAAGGTTCAGAGAGAAAGAGAGAGAGAGAGAGTTTTGTATTTCCAATAGCAGTTGAAACATCACTGCCTGGAGTATGTGACTGTGTGAAATGATAATAAACATAACAATGACAAAAGTATTACAAATCTAAATAGTTTTGATTGCATCTTATTGCTTTCAGTCATCAGTTTGACTTCACATTTGTTATGTTATTCCTCATTCAGAGATTTCACGTGAAATATCATGTCACTCCATCTTTGTTTGATAAACTTTTTGAAGCTTAACCACAAATGACATGGGCACAAAAAAAAATATCGTCACATAAACTGTTGACACTTCTAAAAAAATGTGTATCTGTATTGTTATTTTCTAAAGGCCTTTTTAAATTTATGATATGGCCATGTTCATCTGTATAAATTATGATCACTTTCCCCATCAATATAAATCATGTTCACTTCCTCCATCAATATAAATCATCACTTCCCCCATCATTATAAATCATGATCACTGCCCCCATCAATATAAATCATGATCATTTCCCCCTAAATATAAATCATGATCACTTCCCCCATAAATATAAATCATGATCACTTCCCCCATAAATATAAATCATGATCACTTCCCCCATCAATATAAATAATGATCACTTCCCCCATCAATATAAATCATGATCACTTCCCCCATAAATATAAATCATGATCACTTCCCCCATAAATATAAATCATGATCACTTCCCCCATCAATATAAATCATGATCACTTCAGTCAGTGACCCTGCTCTTCCCTCCCCCCTCCTCACAGTCTGTCATCTTCTGTAGATATATCAAAACATACCTTTTCTTCCTCCTGCAGTGGTGATTCAGTGACTTTCTCTACTCACTTTCAATGAAGAGGTCCATATTATTCAGGACTTGGTTTCTTTGTCATTTTTTTAAAAGTTGATAAATGACTTCCTTTTTTAACTTAAAAGCTATGCTTTTTTAAAAATTATTTTTCCCTTCCACTTTTTTTGTTTTTCATTTCTTATTCTTTTGTTTGTTATCATTTACTTCTATTTTATTATTGTGCTCCTTCTCATTTTGTTTACATTATCATTTTTTGTTTTAAAAAACTATTTAGAAGTGTTTCATTCCTTTCATCAGTTGAAGATTGTGTGCCAGCTGCTGGTGGACAGACTTAAGCCTTTAGAACAGTTAAGAAGTGTACTCAATCAAAGAGCCAGGACACAAGGTGACAATGCCAGACAGGTAAAACAATCACTTTTTAAAACAGATGTGGCATTATTCACCACAAGCTGATAGGGTCCGACCATTTCATAAGTCACTGTGCAAAAATGTGTTTATTTTTTAAATTAGTTCTCATTTTCTAAACAAAAAAAAAAAAAAAACCTCAGTTTCAGTGTTTACCATCTTGTTTTTTTTCCTCGTGAGTGCTTGGAGTTGATCTTTGCTGCCAGTATAGTGAAAATGTTGAAGCATGAGCATCATGTCTAAAGAAGAGTGGGTTAATGTGGCCATCAGATACAGAGTGAAGTTATAGAGCTAGAAAATGTGCCGTGCTTCTCTAGAGATTCCGTGAGGTCCATAGCAATACTTTACCCAGTTGGCCAGGCACGACTTACTCCTGGGAGCACTAACATAGAGAGATAGGACAAGGAGCACTAACATAGAGAGATAGGACAAGGAACACTAACATAGAGAGATAGGAGAGGGAACACTAACA
Source organism: Achatina immaculata (assembly GCA_009760885.1). NCBI lineage: Eukaryota > Metazoa > Mollusca > Gastropoda > Stylommatophora > Achatinidae > Lissachatina > Lissachatina immaculata. The sequence continues at coordinate 31,785,932 of CM019710.1, read as the reverse complement.
TAGAGAGATAGGAGAGGGAACACTAACATAGAGAGATAGGACAAGGAGCACTAACATAAAGAGATAGGATAAGGAGCACTAACATAGAGAGATAGGACAAGGAACACTAACATAGAGAGATAGGACAAGGCACACTAACATAGAGTGATAGGAGAGGGAACACTAACATAGAGAGATAGGACAAGGAACACTAACATAGAGAGATAAGACAAGGAGCACTAACATAAAGAGATAGGATAAGGAGCACTAACATAGAGAGATAGGACAAGGAGCACTAACATAGAGAGATAGGACAAGGAATACTAACATGAAGAGATAGGACAAGGAGCACTAACATAGAGAGATAAGACAAGGAACACTAACATAGAGAGATAGGACAAGGAGCACTAACATAAAGAGATAGGATAAGGAGCACTAACATAGAGAGATAGGACAAAGAGCACTAACACAGAGAGATAGGACAAGGAATACTGACATGAAGAGATAGGACAAGGAGTACTAACATAGAGACATAGGACAAGGAACACTAACATAGAGAGATAGGACAAGGAGCACTAACATAAAGAGATAGGACAAGGAGCACTAACATAGAGAGATAGGACAAGGAGCACTAACATAGAGAGATAGGACAAGGAATACTAACATGAAGAGATAGGACAAGGAACACTAACATAGAGAGATAGGACAAAGAACACTAACATAGAGAGATAGGAGAGGGAACATAGAGAGATAGGAGAGGGAACACTAACATAGAGAGATAGGACATGGAGCACTAACATAGAGAGATAGGAGAAGGAACACTAACAAAGAGAGATAGGAGAGGGAACACTAGAGAGATAGGAGAGAGAACACTAACATAGAGAGATAGGAGAGGGAACACTAACATAGAGAGATAGGAGAGGGAACACTAGAGAGATAGAACAGGTAACACTAATATAGAGAGATAGGACAAGGAACACTAACATAGAGAGATATGAGAGGGAACACTAACATAGAGAGATAGGAGACGGAACACTAGAGAGATAGGAGAGGGAATACTAACATAGAGATATAGGAGAGGGAACACTAGAGAGATAGGAGAGGGAACACTAACATAGAGAGATAGGACAAGGAACACTAACATAGAGAGATAGGAGAGGGAACACTAACAAAGAGAGATAGGAGAGGGAACACTAACATAGAGAGATAGGACAAGGAACACTAACATAGAGAGATAGGACAAGGAACACTAACATAGAGAGATAGGACAAGGAACACTAACATAGAGAGATAGGACAAAGAACACTAACATAGAGAGATAGGAGAGGGAACACTAACATAGAGAGATAGGAGAGGGAACACTAACATAGAGAGATAGAATGTATAAAGCAGGAAAAAGTAGGAGCAGCTTTATTACTTAACGATTACAAAGTTGCGACGTTTCGGCGTGAGCCTTAATCATACAAAAACATACAGGACGAAGAAGTAGAGAGAGGAGATAAAGTATGGATTCACATGAATGCTATTTAAAATAATTTTAAAAATAAATAAATAAATAAATAAATAATAATAATACTAAATAAATAAATTTAAAAAAAAATTTTTTTTTTCTAAAGAGTACTTAGCTGTAAATTGTAAGGTGTGGCTTGTCCGGTTTTGTGTGTCAGGAATGGATTTAGTAAAACGTGGAGACTTTAAATAGAGACCTGTGACATGTGGTCGGTGGGTTGTAACTGGGGGTGGTGGATGGGGAACCGGGGAAGGGAGAGAGAGTGTGTGATGTAATATTGACCTAGCTAGGAGAAGTTGAAACAGATGACTGGGGAAGAGGGGTTGCAGAGTGATGCTGTGAGGAAGTTTGAAAAGTAAGAGATAGGACTGGGACCACTAAGATAGGACAGGGTTTTGTTTCACTGGTCCAGACACTTGTGCTGTAACTCAGTCACAGTCATCTTCATTTCTAAATGTTTGCAACATAGTGAAAGATGATAGAGAGTAGAATGTTGAAGTTTACTGAAAGATGATAGATAATAGAATGTTAAAGCATACTGAAAGATGATAGAGAGTAGAATGTTGAAGCATACTGAAAGATGACAGAGTGTAGAATGTTGAAGCATACTGAAAGATGACAGAGGGTAGAATGTTGAAGCATACTGAAAGATGACAGAGGGTAGAATGTTGAAGCATACTGGAAGATGATAGAGAATAGAATGATGAAGTATAGTGAAAGATGATAGAGAGTAGAATGTTGAGGTATAATTAAAGATCATTGAGAATAGAATGTTGAAATATAGTGAAAGATGATGGAGAGTGAAATGTTGAAATATAGTGAAATATGATAGAGAGATGTTGAATGTTGAAGTATAATGAAAGATGATAGAGAGTAGAATGTTGAAGCATAGTGAAGATGATAGATAGTAGAATGTTGAAGTATGGTGAAAGATGATATAGAATATAATGTTGCAGTATGGTAAAAGGTGATAGTAGACTATTGAAGTACAGTGAAAGATGATAGTAGAATGTTGAAGTATAGTTAAAGATGATAACAGAATGTTGCAGTATGATGAAAGATTATAGTAGAATGTTGCATTACAGTGAAATATGATAGTAGAATGTTGCAGTATGATGAAAGATGATAGCAAAATGTTGAAGTATAGTGAAAGATGATTATTTATATTATTTGGATGATCTGTGTCAGATTTTAAACTAACAAGTTAGCAGATAAGCTTTTAGCAGATTACTATTTTAGTATTAGAACTTAGAGAAGAAATATGACTATAGAAAAAAGAATGTAGAGAGTAAATATGATTCTGGAGAAAGGGAACGTTAAAATGAGAAAGAAAATTTGAGTCAAAAACATGTGGTTCCAGCACTCCATTGAAGTACAGTGAAAGATGATAGTAGAATGTTGAAGTATAGTTAAAGATGATAACAGAATGTTGCAGTATGATGAAATATTATAGTAGAATGTTGCATTACAGTGAAATATGATAGTAGAATGTTGCAGTATGATGAAAGATGATAGCAGAATGTTGAAGTATAGTGAAAGATGATTATTTATATTATTTGGATGATCTGTGTCAGATATTAAACTAACAAGTTAGCAGATAAGCTTTTAGCAGATTACTATTTTAGTATTAGAACTTAGAGAAGAAATATGACTATAGAAAAAAGAATGTAGAGAGTAAATATGATTCTGGAGAAAGGGAACGTTAAAATGAGAAAGAAAATTTGAGTCAAAACCATGTGGTTCCATATTCCTGAATGCAATGGTTCTCAAGTACTAGGTGGCTTCTGTCATCAGAGTGACATTGTTTAAAGTCAAGTTCTACTCTTTCCTCTGATGAATGAATGTGATTGAGTGAAAGCTGTATGATGAAGGGCACAATGTTAGATTGGCCGGCATGCCCAATTCTTAACACTTCGAAAATAAAGTATGTTCATTCATTCACCTGTAAATTATTTTCCAGAACCCTCTCCCTGCATTAGATTACAGACCCTCTACCCAAACTATATTAATCTATTCCACTCACTCTTTTCTCATTGCTCCCTTTCTGATAGCTGCTTTCTCCACACCCTCTTTACCATCTAGCTATCACACATCCCAAGTCTTCATTTTAACATTCACAATATTCTACCACATGCACTCCTGGATGCAGCATCTTTCAAGTCACAGCTAAGTGCTATCTTTTTTTTCACATTCCTGTGTTTTGTTTATCATTCATGTGAATGTATGTTTTATCATCTTTCCTTATTTCTTTATCATGTATGTTTTTGTATGACTAAGGTGTAAATTGAAACATCACAAATGTGTGTCCGTTAATTAATAAAGCTGTCCCCACTTTTGTTTTAGTTTTAACATTTTGTTACCACAACTTTACTGCAGTGGCTTCATGTGTATTTATATATTTAGTTTTATGTATACTTTTTATATCTTATATCTTATATCCTTCCCATGCCATTAAATGTCAAATAGGGCTTGCAAGGTAGTTTACCAATTTTTCCTGTCTTTGGTGAGTCTTTCAATCTCATCAAGGGATTTTATGCATGTTAATTTGGCTTCTCTTAACAATGTCCTCTTCAGAGTTTCATGCGGTCTGCCTCTTTTTCTTTGGCCTGTTGTGTTCCACTTGATAGCTTGTTTTGGGATTCTCTGATTGTTTCTTCTCATCATGTGACCAATATATGTCCATCTCTTTTCCTGATCACCCATGAGACTGGTTGTCATTCAGTCATCTGTCTTATCTCTGCATTGTTCTTGAATTTGTTCCACTTGATGCTGAGTATTTTCCTTAGGCATTTGTTTTCAAAAGAGTCTAGTTTCTTGTCTATTTCTTTAGTTGTTTTCCAGCTTTCGCATGCATAAATGAGGTGGGTATTACATTTGAATTGAATAATCTTAACTTGGTTTTTGTGCTTATAACTTTTGAATGTCATATGTTCTCAAGATTCTTGAAGATCAATGCTGGTTTTGCAATTCTAATTTCCTTTCTGATGTCACCATCCTGGTCTATGTAGCTGCCTAGGTATGCAAAGTGATTTACTTCTTCAATATCTGTCAATTCTATGTGTATTTTTCCATTTTAATTAATGGGAATTTTCATTAATTTTGCTTTGTACTTGTTAATTTCAAGTCCTATTTTGCCAGCCAGTGAAGACAGGCTATCTGTTTTCTCTTGCATAGAATTCACATTGTTACTGATAAGAGTTATGTCATCAGCAAAATCAAGATCTTCTAGTTGGGTCCCATGTACCCAGTCAATACCTGTGTTACCTGTGCAACCATTTTTTGTTATGAAGTCTATTGTAATTCCAAAAAGTAAAGGAGACAGTATACATCCTTGTTTCACACCTGTTTCAATCTGGAACCATTCACTCATCCCTTCTTCTGTTTTGACTGCACAAACATATCCATTGTAGAAGTCCTTAATAATGTTGAGAATTTTAGATGGTATGCCATATAGACTTAAAATTATCCATAATGAATCTCTATGTATGCTATCAAATGCCTTTTTAAAGTCTATGAAGTTCAGTATTAATGGTTTCTGCTTTTCAATATGTTCTTCAAGTACTATTCTAAGAGTAAAGATCTGGTCCATCAGCTTCTCCCATTGTGAAATCCTGCTTGTTCTTCTCTCATTGCTGTATCCATTATTTCTTTAAGTCTATTCAAAATGACACTGCAAAATACTTTTGACAGAACTGATATTAAGGTTACTCCTCTCCAATTGTTACAGTCACTAAGGTTGCCTTTTATTTTTTGATATTTTAACAATAATTCCTTTTTTCCATTTAGAAGGGACCTTTTCTTCTTTCCAAATCTTGTTAAACATTCTCTGTAGTTGTCTCATGTTGTCACTATTGATAGCTTTTAACATTTCAGATGTTATTTCACCTTCACCTGCAGCTTTTTTGTTAGCCATTAAATTCACTGCTGTTTCAATTTCATGCAATTTACTTTCATCTAGGTTGACATTTAGTTGTGGGGCTGGTAAGTCAGTTTCAAGGTTTAACAATTCTTTTGGGTGTGGTCGATTAAGTATTTCTTGGAAGTGTTTGGCCCATCTTTGCTTTTGGTCTTTAATTTGATGTCAATAGGGTTCCAGATTTGCTAAGGACTGGTCTTTCTTTAGATGTAATAGTACCTGTTGGCCTTTTTTATATGTTATATAAACTTTTGCCGTCTCCTGTTTTTGCTGCTTTCTCTGCCTCTTTTGTAATATTGTCTATGTATTCTCTTTTATCCCTTCTAGCTGAACTTTTTACTTTCTTGTCTATTTCTTTGTATGTTGCTTTTGCCAGATCTTTTTGAAGATCTGTTTTTACATTCAACATGTCTAATTTGACTGCTCGTCTTTCATGTATATACTTCCATGTGTTTTCTAATATCCATGCTTTTCTATTTGGTTTTTCCGTCTAGCGCCTGCTTTTGCTGCTGTGATTATTGCTGTGCTGTAAGAATTCTATAATTCACCTATACCTATCACCTCTAGTTCACTGGGTGTTGTGGAATGATTAACAAATTCCTGATTGAAATTACTGTTAGTATTCTCTTCTTGTAGGCTGTGGCTGTTTATCTTTCTGTGTATTGTATGTGTACTTATATCCAAATTATTTGTGTACTCCAATGTCTATAAGACTGCAAAAGTTTTTTATATAGCTTCATTTCAACAGCTCCATAATTAGAGTTTTTTGTACGCAGTCCAGCAATTTTTCCTGCTGAACTATTTTCTGTTGGACAGTCATTCAAATAACAGAAGAAGGAATGAGCATATAGTTCCAGAATGAAACCAGTGTGAAACAAGAATGTATACTATCTCATTTGTGTTTGAACAGCTGTTGAAGAAGTAAACCATTTTGCATACTTTGGCAACTACAGAATGGTGACACCAGGAAGGAAGTTAGAATTAGAATTGCAAAAGCAGCATTGATCTTCAAGAATCTTGAGAACTTATGCCATTCAAAAGTTATAATCACAAAAACCAAGATAAGACTCTTTAGTTCAAATGTAATATCTACCTTCATTTACACATGTGAAAACTGGAAAACATCTAAAGAAATAGTCAACAAATTAGACTCTTTTGAAAACAAATGTCTAAGGAAAATACTCTGTATAAAGTTGAATGAATTCAAGAACAGTGCACATACAAGACAGATGAGTGAACAACAACCTGTCTCATGGGTGATCAGAAAAAGAAGATGCACATATGTCAGTCATGTGATGAGAATAAACAATCAGAGAATCCTAAAACAAGCTATCAAGTGAAACACAACAGACCAAAGAAAAAGAGACTGCTTGCTCTTCTCTCATTGCAGCATCCACTGTATCTTTAATTATATTCAGAAAGACTTTGGAAAATACTTGTGACACAGCTGAGAGTAAGGTTACTCCTCTCCAATTATTGCAGTCACTAAGGTTGCCATTTTTTTTTTGTTGGGGGGGGGGGGGGGGTATTTTAACAATGATTCCTTTTTTCCATTTTGAAGGGACCTTTTCTTCTTTCCAAATTTTATTAAACATTCTCTGTAGTTGGCTCATTTTGTCACTGTTATTAACTATATCTCTACTATACACACACACACACACACACACACGCACATGCACACACACACGCACGCACGCACCCGCACACACACACATACACATACAGAGACAGATATATATACACTACAAAAACTTAACATTGAAGAAGGCTGGCTAGTAAAGAGGATTAAAGAGAGAAAACTGAAATATTTTGGACACATTAAACGTCATGATAATCTAGATAAGACCATCTTGGAAGGGTACATAACGGGAAAAAGAAAGAGAGGAAGACCAAGGTGAAGATGGCTGCAAGACATCGTTGAGGATCTGCAAATGGATGCATTAGCAGCAGGCCCTCTTGCTCACAACCGAGAGGCCTACAAGAGTGTTGTTTGGGAGGCAAAGTTCTGCAAGGGACATTCAAGTGAATGAATGAATGAATGAATAACTTTTAACATTTCAACTGTTATTTCATCTTCACCTGTAGCTTTGTTGTTAGCCATTAGATTACTGTTGTTTCAGTTTTGTTCAGTGTAACTTCATCTAAGTTGACATTTAGTTGTGGTACTGGTAAGTTGGTTTCAAGGTCTATCAATTCCTTTGGGTGTGGTCGATTAAGTATTTCTTGGAAGTGTTCGGTCCATCTTTGTTTTGGTCTGTACTTGATGTTAATAGTGCTAGTTTTGCTAAGGATTGGTCTTTCTTTTGATGTAATAGTACCTATTAGCCTCTTTTGTATGCTGTATGGAGTTTTGCTGTCTCCTGTTTTTGCTGCTTTCTCTGCTTATTTTGCCATATTGTCTATGCATTCTTTCTTATCTCTTCTGCTGAACTTTTTACTTTATTGTATAGTTCTTTGTATGTTGCTTTTGCCAAATCTTTTCCAAGATCTGTCTTTATGTTCAACATGGCTAATTTGACTGCTCATCTTTCATGGATGTATTTCCATGTGTTTTCTGACATCCATGCTTTTCTATTTGTTTTTGCAGTCCAGCATTTGCTTTTGCTGGTGTGATTATAGCTGTGCTGTATGAATTCCATTCATTCATTCATTTGCATGTCCCTTGCGGAACTTTGCCTCCCAAACAGCACTCCTGTAGGCCTCTCGGTTGTGAGCAAGATGGCCTGCTGCTGTTGTATCCATTTCCAGATCGTCAACGATGTCTTGCAGCCATCTTCGTCTTGGTCTTCCTCTTTTTCTTTTTCCCATTATGTATCCTTCCAATACGGTCTTCTCTAAATTATCATGACGTTTAATGTGTCCAAAATATTTCAGTTTTCTCTCTTTAATTCTCTTCACTAGCCAGCCTTCTTCAATATTAAGCTCTTGTAGTATAGATATATTTGTTTTTTTTTTGTGTCCACGATATTTGGAGAACTCTTCTGTAGCATTTACATTCAAAGGCATTTATGTGTTTCTCAGCTGTTTTGTTAAGTGTCCATGTCTCACAGGCATATGTTGCTATGGGAAAGATGCATGCCCTTAAAAATCTTATTTTTGTGGTTCTGTCTGCTCCTCTCCACAGATTCTTTATTTGTTTTACTTTCTGAAGAGCAATAGATGTCCTCCTTTTAATTTCCCTCATTGTATCTCCATTATTAGTTAGTAGCGATCCAAGATATTCAAAACTCTCCACTTCTTCCAGTTTTTCCTCATGAATTCCATAATTCATCTATATCTATCTCTTCTACCTCACTGAGTACTGTAAAATGATTGGCAAGTTCCAGATTGAAATTCCTGTTAGTATTTTCTTCCTGTAGGCTGAGTGTGTTTGTCTTTCTGGATATTGATTTCTTGTGTTGGCTTTCCAGTTTTAGTCTTATTTTCCCTATAACAAGTTGTGGTCATTGTTGACATCTGCACCGCTATGTGCTCTTATGTGTAAACAACTGGGCATAAAAGGACATGCAGGAACATATGCACTGAAAAGTGTCACAGAAACAGCAGAGGTCTTGTGCTGAACATGCAGCATGGGAACAATGGAGCACTGACCTATAAACACTGTTATAAGTTTGTGGTGACCTCGCCACTATACAGTACATTAACAATGGTTAAACCAGTACAGTGGAAGATAACTTTTTGTACCGTAGTCTGCACAAAAATTACTGAAAGCAGTAGAAATGTGATTTATTAACAGAATGTTGCAAATTCCCTGGACAGCAAAAATAACTAATGGAGAATGTTTGAGAAGAGCTGTATGGACAAAATTCTTGTCAAAAAAATAAGAGAGAGAGACAATATACTTTCATAGGATACGCAATGAGAAGAGGAGGCATTGAAAATATTATAACAACAGAAAAAATAGAAGGAAGAATATCAAGAGGAAGACCAAGAGAAATGATACTGGACAGTCTGACGGGATGGTGTGAGAGGAGATCACCAACTGAGCTGATGGCCTGCGTGAAGGATCGGGTACTCTGGAGAAACATAATAGCCAAAGCCAGTTGGGATGGCACCTTATGATGATGAGTCTGTCTATGAAAAAAACACATTTTCTCTTTATTCTTCATAAGATCTGTACAAAACTTCAAAGTCATGAAACACCAGTCTTTACTCAAAGTAAGATCTTTTAAAAACAGAGACACTAACAAATTAACAGTGAATCTACTGGGTCTTGAATGTATAATAAAAATTAATTTTTGGATTTTACTAAATTCTGTATGAATGAGTGACTGCTGGTGTATTTGATAACGTACATAAGGTGTGTTACTTGTATTTATTTTACTTTACTTTTTCATTTTCATAATGCTCAAACTCTCATGTGTACTGTAACAATGCTCAAACTCTCATGTGTACTATAACAATGTTCAAACTCTCATGTGTACTATAACAATGCTCAAACTCACATCTGTACTATAACAATGCTCAAACTCTCATGTGTACTATAACAATGCTCAAACTCTCATGTGTACTATAACAATGCTCAAACTCTCATGTGTACTATAGCAATGATCAAACTCTCAAGTGTTCCATAACAATGCTCACACTCTCAAGTGAACTATAACAATGATCAAACTCTCAAGTAAACTATAACAATGCTCAAACTTTCATGTGTACTACAACAATGATCAAACTCTCATGTATATTATAACAATGCTCAAACTCTTGGATCTTCAGTTTTTGTTCACAGTGCACCAGTCAACCTGACTCTCTGTGTATCTCTTGCTGTTGTCACTTTATCATTCTCTTACTTCATCTTTTCTTCGTCTTTGATTTTCATCAGTTACTACTTTCTCTGGACATGGCCACAGTGTTTTAATTGTCTGTTTTTAATATTTTTAATTTCCTTTTTGTCATTTTCTGTTTTTCCTATACTTCTTCATCTTTTCTGCCCATGATGTATACTCTGTTGTGCTGTATCTACACATTATGTTATTCTTTACACATTGTACTGTTCTTTATATTTGTACATTACATTGTTCTGTTTATCTGCACATCATATTATTCTGCTTATCTGCATTCTATTGTTCTGTATATCTGCACATTATATTGTTCTGTATATTTTTAATGTGTAGAATCTTTATTTTCTTTACCATTTTCTCGTTTCATGTCCATGTTTCTGTGCTTTACAATGCTTCCCTCGTTATATCATTGCTTTCATGCACACAGATTATAGTTAATGTGCAGATATTTTAGATGTAATGGCTCTGTTTGAAGTTTCTCCATAGACACAATGATATAACCCTGCAAATGAAAATGGTTTGACATCATAATAAAAGTGTGTGTTCAAAGTTTAAAGTTATCATAATAAAAGTGTGTTTAAACTTATCACGAGCTACTGAGCTTAGTGCTATGGCACCACCGTGAGCTGTGAACTTCACTCAGACAGCCTTGATTATTCTTCCTTATGTCTACCTGGCCAATGGTGAACTATGATGGTCTTTGTGTGTTCTGGTTCATGGCACCTTAGTTATGGAGTTTGTGTCGAGAGAGATGCTGACTAGTTTCTCATGTGGACTGTTGTAGTCACTTAAATGGTATCTTCACTGGCTGGCTCATCATCAAGGGCTGATGCGAAGGACCATTGGTGAACATTCTGTGTGATATTCACTGGCACAGGTGGTGCAGTGATTATGGGAGCATCTTGTTTGCGATGATACCGAGAACCTAATATTGGATACTGAATACTAAATACTGAATTATCATGATAAAAGTATGTGTGTGCTCAAAGTTTAAAATCAGCAGAGTAGAAGTGTTTTTAAACTGATAATGATAAAAGTGTGTTTTTAAAGGTTAAATTTATTTCAGTTAGTAAAATAAGATGTTATGTTCCATCTAGACATTTTTTGTAGCATGTGAGCTCACTTTAATAAAGATTTTATAAATCTGAAAATGCTAAAGTCAATGAAAAGTTTATAACTGATTTTGATAAATGTTGAAGTAATAATATTTTCTGCTATCTCAGTAAATAACCATTACCATAGTTTATTACTGTTGACTGAAAGTGGTGTGAGATGTGAAATAACATGGCATGCAAGATCAGGATACTGACTATGATACATGAAGTAGTATGATGTGAAAGATCAGGAAACTGACTGATGTATGAAATAATATAACATTTTATTATATGAAAGATTAGAATACTGACTATCATATGTGAAATAATATGATATGTTAGATCAGGATACTGAGAGTGAGATGTGATTATATGATGTTGTATAACTGAAAACTGTAATCCCCAGCTGAGAGAGTTTGCGAAGGAAGAAATAGCCATATCTCAAAAAAAGAATACACAGTTTGGTAAGTTGTTCTCATTCTTCTGTTCTTTGTTTTGTTTTTGTTTATTATGTTGTTTTATATTATGTAGTTTTATATAATGTTGCTTTATTTTGTTGTTTTATATTAATTTGTTTTGTATTATGTTGTTTTGTATTATGTTGTTTCATCACACATAAAAGAATTTATTTTTTGTACTACTGCTAAATTAAGTGATGATTCTTTGCAACAAACTTAGACAAGTATTTCACTAAGCAACAAACCTAGACAAGAATTTGACTAAGCAACAAACCTAGACAAGAATTTGACTGAGCAACAAACCTAGACAAGAATTTGACTGAGCAACAAACCTAGACAAGAATTTAAATGAGCAACAAACCTAGACAAGAATCTGACTGAGCAACAAACCTAGACATGAATATGACAGAGCAACAAACTTGGGAAAGAATTTGACTTTGCAACAAACTTAGACAAGTATGTGAATGAGCAACAAACCTAGACAAGAATTTGATCGAGTTTAGAACTGAAACAGCTGCTTACTAGAGGCTAGAAATTAATAGGAATCCACACAAATACATTAGAAAGCAATCTAGGCAAGATATCAAGAATTAGAGATCAGCCTGATTTAACCTAAATGTAGTATGAAGATGACATCCTGCTATATGGTTTGGAGTTTGGGTTATGACCAAGACAATACAACAGATGATACAAACATTAATGAACTACTGCTTGAGGAGGATTTTAAACATTAAATGGCAGGATAAAATCAGGAATAATGAGGTCTGAAAAGGGCAGGACAAGAACCTATGAACCTACAAATCATATCAAGGAAATGGAGGTGGATTGGTCTGAGAAAACCCGACACTAACATAGTTAGACAGGCACTGACATGGAATCCTCAAGAAAATTGAAAATGAGGAAGACCTAGACTTACTTGGAAAAGAGAAATTATGACAATGCTCAGAGACATTTTTTCTCTGTACAGTGAGAATATTCTAAGAATGATCATCACAGAACCATGCATAAAAATTGGAGGATACAATATTAACAACTTTCGGTATGCTGACGACACAGTACTGATAGCTGAGAACCAACAAGACCTGCAAAATCTCTTGGATAAAGTCACCAAAGAAAGTGAACAGAAAGGCCTTACTTTGAACATCAAAAAGACAGAGACTACGCTTATATCTAAGAAACAGAATCCACCAACATGCAGTATAAAATTAAATGGAAATATTCTAAAGCAAGTGCAGAAATTCAAATACTTTGGAGCAGTAATAACTTCAGATGGGAAATGCAGAACAGAAATTAGGAACAGAACAGGCCAAGCAAAGACTGTATTTCACAGAATGAGAAACATAATATCCAAAACATCTTATCAATGATTGTTAGAAAAGGAGTCTTAAAATGCTATATTGAACCTATATTGTTATATGGAAGTGAATCATGGACAATAGGCAGGTTTGCACAAAAATCATTGAAAGCAGCAGAAGTATGGTTTATTAGAAAAATGTTGTGAATCCCCTGGACAACAAAAATAGCTAATGAAGAATGTATGAGAAGAGCTGGAGAGACAAAAAAAATCTTGTCAAAAAAAAAAAAATAATAAGAGAGAGACAATGTACTTTCATAGGACATGCAATGAGAAGAGGGGGGCATTGAAAATATTATAACCAACAGGAAAAGTAGAAGGAAGAAGATCAAGAGGAAGACAAAGAGAAATGATACTGGACAGTCTGATGGGATAGTGTGAGAGGAGATCACCGAGTTGAGCTGATGGCCTGCATGAAGGATCGTGTATTCTGGAGAAGCATAATAGCCAATGCCACTGGGCATGGCACCTAATTATGTTAATGATGATGATGCCCAGAGACAAGGGATACACATGGAAGAAAGCAGAAAATAATTCCAAGAACAGGGATGACTGGAGAGCCTTTATGCGTCATCTGTGCTTTCAAGGGAATGAAAAACAATGATGATGATGATGAAGATGACAAACAATAACTGTTGTATACCTCACCTGCTTTTTATCTGTGAAAGATTCAGGAAAGGACATATAAAAGACATTGTTTGTGATAAGATGAGATTTAGGAAAAAGATAAAGAAAATTAATTATGACATAAAAGAGAAATACAATGTAATTAATGCAGATATGCTTACACACATAACAAGAAAGACAGTGCAAATATGAGATGATAGAAAAAGCATGCACAAACTAAAAAATACTGTAGCTGTGATCACAGATGTACAAATACTTCTTATGAGCATTCACTCATTCATTCATTTGCATGTCCCTTGTGGAACTTTGCCTCCCAAACAGCATTCCTGTAGGCCTCTCGGTTGTGAGCAAGATGGCCTGTGCTGCTGTGTCCATCTGCAGACCGTCAACGATTTCTTGCGGCCATCTTCATTTGGTCTTCCTCTTTTTCTTTTTCCCATTATGTAACCTTCCAAAATGGTCTTCTCTAAATTATCATTACATTTAATGTGTCCAAAATATTTCAGTTTTCTCTCTTTAATCCTCTTCACTAGCCAGCCTTCTTCAATATTAAGCTCTTGTAGTATAGATATATTTGTTCTTTTTTGTGTCCATGATATTTGGAGAACTCTTCTGTAGCATTTACATTCAAAGGCATTTATGTGTTTCTCAGCTGTTTTGTTAAGTGTCCACGTCTCACAGGCATATGTTGCGATGGGAAAGATGCATGTCCTTAACTGCTCCTATCCACAGATTCTTTATTTGTTTTACTTTCTGAAGAGCAACAGATGTCCTTTTAATTTCCCTCATTGTATCTTCATTATTAGTTAGTAGTGATCCAAGATATTCAAAACTCTCCACTTCTTCCAACTTTTCCTCATTGATATATATTTCAGCTGCCTTGCTTGTTTTGTCATTTGTCATCAATTTAGTTTTCTTTGCATTAAGATAGAGGTTCTGCTCTTCGCTGTTCTTACGGACTGACATAATTAGTTTTTCAATTCCTTTTTGTGTTGTGGATAGTAATACTGTGTCATCAGCATATCTAATCTCTGGTATTTCATAATCTCCAATTGTTATGGCATCGTAATATTCTTTGTCTACATCTTCTCTAACATTCCTCATTATATTTTCAGTATACAAGTTAAATAAGTAGGGTGACAATATGCACCCCTGACGGACCCCTTGTTTTATGTCAAACCAAGTTTTTGTTTCACCATTTATTCTTACTGCTGCTTGTTGGTCTAGATACAACAGTGATGTTAAGTGTATCAAATGTGTTGGAAATCCCATTTTTTCCATTATTTCCCAAAGTTTCTGGTGTTGTACACAATCAAATGCCTTTGAGTAGTCTATAAAAGATAAATATAGATTCACATTAAACAATCTGCATTTCTCTATTATTAATCTTAGATTGAATATATGATCTCTTGATCCTCTTTCTTGCCTGAAACCAGCTTGGACCATATTGACTTCTTCTTCTATTTTCTTACGAAGTCTACCCATTATGATTTTTAACAGAATTTTACTGGCATGACTAATCAGGGCAACAGTTCTGTAGTTTGTGCATAATTTCAGGTTACCCTTTTTTGGCGGTGGTATGAACACAGTTCTTTTCCATTCTTTTGGCCAAATACCTGAATGCCATATCTTTTTGCACAGTGCATGATAGATTGTTGCACACTCCTTTCCTCCTGCTTTAATAAATTCAGCTGTTATCTCATCACATCCTGGTTATTTACCATTTTTCAGAATCTTTATTGCCCATAAAACTTCTTCTATTGTCAGTTCAGATTCTTTCTCCTCCAATAATAATTCACAATGTTGATTTCTGTTTCCACAGTCGGTTGTTTCATACATTCCTTTGCAATATTCCTTCCATCTTTCTAGAATTTCCTCTGTCTCTGTCAGGGTATTCCCCATCTCATCACAAATTACATTTAGCTTAGGTGTGACATTTCTCGTCAATGTCTTCATTTCTTTAAACATTTCACTATCTCTTCCACACTTCTGATATTCTTCTATTCTTTCACAACAATCTTGTATGTATTGTTTTTTGTCTTTTCTTATGTTTCCTCGTACTTCTTTTGTTAAAGTTGTATATTTCTCTTTGTTGTTGTTTGTCACTTTCCATTGTGTCTTCATTTCTCTACGTTGTTTTATCAGTTCTAGTGTACCTGCTGTAATCCATCCATTCTTTTGTGTCTTCTTTACTGGAACCATGTTGTTAGCTGTTGTTATTAAGATATCTTTGGCTTGCATAGCCAATTCATCTGGTGTCATATCCTCCTGTACAGCCATCAGGATTTCGAAACGGTTCTTCACTTCTATACCGTATTGTTCTGGTATATTTGTAAGATCAAAGCGGAGTGGTCTTGATCCCGTAACTGTCTTTTTTATTTTTATCTTCATGTCTGCTATTAATAACTCATGGTCCATGTCACAAGCAGCATCTGGTAAAGTTTTTGCTGATGTTATACTTGATCTCCACCTTCTTTTGCACTAAAACGTAATCTATTTGATTCGGGGTTTTACCATCAGGTGATGTCCATGTGTAAATTCTTCTTGGATGTTGTTTAAAAAGTGTGTTAGCGATCATTAGCTCATTTTCCATGCAAAATGCCATTAGATTGTCACCTGCCTCATTTCTATGTCCTATGCTAAATTTCCCTACAACATGTCCTTCATCTTCTGCTCTTTCTGTACCAATTTTTGCATTAAAATCCCCATTATTAATACAATATTTTTCCGTACCTGGACTATTGTCGTTTGCAGTGTGTTATAAAAGTTTTCTACTTCCTCTTCTTCTGCTGCTGATGTAGGTGCATATATCTGAATGACTGTTACATTTCTAGGAATGCCCTTATGTCTGATTGTTAGGATTCTATCACTTACTGGATTGTAGCCTAGTAATGCTTTTGATATTGATTTGTCCAAATAAAAAGCCACTCCATTCTTTCCTCCTACTTCTCCACCAGAGTATATAAAGATATTATCACTCTCGCTCTTAAAGTGTCCTGATCCTTTCCATCGATGTTCACAGATTCCCAAAATGTGTATCCCCGTTCTTTTCATCTCGTCACTTGTTACTTGATATTTTCCCTCATACATCTTACATTCCATGTTCCTACTCTTATTTTTCTTTTTAGTTTGATGCAGGGGTTTTCCTTGGTAACACCGTCAGGATTCTGTCCGTCATCACAATTACTAGTACTGAACACTGTCTCACACTCTTCCCCAGGTTAAAATTAGATCTATCTGGCCTGGGGGACTCACCACCAGATCTTTTCCTATTTGACCTTCCATGTTGCTGTTTGGGTTTCTTGGTATATTTCCAGAAGATAGTTTACCATTGCTTTCCTTCCGGGCAGTGACTGTACTAGTCATTGATCGTAGCCATTGTCCCTACATTGAGATCATCTGCCTACCATCATAGAATGGTGACCATAACCAACATTATCTGTCAGCTGCTCTCCCATTCCATCCACCACCTGCTCTTCTTATGAGCAGAGGGATAAAAATGGGCATTATGATATACACTGACCAGAGTGACAAAATTGCTTGTGTAAAAATACTTTCTTATCTTCCACTGACTTCTTCAATTTCTTTCTTACTTTTCAATTTTTTTTAATTATAAAAACCTCTTCTTTCTTACATTCTGCCTTTCTTTCTTCCTTTCTCTCTGATTTCTTTCTTTCTTGCTTGGATCACTTTTATTTTTCAGACATTTTGTTATTGTTTTAGTTGTATGTGCCACATAAACAAAGAATAACTCCTATTACAGAGTCCCAGCTGACAGCAACAGCAGAAACAGCAGCAGGTTTGGGATTCTCAGCTTGGGTAGTTGTTTCAGACACTGACACTGACACAAATGCCGTTATAAACTGCTACACTGACTGTTCATTTAAAACTGGTGAACACTTTAGTCAGAGCACAGGAATGTTCACTGCCCCAGTGGCAGGCATGTTTGTGGCTTGTATAAAGATTTGTAAATGGAAAGATAAAGATGGTCTGGCACGTGTTCGAGTCACATGCAGGAGGGCTAAGTCAGAAAAAAAGATTGTGGTGTGTGAGGCATCATCAACTCTAAAGAATGTCAGCGTGTGTGACATTGGTCTGGTACAGCTGGAGGCTGGGGATCTGCTGTATGCTGAGTGGGTGTGGTCTGAGCATAAGATTGACACTCGGGTGGTGTTTTCATGTTTTATGGTCAGATAATGTGCAGTCTTTTTATTTCATTAAATGCTGCATATGTATGTGGTTATGTGTGTATGTATATGTGTATGCATGGATGTGTTTATCTTATATCTTATATCCTTCCCATGCCGTTAAATGTCACATAGGGCTTGCAAGTTAGTTCACCAATTTTTCCTGTTTTATTTGAGCTTTTCAACCTCAAGGGATTTTATGCCTATTAATTTGGCCTCTTTTAACAATGTCCTCTTTAGAGTTTCCCATTGTCTGCTTCTTTATTGCGTTTATGCATACTTATATTTATGCATATGCATACTTGTTTGTGAATATGTGTGCATGTTTATGTGTTTATGCATGTGTATGTTTGCTTATACATGTGTGTATTTATGCATGCATGCATGTGTGTTTATGCATGTGTTCATATGTGTTTGTGCATGTGTATATTTGTGCATGTGTATGTATGTATATGTGTTTATGCATGTATATCTCTGTGCCCATGTGTGCATGCATGTGTGTGTATGTTTTATGCATGTGTATGTTTATTTGTATTTATGCATGTATGATTACTGCTGAGTAGATAACAATAACTTACTCTCTCAGAATTCTAATCATACAGGTTACACAGACAATACAACAGTATAAGATTCACTGATTCCTGGTTTTAAGTGAGAACAAATGAACCACATGTTTAATATGAAAAGAATGGATGGTGATCAGTGAGGATGCTGTAACTAAAGATTGCAATAGATGATCAAGCCACTCCTAACCTCCATGAGAAGTCCTTTGCCATATAAGGAAAGGAGTGAGCAACATTCACAATCAGATAAACTGACAGACGTACAACATGATGAAAAAAACAATATATATAATAATCAGCTTACATTCTCATTGAAAGCCTTTCCATCACAAACAAATATAAGGCTAAAACACATTAGTGCTCAGTTTAACACATTCCTAGAATGATTCCTAACCCATTCACAATGATGTTAGATCACTCAAAAATCTTCAAGACATAATCAGATAATCATCTGAACAGAATCTTCCTAACAGTTTCACAACTCATAATGAGCCTAATTCAGTCATAACACTTGAAAAACTGTCTATCAAATATCATAAAAATTCTCATCCTAATCATCATGCTAAGTCTCTCTTACAAAATATCCAATCTAAATCATACGAATAATAATCTCATACTAGTATTATTCCACATGTCAAGAAATGGCCTGTACTATAAAAAATATCTAAGGGTGTTAACCATTATGTCAACCTACCAAATTAATCTCCCCTATACCATTAATACAGTATAGAATCACAGAATTATGTTACACATGTATGTGTTTGTATGTGCTTGAGCATGTATGCATCTGTATGTGCTCAAGCATGTATGTCCATATGTGTTTATGCATGTATATATGTGTTTATGCAAGACTGAATATGTGCTTATCTATGTGTGTATATGTTTATGCATATGTATTTGTGCATTCATGTGTATGTATGTGTTTATACATGTGTATATGTGTGCATGTGTGTATGCATATGTATATGTGTGCATGTGTACATGTGTCAGACACATACATAAACATGTGTAAACATGTTTTCTGGGTTTTTGTTTACTGAAAAAGAGATTAGCAAAAAACAAAAATACATTGTCCACATTGTGATCACCAAGTGCAGTAACCTAATCATTGTCCACACTGTGATCACCAAGTGCAGTAACCTAACTATTGTCCACACTGTGATCACCAAGTGCAGTAACCTAACTATTGTCCACACTGTGATCACCAAGTGCAGTAACCTAACTATTGTCCACACTGTGATCACCAAGTGCAGTAACCTAACTATTGTCCACACTGTGATCACCAAGTGCAGTAACCTAACTATTGTCCACACTGTGATCACCAAGTGCAGTAACCTAACTATTGTCCACACTGTGATCACCAAGTGCAGTAACCTAACTATTGTCCACACTATGATCACCGAGTGATCCAAATATTGTCATATTCTGTTTTCTGCTTTCACAAATGTATGTAGATGGTTTGCTAATCCAGTGTGATCTGCTACACTAATACATAATGCGTGTGTTGACCTTCAACATTTCTTTGTTATCATTCTCTTCCAGCAATTGCACTTTGTACTTTTCACTGTCATCATCTTGTGTTATTGTGTTCTCATATCTAGTCACATAGGCTGGGGAACATGAAAAGGTAGACCACATATACAGAAGTGAGAGTTAAACCACATATACAAAAAAATGAGAGTTAAACTATATGTACGAAAAGAGAGATAAGCCATGTGTGTCGCCATCTGCCCGCCATCCTGACATTACAATTAATGTTGATTGCTACAGGTTTCTGGGCTACAGAAGTAGGCCAGAGTTTTTAAGCAAACAGATCTATGTTCCCTGTCTCACACAGACTATGTTAAGATAAGTGTGTTCTTAACACAGTTGTTCCTAGGGGGATATACAGAAGTGAGAGCTAAACTACATATACAAAAGTGAGAGCTAACCTACATATAGAGAAATGAGAGTTAAACCACATATACAGAAGAGAGGAGTAAACTACATATACAGAACTTAGACTATATGTACAGAACTTAGACTACATATATAGAACTTAGACTACATATACAGAACTTAAACTACATATACAGAACTTAGACTACGTATACAGAACTTAAATTAAAACAGATTTCTTTCTTCGTGTACTGTGTACTGTACTTGCTTGTATTAATGAACACTAACACGTGTTTGCACACACTCTGTTCTGTACTGTGCCTATTACGTTTTAACATGAGCATTAGGCCCAGTGACACAATAGACGTTACATTGGTATACTTCGTGTAACAAGACAACCCAGATTACAATAACCTAAACTACACATTAATACATGACATGACCAGTTACATGTAATCAACTAACTCAACACCACAGTTGACACTTAACAAGAATCCAATAACCACAGGATTCAGCAGACACAAATCCATAAATGTTTAATGATGAAATCCCATTTGTTCAATGTGTGTTGCAATGATGTGGAGTGTAAACTTGATGAGAATAATTATAGATGATCACAAAACAATATGTTCGGGTGACTAACATCACCATGGGACCAAATCAGACATTCAACCTTGATAAAACATGCCAACTTCAAAAATTACACAAGACTTTCAATCTGACCTTACTACCTTCTCAAAAACGGGACAAATCAAACACACAATCTACATGACTACTACAACATTCGTCCTAAAAAGAACAATCCATCAACTACAACAATTTGTCCTAAAAAGGACAGTCCATCTAACTTACATACGGAACTAAAGAATCTCTACATCCCTTTCTAGAATTAAAACACCACAACCTGTCACTAAAACATTCTGACCCAAACTGTTCTCTCAAATTCGTTCATACATCCCGCCTATCAGAATCCACGTGACTCAATTCTCCCTCGGAACACGAGATACTTTCTCCATGCTTAGCATAAACAGATGAGTTGTGATCTATTAGACCACAACAACCGGGTTTCTCACAAAACAATCTGTACAGAAAAACATTCTGTTACAAGATTATATATACAGAACTTAGATCACATATGCAGAATTTAGACTATATAGACATAACTTAGACTAAATATGCAGAAGTGGTACTTCCTATACAAAGTGAAAGTGCTAAGAAACATCACATTCTATTCTCCTAACAGAAAAGATCCACTCACAGGAAGTAATTATGGGTGATATTAGATAGGAAGTAATTGTGGGTGATATTAGATAGGAAGTAATTGTGGGTGATATTAGATAGGAAGTAATTGTGGGTGATATTAGATAGGAAGTAATTGTGGGTGATATTAGATAGGAAGTAATTGTGGGTGATATTAGATAGGAAGTAATTGTGGGTGATATTAGATAGGAAGTAATTGTGGGTGATATTAGATAGAAAGTAATTGTGGGTGATATTAGATAGGAAGTAATTGTGGGTGATATTAGATAGGAAGTAATTGTGGGTGATATTAGATAGGAAGTAATTGTGGGTGATATTAGATAGGAACTAATTCTGAGTGATATCAGACAGGAAGTAATGTTCTGTGATATCAGACAGCAAGTAGTGGTCTGTGATATCAGACTTGAAGTAATGCTCTGTGATATCAGACTTGAAGTAATGCTCTGTGATATCAGACTTGAAGTAATGCTCTGTGATATCAGACTTGAAGTAATGCTCTGTGATATCAGACTTGAAGTAATGCTCTGTGATATCAGACCTGAAGTAATGCTCTGTGATATCAGGCTTGAAGTAATGCTCTGTGATGTCAGGCAGGAAGTAAAATACTATATGAGGGAAAATAAACAGGAACGAAGAAATAAATAACAACAGAAATACTGCAGCTCATAGATAAATGATGACAAAACAAGCAGCAAAAAATAAACATATGACATGATTGACAAAGAGATGAGAAGCAACTGCAAAAAAATAATAATAAAGGAAACTCCCTACATGAGAAGTGCAGACAAATTTAAGGCTGTCATCAAAAAACATTTCAAAACTATGCACAAACAAATAAGTAGACTGACACGACAGAGAAACAAAATACAAGACAGATTGTTGCTTGAAGTCAATGTGAAGTGAAGGACAGAGAAACAAACTACAAGACAGATTGTTACTTGAAGTCAACGTGAAGTGAAGGAAAAAAAGAAATACAAGAGAGATGTCTAAACTATTCAGATAAGTTTTATTCTAATTATATTTCTTGATTATTTTTTTTTTATTTGCTGTTATTTCATTAACATAGTTTTATATGATCTTATACTTTGTCTCCTCTCTCTATTTCTCCGTTCTGTATGTGTTTGTATGATTAAGGCTCACGCCGAAATATCACGACTTTGTATTCGTTAAATAATAAACCTGTTCCTAATTTTTTCCTAGTTTATACATTTCGCAATTGTGAGAACCGCTGACCCAGGCAGTAACTGGATTAATTTGTTTTCTCCATCTCAATTGATTTAATCTCAGAAAATGTAATGTGTAAATAAGAGCAGACACATTTAAACAGTTTGAAAACCACTGAACACCCAACTTGGTAACAGCAAAAACACATGGAGAGAATGGGTGGTGATAAGTGAGGATGTAGCAAAATATTGAGTACACAGATGAACAAGCCGCTCTTCTCCCTGACGAGAACTAGTTCGCCATACAAGGAGGGAGTGGGAAACACTCACTCTCAGATAGGATAACAAACATACAATATAATGTAATATAGAGCCAACTTACAGTCTCAATGAAAGTTTTCATGTATCCACAAGAAAACGTCACATCAAAAAATATCAAACTTCAGCTAACAACTCACAAACTCATCCTAATCAACTTCAATGACAAAAACTCTCTTAATAACAATCACATAATAACCTCACATAGTGAACCCCGTTACCTAAAACTTCAGTGCTTAAATATGATCTCCCATTTCTACTTTCCTTTGTTCGTGAACATTCCTTCAGGAGAAAGTCTAAACTTCAAGAAATCGCCTGTTTACAGACCTTAAACTGTTATCTGAAAAACAACTTAATTTTAACTAGCTATAAAAACAATGTCCAGAGAAAGTTCAGCAAAAGTCATCAAAATCTCGGGATGTCAAAATCTAAAAATGACCTTCAGTGGAAAAACTAACTGGACATTTCAAATTTAACTTTCATAAAAAATGTCAGGAGAAAGTTTACGATTTCCCATGATTTTTCAAGATAGCTAGAACTGCCTTTGACCTGTCTACGACAATAATCAAACCGTCAAAAATACTAGATTTATCATGGATTATATCCCTTAGATAGAAAAAAAAAAGCTTTTTAAAGATAGTTTTTAAAAAATCTAAGGATCTTTTAAAGATAGTGAAATAAGTGGAGTATTTAAGGATACTGTCACAGTGTAACGCTCAGAATTAGAACATAATAAACTAGACATATTTGTTGTTGTCTGTAGAAATAAACTTGGCGTGTAACGCTCAGAATTTAAACAGAATAAACAATAAACTAGACATATTTCTTCTTCTTCTTTTTCTTCTACCATCAAGACCGCCCTGTGATCCTACTGAATTTACTCCTTTGGTCCTGTCCTCCTGTGGTCTCCGAGAGGGCCACAAGAGATCCAAGAGAGGACCACAAGAGATTCCCGAGAGGACCACAAAATGTTCAGAGTATCGCGGGGCTTGGGCCTGTATTCTCGGTGGGTCTCAGAAGCGGGATTTTGTGACACTAGTTTTCGTTGCACCAGTTTAATCTAGAGTTGGACTTTCTCACCGGAAAACCTCGGACATCATTATATATACCCGCCAGGTGAGAGGTGATTGCCCACCCAGCCTAAAGTACTTATTTATTAAAAGGAACGTGACGTTGGCCTCGCTTTAAATAGTGGGTGGATGGTGGTGGAGGGAACAGGATCAAGCCAGTCTAGAAAATAGGACATGATTTTCAAACTCCACATACAACCCAAGAATGAAATAGAGAAAAGAGAAGTAACCGCGTCCCAACAGAATGCAAGTATTATTTCATAGATAATTCCCCTTCGTTTTACAAATTTTCTAATAAATTTGGAATTATATATATATATATTGTTTTTATTATAATCTTTTTGTGGTTGTGATAGACTTCTCGTGTTTATGATAATCTTCTTGTATTTTTGACAGTCTTTTTGCAACTGTGATAGTCTTATTATATCTGTGACAATCTTCTTGTATTTGTGATAGTCTTCTTGTATTTGTGATAGTCTTCTTATATCTGTGATAGTCTTCTTATATCTGTGATAGTCTTCTTATATCTGTGATAGTCTTCTTGTATTTATTAGTCTTTTTGTGTCTGTGATAGTCTCCTCGTGTTTGTGATAGCTTTCTTGTGTTTGTGTTAGTCTACTTGTGTTTGTTATAGTCTTCGCATGTTTGTGATAGTCTTCTTGTATATGTGATAGTCTTCTTGTGTTTGTGATAGTGATATTCAATATCAAGCAGAAAGACTGGCTTAACAGTGGGAATGAATAAAGTGAAGCATTTATGGAGATACAACATACAACATTCGTGTTGTACATCATTCATGTTGCTAATAAACTACTTGCTCAGACTTTGACCAGCTGCCAAATGGCCATGTACAGACTAGACAACCTCCCCTGCTTATCTCCCCTGCTTATCTCCCCTGCTTATCTCCCCTGTGACTACACCAATTCCCTCGTCTAAAACATTTCTAGCAAAATGGGACAGAGGAGAGGTCAGGACAGAGGAGAGGTCAGGACAGAGGAGAGGTGTGGAACATATGAGAAGTCTGGGACAATGCATCAGCTGAGATAGATACGTGGAACAGTGTATGAGCTGACTTAATAGATAAGTGAGACAGTGGATAGGAAGTAATAAATAAGTGAGACTGGATAAGAAGTGATAAAAATAAGTGAGACAATGGATAAGAAGTGATAAATAAATGAGACTGGATAAGAAGTGATAAATAAGAGAGACAGTGGATAAGATAGATAAGTGAAACAGTGGATAAGTTGAGATAGATAAATGAGACGGTGAATAAGTTGAGATAGATAAGTGAGACAGTGGATAAGTTGAGATAGATAAGTAAGACAGTGGATACGTTGATAAAGATAAGTGAGACAGTGGATACTTTGAGACAGACATGTGAGAAAGTGAATAAGTTGAGATAGAAAAGTGAGACAGTTGATATATTGAGATGGATAACTGAGACAATGGATACACTGAGATAGATAAGTGAGACAGTGGATACGTTGAAACAGACAAGTGAGACAGTGGATAAGACAGATAAGTGAAACAGTGGATACGACAAATAAGTGAGACAGTGGATAAGACAAATAAGTGAGACAGTGGATAAGACATATAAGTGAGACAGTGGATAAGACAGATAAGTGAGACAGTGGATAAGACAAATAAATAAGACAGTGGATGAGACAAATAAGTAAGACAGTGGATGAGACAAATAAGTGAGACAGTGATAAACAGTGATAAATAAGTGAGACAGTAGAGAAATCGAAATTGAAGAAATACTGAGACTGAGAAGTCGAGATTGAAGAGATATGCTGGGACAGAGAAGTCGAGATTGAAGGGAGATGCTGGGACAGAGAAGTCGAGATTGAAGGGAGATGCTGGGACAGAGAAATCGAGATTGAAGAGATACTGGGATAGAGAAGTCGAGATTGAAGAGATACTGGGATAGAGAAGTCGAGATTGAAGAGATGCTGGGACAGAGAAGTCGAGACATAGAAGAATATTCTCTTCCTTCTTCTTACTCCTGGAGCAGCAAGTTGATGCAGCCAATGCGGTGGAGATGTTGAGTCACATGATCATGTTGGTTTAGGAGCAGGTCATGGTATTTTTTCAGTCCCTGAGTAGAGCTGAAAAGCAAGGAGGGGGGAGGGGGTGCAATACTTATTTTTATCAAGACTCCACCGCCAGAGTAACCTATGCCTCATTAGTCAGGCTAGACATGATACAAGGGATAACAACGGAGTGATGAGACAGGGTCTTGGTCAGTTATGACTAGACAACCCTAAGGTCAGCATGTCAGGTATAAGTCGCTGATTGCCAAAACGGACAGGGTCTTGGTCAGTTATGACTAGACAACCCTAAAGTCGGCATGTCAGCTATAGGTCGCTGATTGAAAAACGGACAGGGTTTTGGTCAGTTATGACTAGACAACCCTGAGGTTAGCATGTAAGCTATAAGTTGCTGATTGAAAAACGGACAGGGTCTTGGTCAGTTATGACTAGACAACCCTAAGGTCAGCATGTCAGCTATAGGTCGCTGATTGAAAAACAGACATGGTCTTCGGGCCGAACTTTTCTTACGAAGGAGCAGACTCTGCCAGTTTTACATCTTCCTTACAGTATTCTGTTACATTACCTTACATATTACTGTTACATCGTATTACTTACTACTGTTACATCACCTTACTTGTTACTGTTACATCACCTTATTTACTACTGTTACATTACCGTTCTTGTAACCGTTACATCATTTATTTGCTACTGTTGCATCAGTTTACGTATTACTGTTACATCACCTTACGTGTTACTGTTACATCACATTACGTGCTACTGTTAAACCACCTTACTTGTTACTATTAATCATCTTACCTACAACTAGCTAGATCATATAACTTACTTTTGTTACCACTTCATATTACTTTTTACTACCGCTGTGTGACCTGCTGCATCTTACTGCAGCCATGGTACTCAGGAACAAACAAATAATGATTGTCACTGATAAAAAAAAAACAAGCTAGAAGATCACAAAATGTACAATACTGACCCCTACTCCCACTCCCTTCCTCTATTACTACTCTTCTCTCCCCCCACCCCACTAAATCCTCCTCTCCCCCTTCAAAAAAAAAGTCTTTGGCAACGCCTGGTTCCAGCCAACCAATCATCAATCGATAAAAACGTATTCCCTTGCTCAATCGTTCCCATGACAACAACGGGCACAGGGGTCTGGCAGCCACAAAGTTTTGGAAGAAAAATAAAAGTCAAGATGTGGGGGAGAAGTTCTCAGTAAGTGAACACACATGTAGGGAGGTTCTCAAGAGGGCAAACACATGTAGGGAGTTTCTTAACAGAGTACACACAGGTAGGTAGTTTCTAAAGAGAGTACACACATTTAGGGAGTTTCTTACCAGAGTACACACATGTAGGGAGTTTCTTACCAGAGTACACACATGTAGGTAGTTTCTTAACAGAGCACACAAAGGTAGGTAGTTTCTTAACAGAGTACACACATTTAGGGAGTTTCTTAATAGAGTACACACATGCAAGGAGTTTCTTAATAGAGTACACACATGTAGGGAGGTTCTTAACAGAGTACACACATGTAGGGAGTTTCTTAACAGAGTACACACAAGTAGGTAGTTTCTTAACAGAGCACACACATGCAGGGAGGTTCTTAACAAAGTACACACATGTAGGTAGTTTCTTAACACAGCACACACATGTAGGGAGTTTATTAACAAGGCACACACATGTAGGTAGTTTCTTAACAGAGTACACACATGTAGGGATTTCTTAACAGAGTACACCCATGTAGGGAGTTTCTTAACAGAGTACACACATGTAGGGAGTTTCTTAACAGAGTACACACATGTAGGGAGTTTCTTACCAGAGTACACACATGTAGGGAGTTTCTTAACAGAGGTCACACAGGTAGGTAGTTTCTTAACAGAGCACACACATGTAGGGAGTTTCTTAAAAAGGCATACACGTGTAGGTATTTCCTTAACAGAGTACACACATGTAGGTAGTTTCTTAACAGAGCACACACATGTAGGGAGTTTCCTAATAGAGTACACACATGTATTGAGTTTATTAATAGAGCACACACATGTATGGAGGTTCTTAACAGAGTACACAAATATAAGTAATTTCTTAACAGAGCACACACAAGTAGGGAGGATCTTAAAAGACCATACACATGTAGGGAGTTTCTTAATAGAGTACACACATGTAGGGAATTTATTATCAGAGCACACACATGTATGGAGTTTCTTAATAGAGTA
Organism: Achatina immaculata; assembly: GCA_009760885.1. Taxonomy (NCBI): domain Eukaryota; kingdom Metazoa; phylum Mollusca; class Gastropoda; order Stylommatophora; family Achatinidae; genus Lissachatina; species Lissachatina immaculata. The sequence continues at coordinate 31,757,513 of CM019710.1, read as the reverse complement.
CACACATGTAGGGAGTTTCTTAACAGAGTACACACATATAGTTAGTTTCTTAATAGAACACACACATGTAGGGAATTTCTTAAAAGAGTACACATATGTAGGGAGTTTCTTAAGAAAGTAAACACATGTAGGAAGTTTCTTAAGAGAGTACACATATGTAGGGAGTATCTTAATAAAGCACACACATGTAGTGAGTTTCCTAATAGAGCACACACATGTAGGGAGTGTCTTAATAGAGCAGACACATGTAAGGAGTTTCTTAATAGAGTACACACATGTAGGTAGTTTCCAAATAGAGTACACACATGTACGTAGTTTCTGAATAGAGTACACACATGTAGGGAGTTTCTTAATAGAGTACACACATGTAGGGAATTTCTTATCAGAGCACACACATGTACGTAGTTTCATAATAGAGTACACACATGTAGGGAGTTTCTTAATAGAGTACACACATGCAGTGAGTTTCTTAATAGAACACACACATGTAGGGAGTTTCTTAATAGAGAACACACGTGTAGGGAGTTTATTAATAAAGTACACACATGTAGGGAGTTTCTTAATAGAGTACACACGTATAGGGAGTTTCTTAAGAGAGTACACATATGTAGGGAGTTTCTTAAGAGAGTACACACATGAAGAAAGTATATTAATAGAGTACAGACATGTAGGGAGTTTCTTAATAGAGTACACATATGTAGGGAGGTTCTTAATAGAGCACACACATGTAGGGACGTTCTTAATAGAACACACACATGTAGGGAGGTTCTTAATAGAGCACACACATGTAGGTAGTTTCTTAGCAGGGTACACACATGTAGGGACTTTCTTAACAGAGTACACACACGTAGGTAGTTTCTTAAAAGAGTACACCCAAGTAGGTAGTTTCGTAACAGAGCACACACATGTAGGGAGGTTCTTAACAAAGTACACACATGCAGGTAGTTTCTTAACAGAGCACACACATGTAGGGAGTTTCTTAAAAAGGCATACAATCTAGGTATTTCCTTAATAGAGTACACACATGTAGGTAGTTTCTTAACAGAGCACACACATGTAGGGAGTTTCCTAATAGAGTACACACATGTATTGAGTTTATTAATAGAGCACACACATGTATGGATGTTCTTAACAGAGTACACAAATGTAAGTAATTTCTAAACAGAGCACACACATGTAGAGAGGTTCTTAAAAGAGCACACACATGTAGGGAGTTTCTTAATAGAGTACACACATGTAGGGAATTTGTTATCAGAGCACACACATGTAGGGAGTTTCTTAATAGAGTACACACATCTAAGTAGTTCCTTAACAGAGTACACACATGTAAGTAGTTCCTTAACAGAGTACACGCATGTAAGTAGTTTCTTAACAGAGTACACGCATGTAAGTAGTTTCTTAACAGAGTACACACATGTAAGTAGTTTTTTAACAAAGTACACACATGTAAGTAGTTTCTTAACAGAGTACACACATGTAAGTACTTCCTTAACAGAGTACACACATGTAAGTAGTTCCTTAACAGAATACTCACATGTAAGTATTTTTTAACAGAGTACACACATGTAGGGAATTTCTTAAAAGAGTACACACATGTAGCGAGGTTCTTAACAGAGTACACACATGTAGGTAGTTTCTTCACAGAGTACACACATGTAGGGAGGTTCTTAACAGAGTACACACATTTTGGCAGATTCTTAACAAAGCACACACATGTAGGTAGGTTCTTAACAGAGCACACACATATAGGGAGTTTCTTAACAGAGTTCACATATGTAGGGAGTTTCTTAACTGAGCACACACATGTAAGTAGTTCCTTAACAGAGTACACACATGTAAGTAGTTCCTTAACAGAGTACACACATGTAAGTAGTTCCTTAACAGAGTACTCACATGTAAGTATTTCCTTAACAGAGTACGGATATGTAGGGAATTTCTTAAAAGAGTACACACATGTAGGGAGGTTCTTAACAGATTACACATGTAGGTAGTTTCTTCACAGAGCACACACATGTAGGGAGTTTCTTAACAGAATTCACATATGTAGGGAGTTTCGTAACTGAGCACACACATGTAGGGAGTTTCTTAATAGAATACACACATGTAGCGAGTTTCTTAATAGAGTACACATATGTATGGATTTTCTGAATAGAGCACACACATGTAGGGCCTTTCTTGAAAGGACACACACATGTATAGACTTTCTTGACAGGACACACACATGTAGGGAGGTTCTTAATAGAGCACACACTTGTAGGGAGTTTCTTAATAGAGCACACACTTGTAGGGAGTTTCTTAATAGAGCACACGCATGTAGGCGGTTCATGATAGGACACACACATGTATGGAGTTTCTTGAAAGGACACACATATGTAGGGAGTTTCTTAAGAGTCCACACACATGTAGTGAGTATCTTAATAGAGCACACACATGTAGGGAGTTTCTTAACAGAGCACACACATGTAGGGACGTTCTTAACAGAGCACACACATCTAGGGACCATCTTAACAGAGCACACACATGTAGGGAGTTTCTTAATAGAGCACACACATGAAGGGAGTTTATAAATAGAGTACACACATATAAGGAATATCTTAATAGAGTACACACATGTATAGAGTTTCTGAATAGAGCACACACATGTAGTTAGTTTCTTAAAAGAGTACACACATGTATGGAGTTTCTTAATAGAGTACACACATGTAGGGAGCTTATTTATAGAGCACACACATATAGGGAGGTTCTTAACAGAGTACACACATGTAGGTAGTTTCTTAACAGAGCACAGATATGTAGGGAGTTTCTTAACAGAGCACACACATGTAGGAAGGATCTTAACAGAGCACACACATGTGGGGAGTTTCTTCTCAGAGCACACAAATGATGAGAGTTTCTTAATAGAGTACACACCTGTAGGAAGTTTCTTAATAGAGTACACACATGTAGGGAATTTCGTAACAGGACACACACATGTAGGGATTTTCTTGACATGACACACACATGTAGGCAGGTTCTTAATAGAGCACACACACTTAGGGAGGTTTTTAATAGAGCACACATGTAGGAGTTTCTTAATAGAGCACACACATGTAGGGAGGTTCTTGATAGGACACACACATGCAAGGAGTTTTGTGATAAGACACACACATGTATGGTGTTTCTTGATAGTACACACATATGTAGAGAGTTTCTTAATAGAGCACACACATGTAGGGAGGTTATTTATAGGACACACACATATACGGTGTTTCCTATTAGAGTACACATATATAGGGATTTTCTTAATAGATCACACACATGTAGGGAGGTTCTTGACAGGTCACACACATGTAGCGAGTTCCCTAATAGAGTACACACATGTAGGGAGTTTCTTAATAGAGTACACACACGTAGGGAATTTCTTGATAAGACATACACATGTGGTGAGATTCTTAATAGAGTACACACATGTAATGAGGTTCTTAATAGAGTACGCACATGTAGGGTGTTTCTTAATACAGTACACATATGTAGATAGTTTCCTGATAAGACACACACATGTAGTGTGTTTCTTAATAGAGCACACACATGTGGGGAGGTTCTTTACAGGACACACTCATGTAGGGAGTTTCTTGATAGGACACACACAAGAAGCGAGTTCCTTAATAGAGCACATACATGTAGGGAGGTTCTTGACAGGACACACACATTTTAGGAGTTTCGTAATAGAGTACATACATATAGGGACTTTCTTAGTACATTACACACATGTAGGGAGTTTCTTGATAGGACACACACATGTGGTGAGTTTCTTAATAGAGCAAACACATGTTGGGAGGTTATTGACATGTCACTCATATGTAGGGAGTTTCTTAATAGGGTAATCACATGTAGAAAGTTTCTTAATAGAGTACACACATGTAGGGAGGTTCTAAATAGAGGACACTCATGTAGGAAATTTCTTAATAGACCACACACATATAGAAAAGTTCTTGATAGGACACACACATGTAGGAAGTTTCTTGACAGGACACACACATGTACGGAGTTTCTTGATAGGACACAGACATATAAACGGTTTCTTGATAGGACACACACATGTAGGGAGTTTCTTAATAAAGTACACACATGTAGGGAGGTTCTTGACAGGACACACACATGTAGGGAGTTTCTTGATAGGACACTCACATGTAGGGATGTTCTTGACAGGACACACACATGTAGAGAGGTTTTTGACATAGCATACACATGTAGGGTTTTCTTGACAGGACACACACATGTAGGAGGTTCTTAATAGAGCACACACATGTAGAGAGTTTCTTTACAGGTCACACACATGTAGGAGTTTCTTAATAGAGTACACACATGTAGGAAGTTTCTTTATTGAGTACACACATGTAGGCGGTTTCTTAATAGAGTACACACATTTAGGCAGTTTCGTAATAGAGTACACACATGTTGGGATTTTCTTGATAGGACAAACACATGTAGGAATTTTCTTAATAGAGTGTACAAATGTAGCGAGATCCTTAATAGAGTACACACATGTTGGGAGTTTCTTAATCGAGTACACAAATGTAGAGAATTTCTTAATATGGTACACACATGTAGGGAGTTTCTTAATAGAGTACACACATTTAGGAAGTTTCTTAACAGAGTACACACATGTTGGGATTTTCTTCACATGACAAACACATGTAGGAATTTTCTTAATAGTGTGTACACATGTAGCGAGTATCTTAATAGAGTACACACATGTAGGGAGTTTCTTAATAGAGTACACATATGTAGGGAATTTCTTAATAGAGTACACAGATGTAGTGAGTTTCTTGATAGTACACACACATGTAGGGAGTTTCTTGATAGGACACACACATGTAGGGAGTTTCTTGACAGGACACACACATGTAGGGAGTTTCTAGACAGGACACACACATGTAGGGACATTATTGACATAGCACACACATGTAGGGTTGTTCTCTAAAAGACATACACAACTAGGGAGGTTGTCAACAGAGCAAACACATGTGAGGGAGTTTGTCAACAGAGCACACACATGTAAGGGAGGTTGTTAACAGAGCACACACCATGTAGGGATGTTGTCAACAGAGCACACACATGTAGGGAGATTGTCAACAGAGCACACACATGTGGGGATGTTGTCAACAGAGCACACACATGTGAGGGAGGTTGTCAACAGAGCACACACATGTAAGGGAGGTTGTCAGTATAGCTCACACATTTATAGAGATCTCTTCCCGTGCCTTTGGTCGCTGTATCGACCCTTCCGGTTTCCCGGTTCCTGCCAATTGTCGATATAGCGATCATTGGTTTGTTTCAATAAAACAAGAGGTGTAACATTTAGATTGTACATATTTCGTCCGCGATTCCGGTGACACTTTTCAAAATGGCGAAAGAGTGCCTAGTTACGAGCGATGCCGAGCGAGAAAAAGGACGAGAAACATGGAAATTTTTTCAATTTTTGAAGACGTAGATAGGGATATGGACATGGCCTGTGACCACCCCGCTGCTCTTGAATGTATCCTAAGTAGATCTAGACATATTAGACGATGATAGAAGTAGTTAGGAGGTTATTTCAGATATTATTTTAGGGAGAATACAACATAGAATCAGAATATGAGATCGACAAGTAGATCTAGACATCTCAGATGGTAAGTAGTGCATATCTAGACATAGCTGATGGTGAGCTGGACACATTCAGTGCATTTATGAAATGTTCATACATTTAGTTATACTTTGAAACATAATATGTACACGGAAGTACAAATAAATACTGTTTTCCATTCCACTTTACAACTAAACCCCCTAACATATCAAGACCCGCGCTTTTACTCTGGCACGTAACTGAACGTCCGCTTTTCTTACTGTGGCACAGGAAGAGTCAGGGCACACACATGTAGGGACGTTCTTAACAGAGCACACACATGTAGGGAGTTTCTTAACAGAGCACACACATGTAAGGACGTTCTTAACAGAGCACACACATGTAGGGAGTTTCTTAACAGAGCATACACATGTAGGGAGGTTCGTAACAGAGCACACACATTCTGGGAGGATCTTACAGTGGACACACATGTAGGTAGGTTTTTAACAAAACACACACGTGTAGGTAGGTTCTTACCAGAGCACACAATTGTACTTATGTTCTTAACTGAGCACACATATGTAGGGGGGTTCTTAACAGAGCAAACATATGTAGTTACGTTCTTAACAGAGCACACATATGTACGGGGGTTCTTAACAGAGCAGACACATGTACTTAAGTTCTTAACAGAGCACACAAGTGTAACACGGTTCTTAACAGAGCACACAAGTGTAACACGGTTCTTAACAGAGCACACACATGTAGGCAGGTTCTTAACAGAGAACACATATGTAGGAGGGTTCTTAACTGAGCACACACATGTAGGGATGTTCTTAACAGAGCACACATATGTGGGCAGGTTCCTAACAGAGCACACACATGTAAGGAGGTTCTTAACTGAGCACACACATGTAAGGAGGTTCTTAACTGAGCACACACATGTAGGGAGGTTCTTAACTGAGTACACACATGTAGGGAGGTTCTTAACAGAACACACATATGTAGGGAGGTCGTAAACAGGGCACACACATGCAGTTGTCACAGAAAAATTAGATTCCACATATCAGTGTCAGATCAATGTATTCTCTCATCAGTTACCGAACACACTGAGACTTGCTTACTTCAAATGCTACTTTATGTAATCCTGACTTCAACTGTCACTTTGTATATCAGGCAGTTTACTAGGATTCCCTAGTGTAGGTCATGTTACCACTTTAGCAGTGCACGGCCTCACTTTAGCCGTATAACCCCCCCCCCCCCTCACAAAGCAGTTGTGTTTATGAGAACTGTAGCCACGACCGGACACATCTATCAGATGTGTTGCCTAGTCCTTTACTTGTTCAAAAGACTTATGACAGATCTGGCTGTAGATCTTATAACTCGATGTTCTTGGTTAAACACTTAGAGCGTCAACATCCCAGGCACTCCACACACTAGGACAACGAAGAACAATTGACAGTAAAACTTGCAGACATACAAGACACAACTTTTGACACTGACAGGAAGTCAACAGATCCAATAGCGTGGTAAGACAGATAATAATACTAATTAATGATAAAAATGAAGGTGAAGTAAATGACGAATGAGGAAACTACTGCCACAAGGCAGGAACAATTCAAACCAACACAACACAGCTTCCCGGCAAGAGCTTGTTTGCCATTGGAAAGAAGAGAACTGAGTCAAAAAAAAAAAAGAGTGAGAGAAAAAAAAACGAACTCCCAAACTTAGTATGAACCAGCACAATGAATTTCCTCCACACACACACACACATACACACACACACAAACACACACACATCGTACACAATCTACTGCAGTTCGAAATGACTGACAACTAAACTGGCTGTCCTAAAAAGGACAACAAGAATAACAATATAAATCTAAATCAAGAAACACTATACAATTAAGTCACAAATCTGACCTAACCGTCAGTTAACGAACTATCTCTAGCTATGATGATTAACTCTGAATCTTTTATATATCTCATGATTGTCTGAATCTTCTCTAGCTCGCATGATTAACTCTGAATCTACTCTTGCACTCATGATTAACTCTCAATCTACTCTTACTCTCAAGAGTAAATTTCAGTCTACTCTTGCCCTCATGATTAACTCTGAATCTACTCTTGCTCTCATGATTAATTCCGAATCTATTCCAGCTCTCATGATTAATTCCGAATCTACTCTTGCTCTCATGATTAACTCTGAATCTTCTTTAGCTCTCATGATTAACCCTGAATTTTCACTAGCTCTCATGATTAGCTCTGAATCTTCTCTAACTCTCACGATTAACTCTGAATCTTCTCTAGTTATCATGATTAACTCTGAATCTACTCTTGATCTCATGATTAACTCTGAATCTACTCTTGCTCTCATGATTAACTCTCAGTTTACTCTTGCTTTCATGATTAAATCTAAATTTATCTTGCCCCCATGATTAAATCTGAATCTACTCTAGCTGTTGTGATTAACTCTGAATCTACTCTTGCTCTCATGATTAAAACTAAATCTTCTCTAACTCTCATGATTAACTATGAATCTTCTCTGGATCTCTTGATTAACTCTGAATCTACTCTTGCTCTCATGATTAACTCTAAATCTACTCTTGCTCTCATGATAAACTCTGAGTCTACTCTTGCTCATATGATTAACTCTCAATCTACTCTTGCTCTCATGATTAACTCTCAATATACGCTTGCTCTCATGATTAACTCTAAATCTACTCTTGCTCTCAGGATTAACTCTGAATATACTCTTGCTCTCATGATTAACTCTGAATCTACTCTTGCTCTTATGATTAACTCTGAATCTACTCTTGATCTCATGATTAACTCTGAATCTACTCTTGCTCTCATGATTAACTCTCAATCTACTCTTGCTCTCATGATTAACTCTGAATCTACTCTTGCTCTCATGATTAACTCTCAGTCTACTCTTGCTCTCATGATTAACTCTGAATGTACTCTTGCTCTCATGATTAACTCTGAATGTACTCTTGCTCTCATGATTAACTCTGAATCTACTCTTGCTCACACTGTTTACTCTTAATTATCTCTAGCTCTCATAATTAACTCTGAATCTTTTCTGACTCTCATGATTCACTCTGAATCTTTTCTGACTTTCATGATTAACTCTGAATCTACCTATTGAAAGTGACTGAAGAAATCAACAATAAAAAAAAAGAAAAAATAAACTCTCTTTAGCAAACATCACATTCTCATCATCTCAAAAATCTTCTCTTAATTTATCCCCTGTCTCCCGAAAATCACTTTTATAACCCCAGCACTTTCTAACTTTTATAACCCCAGCACTTTCTAACTTTTATAACCCCAGCACTTTCTAACTTTTATAACCCTAGCACTTTCTAACTTTTATAACCCCAGCACTTTCTAACTTTTATAACCCTAGCACTTTCTAATTTTTATAACCCTAGCACTTTCTGAATCCCCTCGTGCATTTTCCTTTTCCTTTAAGTCAATTCTCACGAGAAAAACTATTTTTGACCTTCTCTTGTTTTCTACCACAAATTTCGTGCGACACAAAACATCCCAGTCATTGTACTCTAAATACTAACTTTTGACACTAATTTTATTATTTTTAAATCTCCCCTTCAGATCAAAGGTCAAGGAGTGAGAAGTCTCTGACAAGAGGACTACTCTTGCTATCTTATATCTTATATCCTTCCCATGCCGTTAAACGTCACATAGGGCTCGCAAAGTAGTTCGCCAATTTTCCTGTCTTCGGCGAGTCTTTCAACCTCATCGAGGGATTTTATGCCTGTTAATTTGGCCTCTCTTAACAATTTCCTCTTTAGAGTTTAACGTGGTCTGCCTCTTTGTCTTTGGCCTGTTGTGTTCCACTTGATAGCTTGTTTTGGGATTCTCTGGTGGTTCCTTCTCATCACGTGACCAACATATGTCCATCTCCTTTTCCTGATCACCCATGAGACTGGTTGTTGTTCAGTCATCTATCCTATCTCTGTGTTGTTCTTGAATTCGTTCCACTTGATGCCGAGTATTTTCCTTAGGCATTTGTTTTCAAAAGAGTCTAATTTCTTTTCTATTTCTTTAGTTGTTTTCCAGCTTTCATATGCATATATGAGGGTGGATATTACATTTGAATTGAATAGTCTTAACTTGGTTTTTGTACTTATAACTTTTGAATGCCATATGTTCTCAAGATTCTTGAAGATTGATGCTGCTTTTGCAGTTCGAATTCTAGCTTCCTTTCTGGTGTCACCATCATGGTCTATGTAGCTGCCAAGATATGCAGATTGTTGACTTCGTCAATATCAGTCCCTTCTACGTGCATTTTTTCATTTTGATTAATGGAAAGTTTCATTATTTTTGTTTTGTCCTTGTTAATTTCAATTCCTATTTTGCTAGCCAATGAAGACAGGCTATCTGTTTTTTCTCGTATGGAATTCACATTGTTACCGATAAGAGTTATGTCATCAGCAAAATCAAGATCTTCTAGTTGGGTCCCATGTACCCAGTCAATACCTGTGTTACCTGTGCAACATTTTTTCATTATGAAGTCTACTGTAACTCCAAAAAGCAAAGGAGACAGTATATATATCCTTGTTTCACGCCTGTTTCAATCTGGAACCATTCACTCATCCCTTCTTCTGTTTTGGCTGCACAACTTATCCATTGTAGAAGTTCATTATGATGTTGACAACTTTAGATGGTGTTTCATATAGACTTTAAATTCTCCACAATTGTGTATGCTGTCAAACGCCTTGCTTTACTAACTCTGTGACTAGTTATCTCCTTTTACTTATGGCTTCTTCTTCTTCTTCGTTCGCACTGTCTGTCTATATCTGCAGTCCTGTCTCTTGGATAAATTTCACTGTTTTTTGTAGCTTATGGCTAATCTGCGTTTTTAGCCCAGCACAAACGGTTAGCAACAGACTGTACAACTGACACACATTGCTAGTGGGCGAAATGCGTATCTCTCTGTCTCTCTCTGTCTCTGTCTCTCTGTCTCTGTCTCTCTCTCTCTGTCTGACGTCACACTTCCAGCAAGTCCCACGAAGTTTCATCCGTTTCCCTTACAATGAAAGAAGAACGTATCTGTTAATATACCCATGATATGAGTTACGTTGTGTTATCTGTTATTGTGTTGGCGAATTTAATTTCCACGAGTCTCTGTCGACCTTCAACAAACTTCCATCCCGTGACTGACCTGTTTCCTGCCTTGTTTTGTGTTGAAGGAGTTGACCGATATAGTTTTTATTCTCCGTCAGTTTTGTTGTTGTTGTTGTTGTTATACGCACATACACTCAGTTTTGTTGTACGCACATAAACTCAGTTATGTTTTACCCCCTCCCCCTCTCTCTCTCTCTCTCTCTCATATGCCTCCATAAAATAACCAGCACTCTCTCAACATGTGACTCGCCAACCATCAAGTACTAAAATGACATAGTTAGAAAAGCAACTTGTTAGATATTGTTAGAAATTATTTTAATGTCTGTTTAAAAAACATATGTTAGAAGACCTGTATTTACAATGTATTTTTGTTTATGTATATGATGTATATGTCTGCGTATGTATGTGTGCGTGAGTGCTATTTTATTAGGTTAATTGCTTTTTCTTTTTTACTTTCAATGTAGTAGTTAAATCTTACACTCTTTTGATATGTTTTTTTCCTAATTTAATTTGTATATTTGTACTAAATCAAGTGTGTGGGAAGAATGAAAGATGGAGTGATGAAGGGCAGAATGTAAGACAGGCCTGCGTGCCCAATTCTTTACCCTTGAAAAATAAAGATTATTCATTCATTCATTCATTCATTCACACACACATATACACAGACATGCGCCAGTGAACAAGTAAGGACACAGCTTATAATACGATCCTAAAATGTAAAAAAGAAAGACAAGAAAAGTCTAATTAGTTGATGAGCGAGCTGCACATACACGAGAGCTCACTTCCTAATCTTGTTGTCCGCCATTTTGTATTCTTGCTGTATCGAGCCCTCGTCAACGCTCTCGTCGTGTGAGAGATTGCATCAACACAAGTTGACGTGTCAAGTGTCAAGAATATTTTAACCGAGTCGAATTAATTTGCACAGTTTATGGAAGCGCGCTTTCCCCAGAATCTGAAATTGCTTTCTCTTAATGAGAAAGGAAAGATAACTTTAACAAAGGAGAGCAAAAACTTCTGAGAGAAAAATGTGCTCATAACAAGATTTTCTTTTCCAACAAATTTTTTTTTTCCTGGGGAATATGAAGAAATAATTATGCTAGTCTGCCTGGCTGCCTGTCTGCCAGTCAGTCTGCTTGCCTGTCTGTCAGTCAGACTGCCTGCCTGTCTATCAGTCTGTCAGCCTGCTTGTCTGTCTGTCAGTTTGTATGTCTGTCCGTTTGTCTGTCTGCATGTCTTTCATTGTGTCTGCTCGTCAGTCCGTCTGTCTGCTTGCCTGCATGTCTGTCAGTCTGTCTGCCTGTCTATCAGTCTGTTAGTCTGTCTGTGCACGGATTATTGGCTATTTTTCTGATGGGGAGAAAGCGACGAAAAAGAACAAGAAACTGTTCTATGTATATCACACAAACATATTCACACTCTACATACAAATATATTCAGATTTTGTATACAAATATAATCACATTCTACACATAAACATATTCATACTCTACACACTAACATATTCACACTCTACACTAAAACATATTCACACTCTACACACAAATATATTCACACTCTACACATAAATATATTCACACTATACAATAAAACATATTCACACTCTACAATAAAACATATTCACACTCTACACACAAATATATTCACACTCTGCACACAAATACATTCATACACTTCAATAAAACATATTCGCACTCTACAATAAAACATATTCACACTCTACAATAAATCATATTCAAACTCTACAATAAAGCATATTATCACATTACAATAAAACATATTCACACTCTACACACATATGATCACATTCCAGAATAAAACATATTCACGCTCTACAATAAAACATATTCACATTCTACAATAAAACATATTCACACTCTACAATAAAACATATTCACACTCTACAATAAAACATATTCAAACTCTACAATAAAGCATATTATCACACCACAATAAAACATATTCACACTCTACACACATATGATCACATTCCAGAATAAAACATATTCACATTCTACAATAAAACATATTCACATTCTACAATAAAACATATTCACATTCTACAATAAACATATTCACACTCTACAATAAAACATATTTACACTCTACAATAAAACATATTCACACTCTAGAATAAAACATATTCACACTCTACAATAAAACATATTCACACTCTAGAATAAAACATATTCACACTCTACACACAAATATATTCACACTCCACAATAATATATATATATATATATATATATATATATATATATATATATATATACACTCTACACACAAATATATTGCCACTGTACAATAAAACATATTCACACTCTACACACAAATATATTCACACTCAACACACAAATATATTCACGTTTTACAATAAAACATATCCACACTCTACAATAAAACTTATTCACACTCTACAATAAAACTTATTCACACTCTACAATAAAACATATTCACACTCTACAATAAAACTTATTCACACTCTACAATAAAACATATTCACACTCTACAATAAAACATATTCAAACTCTACAATAAAGCATATTCACACTCTACAATAAAACATATTCACACTCTACACATATGATCACATTCCAGAATAAAACATATCACACTCTACAATAAAACATATTCACATTCTACAATAAAACATATTCACACTCTAGAATAAAACATGTTATCTGTTATTGTGTTGACGAATTTAATTTCCACGAGTCTCTGTCGACCTTCAACAAACTTCCATCCCGTGACTGACCTGTTTCCTGCCTTGTTTTGTGTTGAAGCAGTTGACCGATATAGTTTTTATTCTCCGTCAGTTTTGTTGTGTTGTGTTGTTATACGCACATACACTCAGTTTTGTTGTACGCACATAAACTCAGTTATGTTTTACCCCCCCCCCCCCTCTCTCTCTCTCTCTTCATATGCCTCCATAAAATAACCAGCACTCTCTCAACATGTGACTCGCCAACCATCAAGTACTAAAATGACATAATTAGAAAAGCAACTGTTAGATATTGTTAGAAATTATTTTAATGTCTGTTTAAAAAACATATGTTAGAAGACCTGTATTTACAATGTATTTTTGTTTATGTATATGATGTATATGTCTGCGTATGTATGTGTGCGTGAGTGCTATTTTATTAGGTTAATTGCTTTTTCTTTTTTACTTTCAATGTAGTAGTTAAATCTTACACTCTTTTGATATGTTTTTTTCCTAATTTAATTTGTATATTTGTACTAAATCAAGTGTGTGGGAAGAATGAAAGATGTAGTGATGAAGGGCAGAATGTAAGACAGGCCTGCGTGCCCAATTCTTTACCCTTGAAAAATAAAGATTATTCATTCATTCATTCATTCATTCACACAGACACATATACACAGACATGCGCCAGTGAACAAGTAAGGACACAGCTTATAATACGATCCTAAAATGTAAAAAAGAAAGACAAGAAAAGTCTAATTAGTTGATGAGCGAGCTGCACATACACGAGAGCTCACTTCCTAATCTTGTTGTCCGCCATTTTGTATTCTTGCTGTATCGAGCCCTCGTCAACGCTCTCGTCGTGTGAGAGATTGCATCAACACAAGTTGACGTGTCAAGTGTCAAGAATATTTTAACCGAGTCGAATTAATTTGCACAGTTTATGGAAGCGCGCTTTCCCCAGAATCTGAAATTGCTTTCTCTTAATGAGAAAGGAAAGATAACTTTGACAAAGGAGAGCAAAAACTTCTGAGAGAAAAATGTGTTCATAACAAGATTTTCTTTTCCAACAATTTTTTTTTTCCTGGGGAATATGAAGAAATAATTATGCTAGTCTGCCTGGCTGCCTGTCTGCCAGTCAGTCTGCTTGCCTGTCTGTCAGTCAGACTGCCTGCCTGTCTATCAGTCTGTCAGCCTGCTTGTCTGTCTGTCAGTTTGTATGTCTGTCCGTTTGTCTGTCTGCATGTCTTTCATTGTGTCTGCTCGTCAGTCCGTCTGTCTGCTTGCCTGCATGTCTGTCAGTCTGTCTGCCTGTCTATCAGTCTGTTAGTCTGTCTGTGCACGGATTATTGGCTATTTTTCTGATGGGGAGAAAGCGACGAAAAAGAACAAGGAATTGTTCTATGTATATCACACAAACATATTCACACTCTACATACAAATATATTCAGATTTTGTATACAAATATAATCACATTCTACACATAAACATATTCATACTCTACACACTAACATATTCACACTCTACACTAAAACATATTCACACTCTACACACAAATATATTCACACTCTACACATAAATATATTCACACTATACAATAAAACATATTCACACTCTACAATAAAACATATTCACACTCTACACACAAATATATTCACACTCTGCACACAAATACATTCATACACTTCAATAAAACATATTCGCACTCTACAATAAAACATATTCACACTCTACAATAAATCATATTCAAACTCTACAATAAAGCATATTATCACATTACAATAAAACATATTCACACTCTACACACATATGATCACATTCCAGAATAAAACATATTCACGCTCTACAATAAAACATATTCACATTCTACAATAAAACATATTCACACTCTACAATAAAACATATTCACACTCTACAATAAAACATATTCAAACTCTACAATAAAGCATATTATCACACCACAATAAAACATATTCACACTCTACACACATATGATCACATTCCAGAATAAAACATATTCACATTCTACAATAAAACATATTCACATTCTACAATAAAACATATTCACATTCTACAATAAAACATATTCACACTCTACAATAAAACATATTCACACTCTACAATAAAACATATTAACATTCTACAATAAAATATATTCAAACTCTACAATAAAACATATTCACACTCTACAATATAACATATTCACATTCTACACACAGATATATTCACACTCTACGATAAAACATAATCACACTAAGATCTTGTCATCTAACAATCTATTCCATCTCACAGACTTGCCTTTACTTATGTCTTCTTAAATCCACGTTCCTGAGATCTTGTCATCTAAAAGCCTATTCCATCTCACAGACGTGTCTACTTATTTTTTCTTATATTCACGTTCCTGAGATCTTGTCATCTAACAGCCTATTCCATCTCACAGACTTGTCTACTTATTTTTTCTTATATTCACGTTCCTGAGATCTTGTCATCTAACAGCCTATTCCATCTCACAGACTTGTCTACTTATTTTTCCTTATATTCACGTTCCTGAGATCTTGTCATCTAACAGCCTATTCCATCTCACAGACTTGTCTACTTTTTTTTTCTTATATTCACGTTCCTGAGATCTTGTCATCTAAAAGCCTATTCCATCTCACAGACTTGTCTACTTATTTTTTCTTATATTCACGTTCCTGAGATCTTGTCATCTAAAAGCCTATTCTATCTCACAGACTTGTCTACTTATTTTTTCTTATATTCACGTTCCTGAGATCTTGTCATCTAAAAGCCTATTCCATCTCACAGACTTGTCTACTTATTTTTCTTATATTCAATTTCCTGAGATCTTGTCATCTAACAGGCTATTCTATCTCACAGACGTGTCTACTTATTTTTTCTTATATTCACGTTCCTGAGATTTTGTCATCTAACAGCCTATTCCATCTCACAGACTTGTCATCATTTCTTATACACAAGTTGTCTTGAATTTCTTGTAATTGTTACTACATTAAAACAAATATGATATGCTTACAGTTTGTTGCAAATAGACGTTCTCCAATCTGTTGTTGTTCTGTTACACACAGATTTCTCTCACTATCTCCTCTCCTCTCTCTCTCTCTCTCTCTCTCTGGTGCATGAAAATGTAGTTATGTGTGCGTTTATGTGTGCCGAAATTTAAATACACTGAAGCAGTAATAACATCAGGTGTTAAATGCACAACAGAAATTAGAATAAGCCAAGCAAAGAATACATTTCTGTTTTGTTCCTCTGATAGTTTGTTAAACACAATCTTATCTCTCTCCCTCTCTGTTTTGTTCCTCTGATAGTTTGTTAAACACAGTTTTATCTCTCTCTCTCTCTCTCTCTCTGTTTTGTTCCTCTGATAGTTTGTTAAACACAGTCTTATCTCTCTCTCCTCTCTCTCTCTCTCTCTCTCTCTCTCTCTCTGTCTGTTTTGTTCCTCTGATAGTTTGTTAAACACAGTCTTATCTCTCTCTCTCTCTCTGTTTTGTTCCTCTGATAGTTTGTTAAACACAGTCTTATCTCTCTCTCTCTCTGTTTTATTCCTCTGATAGTTTGTTAAACACAGTCTTATCTCTCTCTCTCTGTTTTATTCCTCTGATAGTTTGTTAAACACAGTCTTATCTTTCTCTCTCTCTCTCTCTCTCTGTTTTGTTCCTCTGATAGTTTGTTAAACACAGTCTTATCTCTCTCTCTATCTCTGTTTTGTTCCTCTGATAGTTTGTTAAACACAGTCTTATCTCTCTCTCTCTCTCTTTCTCTCTGTTTTGTTCCTCTGATAGTTTGTTAAACACAGTCTTCTCTCTCTCTCTCTGTCTCTGTTTTGTTTTCTGATAGTTTGTTAAACACAGTCTTCTCTCTCTCTCTCTCTCTCTCTTTCTGTGTTGCTCCTCTGATAGTTTGTTAAACACAGTCTTCTCTCTCTCTCTCTCTCTCTCTGTTTTGTTCCTCTGTCAGTTTGTTAAAAACAATCTTATCTCTCTCTCTCTCTCTGTTTTCTTCCTCTGATAGTTTGTTAAACACAGTCTTATCTCTCTCTCTCTCTCTTTCTCTCTGTTTTGTTCTTGTGATAGTTTGTTAAACAGTTTTCTCTCTCTCTCTCATCTCTCTCTCTCTCTCTCTCCTCTCTCTCTCTCTCTCTCTCTCTCTCTCCTTTCTCGTCTTTCTCTCTCTTCTGCTTCTGTGTTGTTCTTCTAATAGTTTGTTAAACACAGTTTTATATATATCTCTCTCTCTGTTTTGTACCTCTGATAGTTTGTTAAACACAGTCTTATCTCTCTCTCTCTCTCTCTGTCTGTTTTCTTCCTCTGATAGTTTGATAAACATAGTCTTATTTCTCTCTCTCTCTCTCTGTTTTCTCCCTCTGATAGTTTGTTAAACACAGTCTTATCTCACTCTCTCTATCTGTTTTGTTCCTCTGATAGTTTGTTAAACACAGTCTTATCTCTCTCTCTCTCTCTGTGTTGTTCCTCTGATAGTTTGTTAAACACAGTCTTATCTCTCTCTCTCTTTCTCTGTTGTGTTCCTCTGATAGTTTGTTAAACACAGTCTTATCTTTCTCTCTCTTTCTCTGTTGTGTTCCTCTGATAGTTTGTTAAACACAGTCTTATCTCTCTCTCTCTTTCTCTGTTGTGTTCCTCTGATAGTTTGTTAAACACAGTCTTATCTCACTCTCTCTGTGTTGTTCCTCTTGATAGTTTGTTAAATGCAGTCTTATCTCTCTCTCTCTCTCTCTCTCTCTCTCTGTTTTGTTCCTCTGATAGATTGTTAAACAGAACTTTCTCTCTCTCTCTCTCTATCTCTCTCTCTCTGTTTTATTCCTCTCATAGTTTGTTATTCAAAGACTTATCTCTCTCCGTCTCCCTGTTGTTCTGATAGTTTGCTACCCACAGACATATCTCTCTCTCTTTCTCTTTGTTGTACTGATAGACTTAACTCTGCTGTTGTCCTTACAGTTTGTTACACACAGACTTAGTTTTCTTTATTGTTATTCTGACAGTTTGTTAAATACAGACTTACCTCTCTCTCTCTCTCTCTTTCTCTCTCTCTCTCTATCTTTGTTCTTCCTTTGATAATTTGTGAAATACATTCTAACCTCTCTCTCTCTCTCTCTCTCTCTCTCTCTCTCTCTCTCTCTCCGCTGTTCCTCTGATCGTTTGTTAAATACAGACTTACCTCTGGTGTTCTGATAGACTTACTTACCTCTGTTGTTCTGATAGACTTACTTACCTCTATTGTTCTGATAGAATACTTACCTCTGTTGCTCTGATAGACTTACTTACCTCTGTTGTTCTGATAGAATACTTACCTCTGTTGTTCTGATAGACTTATTTACCTCTGTTGTTGTTTTCACGCTGTTTTACACCTGGTAACAATAAAGCTATTTTGGTTGTTGTTTCCACAGTTTGTTACACACAGACTTACCTCTCTCTCTCTCTCTATATATATATATATATATATATATAATTGTGTTGTTCATCTGATAGTCTGTTATACACAGAATTAAGTTGTTTTCTTCCTGTTTCTTGCTATTTTTCTCTGCCTGATTTCGCAGACTTCAGATTTTTCTTGTTTATATATGTGTTTGTGTGTGTGTGTGTGCGCTTGCTTTTTTAACAATGTTATGTCGTGTGATTTTTATTACAGCTGGAGATGTCCCTATACAAGTTTTTATATATGTCTTATATGTGTTCCCTATAGAAGTATTTATATATGTCTTATATCTATTCTGTGTACAAGTATTTATAGATGTCTTATATACGATCTGTATGCAGGTATTTATAGATGTCTTATATGTGGTCTTTATGCAAGTATTTATAGATGTCTTATATGTGGTCTGCATGCAAATATTTATAGATGTCTTACATGTGGTCCTCGTACAAGTGTTTATAGATTTCTTATATGTAGTCTGTGTAGACGTATTTATAGATGTCCTATATGCGATGATGCAAGTGTTTATGAAATTCTCAACTTCTTGAACCGTGTGTATGCCAACAAATATTCTGCTTTTATTCTGTATACTCTGTTTATATCAGAAAATCTACAAGAATATTTTGTTTTAAAGTATGCTTTAAAGTATGTTTTAAAGTATGTTTTAAAGCATGTTTTAACTATGTTTTAAAGTATGTTTTTAAGAATTTGAAAATTATGTTTTAAGGCATGTTTTAAGAATGTTTTAAAGTATGTTTTAAGTATTTTTAAAGTATGTTTTAAATTGTTTTAAAGCGTGTTTTAAGTATGTTTTAAGTATTTTAAAGTGTGTTTTAAATGATGTTTTAAAGCATGTTTGAAGTATGTTTTAAAGTATGTTTTAAGTATTTTTAAAGTATGTTTTAAATTATGTTTTAAAGCATGTTTGAAGTATGTTTTAAAGTATGGTTAATAATTCCTTGTTGGACAGGGTAAAATGTCATAATACTGAATGTGGCAGTTCTACTGCACATGTCACTTCTAGATCCTGAAGGAAATTTTATACCAGAAATGATTCGTTCCCATTCCTGATGTTGTCACGTAGTTCTTCTCTCGTGCTATACAGTAAAAGTGTGAAGAAAAGTATTAGGTCTTTGCAGAAACTGTGCAAGTTCAATCTGTCATCAGTTCCTGCACTTCTGTTTTATTATGAATGAGCTGCTCGTAAATTATGTATGTGTGTTTTATATGTGTGTGTATTAACATTAAATGGTTGACCGAGTATTGCTGTGGCTTCAGTGACTTGTTTACACGCCTGGTCTCCTTTTGTCTTCTCCCTGTCAGATCCATATCATCCGTGTCCGAGACTGTCTCAATCTGCACGCGCCAAATCTTCATGGAGAGAAGATTTCTGTGTGATGGGATTACTTCATCAACATCTGCATGATTTCAGACATACTTGTATATATCTGAAGTTTTCTGAGCACACATTTTAGACGTTATAGATTACTGCCAGCTTTAAACTCATTTCACCAAGTCTAAAAATTGTCACATTTGGATTTGGTTCCACAATTTTGGTGACAAATTTTCCCATATTTTTCTTTCAGTCAATAGAAAGACAAGACACAATCATGTGTTTAAATTCAATTTTATTCTTCTTGTCATCTGCAGTTATGAATGGTTACATAACATTCCACAAACTACCACAATAAAGACAACCGACACTTCAATATTATGGCCATTTTGGCAACTGAGACAATGAAACAGAATTTCGTATTTGTATTACTGAACACTAAACACGTGTTTTGCTCACACACTGTTCTATACTGTATCTATTACGTGTTAACATGAGCATTAGACCCAGTGACACAACAGACGTTACATTGTTTGATCATTGTGTAACAAAATAACCCAGATAAGAATAACATACAACTACACATGAATACACGACATGACCAGTTACATGTAATCAACTAACTCAGCGCCACAGTTGAAGCTTAACAAGAATCCAATAATCACAGGATTCAGCAGTCACCAAACAATCAGCTAATGTTTAATGATGAATCCCATTTGTTGGATGTGTGTTGCATAGATGTGGAGTGTAAACTGATGAAAACAATTACAATGATCATAAAAAATGTCCATGCAACTAACATCGCCATGGGACTAACTCAGACATACAACACTGACAAAACATGCCAAGTTCAAAACTACAACATGCCTTTCAACCTGAAATTATAACCTTGTCCAAAACGGGGACAAATCAAACACACACTCTACATGACAACTACAACATCTGTCCTGAAAAAGACAATCCATCTAACTACAACAATGTCTTAAAAAGGACAGTCCATCTAACACAACTACAACTGTTGTCCTAAATAGGACACATAAACACAAATACTACATACTAGAACAACACTTCTGTCCTAAAAGAGGACAATCACACCAAACTTACATAATGAACTAGAGAATCCCTAACATCCCTTTCTAGAAAATAAAACTCACACACGACCTGTCTCTACCAGATTCCGACCACAAACTCACTCATTCATACATCCCGCCCATCAGAACCACGTGACTGAGTTCTCTCTCGGAACACGGAGATACTTTCTAGCATAAACAGGTGAGTTCTATTAGACCACAATAACAGGGTTTCTCACAAAACAATCTGTAACAGAATAACGTCTGTTACAACAATACACGTGATGAAATAAGCAAGAAAAATATGGTATCAAGTTTATTGCATCATGTATCGATGTGTAAACATAAAGCTGATATCATGCATCGATGTGTAAACATAAAGCTGATATCATGCATCGATGTGTAAACATAAAGCTGATATCATGCATTGATGTGTAAACATAAAGCTGATATCATGCATCTATGTGTAAACATAAAGATGATATCATGCATCGATGTGTAAACATAAAACTGATATCATGCATCGATGTGTAAACATAAAGCTGATATCATGCATTGATGTGTAAACATAAAGCTCATATCATGCATCGATGTGTAAATAAATCTGATATCATTTATCAAATCATGAAATCGTGTGACTGTCATGGCTAAATCTGAATATATCATGAAATCAATTATTCATGAAAATACACATTTGTTTTGTTCATCTCATCAACTATTCTCTACATCCGGCATGCTTTTGTTCCACTTTTAGTGCGCATTTATTGATCGTCAAGTTTGGTTTTGTTACACTTGTATTGTGCTTTTATTGATCGTCAAGTTTGGTTTTGTTACACTTGTATTGTGCTTTTATTGATCGTCAAGTTTGGCTTTGTTAGACTTGTATTGTGCTTTTATTGATCGTCAGTTGTGCTTCTGTTACACTTTTATTGTGCTATAATCGTCGAATGTCTATTGTTAAATTTTGTCATATTAAAGTTTGGTTTTTTTTACACATTTCTGATCGTCAAAGATGGTTTTGTTACACTCTTCTGATAGTCAAGGGTAGTTTTGTTACACTTTTCTGATTGTCACAGATGGTTTTGTTACACTTTTCTGATTGTCAAAGATGATTTTGTTACACTTTTCTGATTGTCACTGATGGTTTTGTTACACTTTTCTGTTTGTCAAAGATAGTTTTGTTACACTTCCTGATTGTCAAAGATGATTTCGTAACATTTTTCTGATTGTCAAAGACGTTTCTTTTTTAATCGTCAATGATGATTTATGCGGTCTTGTGCTCGTCTTACACTTTTTGAGAACGTACAGATCCTGGAAGATGTCGAGATTTGGCGAGGTTCCCAAGTGCGCAATGTAGGGGTACAAAAATAGTGGGAATGGACATTGTGGAGTGAGAGAGGAGATCTTACTGCTATCTGTAGAGAAATAAGCAAGGGCACTGGCAGGGACCATTGGTCAGTGTTAGAGAGTAAGGTGGGGAGTATTGAGAGAGACCAGTAGTCAGTGTTAGAGAGTAAGGTAGGGAGTATTGAGAGAGACCAGAGGTCATTGTTAGAGAGTAAGGTAGGGAGTATTAAGAAAGACCAGTGGTAAGAGAGGACGATCTGAGAAAAGACATTTGAGACAGAATCTACTGAGTGCTGTATTAACAACATGCAGCACGCCAGACCTGGTCACTATTTCCTGCCACGTGATTCGTGTGGAGAAAGGGGAGTGTTATTCTTTTGTCTTGTTCTCGTGTGTGGATAATGGGGAGTTTTGTTCTTCTGTGTTGTTCTCATGTGTGGAGAATAGGGAGTGTTGTTCTTTTGTGTTGTTCTCAAGTGTGGAGAATGGGGAGTTTTGGTCTTTTGTGTTGTTCTCATGTGTGGAGAGTGGGGGTGTTGTTCTTTTGCATTGTTCTCATGTGTTGAGAATGGAGAGTATTGTTCTTTTGTGATATTCCTGTGTGTGGAGAATGGGGAGTGTTGTTCTTTTGTGTTGTTCTTGTGTGTGGAGAATGGGGAGTGTTGTTCTTTTGTGTTGTTCTCGTGTATGGAGAATGGGGAGTTTTGTTCTAGAGTGTGGAGAATGAGGAATGTGTTCTAGTTTGAGGAGAATATGGAGCGTTGTTCTAGTGTGGAGAATGGGGAGTATTGTTCTTTTGTGTTGTTCTCGTGTGTGGAGAATGGAGATTGTTGTTCTTTTGTGTTGTTCTCGTCTGTAAAGAATGAAGAGTGTTGTTCTTTTGTGTTGTTCTCGTATGTAAATAATGGGGAGTATTGTTCTTCTGTGTTGTTCTCGTGTGTAAAGAATGAGGAGTGTTGTTCTTTTGTGTTGTTCTCGTGTGTGGAGAATGGGGGGGGGGAGTGTTGTTCTTTTGTATTATTCTGGTATTTGGAGAATGGGGATTGTTGGTTTCTTGTGTGGTTCTCTCACGCGGAAAATGGGAAGTGTTGTTCTTTTGTGTTGTTTTCGTGTGTGGAGAATGGGCAATGTTATTCTTTTGCGTTGTACTCGTGTGTTGAAATGGGGAGTGTTGTTCTTTTGTGTTGTTCTTGTGCGTAGAAAATGGGGAGTGTTGTTCTTTTGGGGTCGTTCTTGTATGTATAGAATTGGGAGTGTTGTTCTTTTGTGTTGTTTTTGTGTGTAGAGAATTGGGAGTGTTGTTGACGTGTCTTGAGAATGGGGAGTGTAGTTCACGTGTGTGGAGAATGGGGAATGTTGTTCTCTTGTGTGTAGAACTGGGATATTGTTCTTTTGTGTTGTTCTCGTGTGTAGAGAATAGGGAGTGTTGTTCTCTTGTGTGGAGAACGGGGAGTGTTGTTCTTGTGTGTGGAGAATGGAAGTGTTGTTGTCTTGTGGAGAATGGGGGGCTATGGTTTTTTTGTGTGGAGAATGGAAGTGTTGTTGTCTTGTGTGAGAATGGGAAGTGTTGTTGTCTTGTGTGAAGAATGGGAAGTGTTGTTGTCTTGTGTGGAGAATGTGGGGGGGCATGGTTTTCTTGTGTGGAGAATGTGGGGGGCATGGTTTTCTTGTGTGGAGAATGTGGGGGGGCATGGTTTTCTTGTGTGGAGAATGTGGGGGGCATGGTTTTCTTGTGTGGAGAATGTGGAGGGGGCATGGTTTTCTTGTGTGGAGAATGTGGGGGGGCATGGTTTTCTTGTGTGGAGAATGTGGGGGGGCATGGTTTTATTGTGTGGAGAATGTGAGGGGGGCATGGTTTTCTTGTGTGGAGAATGGGAAGTGTTGTTGTCTTGTGTGGAGAATGGGAAGTGTTGCTGTCTTGTGTGGAGAATGGGAAGTGTTGTTGTCTTGTGTGGAGAATGGGAAGTGTTGTTGTCTTGTGTGGAGAATAGGAAGTGTTGTTGTCTTGTGTGGAGAATGGGAAGTGTTGTTGTCTTGTGTGGAGAATGGGAAGTGTTGTTGTCTTGTGTGGAGAATGGGAAGTGTTGTTGTCTTGTGTGGAGAATGTGGGGGGCATGGTTTTCTTGTGTGGAGAATGTGGGGGGCATGGTTTTCTTGTGTGGAGAATGGGGGGGCATGGTTGTCTTGTGTGGAGAATGGGGGAGCATGGTTTTCTTGTGTGGAGAATGGGGGGCTATGGTTTTTTTGTGTGGAGAATGTTGGGAGGCATGGTTTTCTTGTGTGGAGAATGGGGGGGGGGAGATAGTTGTTTTGTGTGGAGAATGGGGGAGCATGGTTTTCTTGTGTGGAGAATGGGGGCCATGGTTTTCTTGTGTGGAGAATGTGGAGGGGGCATGGTTTTCTTGTGTGGAAAATGGGGGGGGGGGCATGGTTTTCTTGTGTGGAGAATGTATGGGGGGGGGGGCATGGTTTTCTTGTGTGGAGAATGGGGGCCATGGTTTTCTTGTGTGGAAAATGGGGGGGGGCATGGTTTTCTTGTGTGGAGAATGTGTGGGGTTGGTTGCATGGTTTTCTTGTGTGGAGAATAGGGGGCATGGTTTTCTTGTGTGGAGAATGGGGGGGCATGGTTGTCTTGTGTGGAGAATGGGGGGGGCATGGTTGTCTTATGTGGAGAATAGGGGGCATGGTTGTCTTGTGTGGAGAATGGGGGGCATGGTTGTCTTGTGTGGAGAATGTGGGGCATGGTTGTCTTGTGTGGAGAATGGGGGGGGCATGGTTGTCTTGTGTGGAGAATGGGGGGGGGCATGGTTGTCTTGTGTGGAGAATGGGGGGAGGGCATGGTTGTCTTGTGTGGAGAATGAGGGGGGCATGGTTGTCTTGTGTGGAGAATGGGGAATGCTGTTTTCGTGTGTGGAGCATACTGGTGCTGTTTTAGAACATCAGACAAAACGTTTCTTTCAGTTTATCATGCTTATTTTATTATTAATTTTATCGTATCTTTTAATGTTTATCTCTGATTACTAATGATTATCGCATCTTTTAGAAATTAGGAACAGAATAGGCCAAGCAAAGACTGCATTTCAGAGAATGAGAAACATATTAACTAACACATCTTTATCAATGAATGTTAGAAAACGAGTCCTAAAATGCTATATTGAGCCTATCTTGTTATATGGAAGTGAATCATGGACAATAGGCAGGTCTGCACAAAAATCATTGGAAGCAGCAGAAATGTGGTTTATTAGAAGAATGTTGCGAATCCTCTGGACAGCAAAAATAACTAATGAAGAATGTATGAGAAGAGCTGGAGAGACAAAAAACCTTGTCAGAAAGATAAGAGAGAGACAATGTACTTTCATAGGACATGCAATGAGAAGAGGGGGCATTGAAAATATTATAACAACAGGAAAAATAGAAGGAAGAAGATCAAGAGGAAGACCAAGAGAAATGATACTGGACAGTCTGACGGGATGGTGTGAGAGGAGATCACCAACTGAACTGATGGCCTGCATGAAGGATCGGGTACTCTGGAGAAGCATAATAGCCAAAGCCAGTCGGCACGGCACCTGATGACGATGATGATGATCGCATCTTTTATCATTAATGTTTATCTTAGAGTATCAATGTTTATGTTATCTTTTATTATTAATGTTTATATTATTACTCTTTATATATTATTTGCATCAGTTTTTAAAAACAAAACTGCTCCTTTTCTTCCTACATTTCTCAGGTCGCGCTTAGTTTTGTAGTTTTTTAACATGTTTTTATCATTTCTGTTTCTCATGTTTTTATCATTTTTTTATCGTGTCATTGTCATTTCTGTTCATCATGCCCTTGTCATTTATATTTATCATGTCCTTGTCATTTCTGTTTATCATTCCCTTGTCGTTTATGTTTATCATGGGCTAGTCATTTCTGTTTGTCTTGTCCTAGTCATTTCTGTTTCTCATGTCCTTATCATTTCTGCTTCTCACGTTTTTATCATGTCTGTTTCTGATGTCTTTATAATTTCGTTTATCTCGTGTCCTCATTTCTGTTTCTCGTGTTTTTTATCATGTCTGTTTCTGATGTCTATATCATTTCGTTTATATCATGTCTTCATTTCTGTTTCTCGTGTTTTTTATCATGTCTGTTTCTGATGTCTATATCATTTCATTTATCTCATGTCTTCATTTCTGTTTCTCGTGTTTTTTATCATGTCTGTTTCTGATGTCTATATCATTTCGTTTCTCTCATGTCCTCATTTCTGTTTCTCATGTTTTAGCATGTCTCTTTGGCTGGCGGTCGTCTCAGACAGCGGAGGACTCTCCTTTGATGATTTTGTAGTTTTCTTTTATTAGGAATATATTAGCACAAAAAGATACGGGTGTCACAGAAATAAACAGATATCATAAAAACAGAACACATGTCACAGAAAGAAATAGATGTCACAAAAAGAAACTAATGTTGCAAAAATAAACAGATGTTAGAAAAAGAAACGAATGTCACAGAAATAAACAGATGTCATAAAAAGAAACGAATGTCAGAGAATAAACAAATGTCATAAAAAGAAACGAATGTTACAGAAATAAACAGATGTCATAAAAAGAAACGAATGTTACAGAAATAAACAGATGTCACGGAAAGAAACGAATGGTACAGAAATAAACAAATGTCATGAAAAGAAACGGATGTTACAGAAATAAACAGATGTCACGAAAAGAAACGGATGTTACAGAAATAAACAGATGTCGGAAAAAGAAACGGATGTTACAGAAATAAACAGATGTCGGAAAAAGAAACGAATGTTACAGAAATAAACAGATGTCGGAAAAAGAAACAAATGTCACAGAAACAAACAGATGTCATGAAAAGAAACGAATGTCACAGAAATAAACAGATGTCATGAAAAGAAACGAATGTCACAGAAAGAAACAGACGTCATAAAAAGAAACGAATGTCACACACATAAACAGATGTCACGAAAAGAAACGAATGTCACAGAAATAAACAGATGTCACGAAAAGAAACGAAAGGCACAGAAATAAACAGATGTCACGAAAGAAACGGATTTCATGAAATGCTGCCCCTTTATAAGACAGTGTTGAAAATGCCGGACAATTTCTTGCAATATTTCAACAGACTATGACTTGCTAGAGACAACAAGACTATGACATGGTAGAGATAAGCAGACTATGACATGCTAGACACAACCAGACTACGACTTGCTAGAGACAACCAGACTACGACTTGCTAGAGACAACCAGACTATGACATGGTAGACACAACCAGACTACGACTTGCTAGAGACAACCAGACTATGACTTGCTAGAGACAACCAGACTACGACTTGCTAGAGACAACCAGACTACGACTTGCTAGAGACAACCAGACTACGACTTGCTAGAGACAACCAGACTATGATTTACTAGAGACAAACCAAAATGAGACAGTTTGGAAGCCTTTCTGTAAAGCATATTTGTTTCTATTTTATTATTTTATACACGACTATATAAAACTGCAGATTACAGGAATCTTGACTGTCTCTACTTTATTATTTTATACACGAATATATAAAACTGCAGTTTAAAGGAATCTTGATCTTTCTCTGCACCTGGAGGAGGCTTTCAAATATTTCAAAAAGTCCAAATATGATTTCATAATCTTATGTAACAATAATAACATAACTATTCTAAAGCAGGTGAAGAAATTCAGATACCTTGGAGCAGTAATAACTTTAGATGAGAAATGCAAAACAGAAATTAAGAACAGAATAGACCAAGCAAAGACTGCATTTCAGAAAATGAGAAACATATTAGCCAACACATCCTTATCAATGAATGTTAGAAAACGAGTCTTAAATGCTATATTGAACCTATCTTATTATATGGAAGTGAATCATGGACAATAGGCAGATCTGCACACAAATCATTGGAAACAGCAGAAATGTGGTTTATTAGAAGAATGTTGCGAATCCCCTGTACAGCAAAAAGAGCTAATGAAGAATGTATAAGAAGAGTTGGAGATACAAAAAATCTTGTCAAATAAATAAATACATAAATAAATAAGAGACAGGCAATGTACTTTCATATGACATGCAATGATAAGAGGGGGCATTGAAAATATTATAACAGGAAAAATAGAAGGAAGAAGATCAAGAGGAAGACCAAGAGAAATGATACTGGACAGTCTGACGGGATGGTGTGAGAGGAGATCACCAACTGAGCTGATGGCCTGCATGAAGGATCATGTACTCTGGAGAAGCATAATAACCAACACCAGGCCACGCAGCACATGATGATGATGAATAGTAACATTTTGCTATATACTGACGACCACATATAACATTCTGCACATATATTACTCTTAAATAATGAGTATACAGCTGTAAGTACAAGAGGTGCAGCATATGCTTCGTACACAAGCGTACATCTCCAAGTTTACATCTCCAAGTGCACATCTCATAATAAGAAATAAACTAAACAAAGATTACCAGCATTAGTAAATGTGATAATACTGTCTTTGTAACTGTGATAACATTGTCTTCGTTAATGTGATAACACTGACTGTGTAAATATAATAACATTGACTGTTTGAATATGACAAGATTGACTGTGTAAATATGATATAATTGACTGTGTAAATATGATAAAATTTAATGTGTAAATATGATAACATTGTCCCTGTAAATGTGACAACATTGTCTCTGTAAATACAACATTGTTCCTGTACGTATGATAATATTTTCTCTGTAAATGTGATAACACTGACTCACAAAACTTTCTACTCTTATCTATTTTTCTCTCAGCTGTAGGAAATAAAAAGAATGAGAAAATAGAAACCGGCACACGTCAAATAAAGAGGCCATCTTGTCGTCTCTCTGCCTCAACCACCGCTACCGCCAGGTACAAAACCCACATCAGGTTTCCTGCCCTAGTTCAGTTTCCGTTTATTCCGGTTCCCATAGAAACCCAGGGCTTGAAGTTATCATATTTGACACAGTTATGAATGAGGCGGATTATTCTTAGACGATAACGTTCCAGACGGAGTCGGGAAATCTTTGACCTCGCCATCTGCTCAGTTTTACGTGCAGCCATTTATAAGATTGAACTCGTGAAGGACAATAAGCACCTTCAGCGACGGAGAGTTACACGATGCAGGTCCGGTCTCTACAAACTGTTCATCTAAAAAATACGCAACAAAATGGTTGCTACGTTCATTTTAAAAAACATAGTTAAAATGAGTCTAATCTACTTTGACCTTGAGAACTGCAACATTAAGGGATAGCAGCTCTTTCGTCCACGCTGGTGAGACCAAGTTTTCACAAACTTTCACCCCCCCCCCCCACCCCCTAGAGTGAAAAGAACAATGAACTTGTATTTTCTGACAGATGAGTTCCAGAAAAGTCATTTACTTAAACTACCCTCTCCTTATCCAGCTCCACAAGTCCCGGCCATGGAAATGTTAGATCTAACAATCTCATGTCATATCTCCTGTCTCAGGTCTTGATTGTAAAGATCTTCTCTCCTGTCTCAGGTCTTGATTGTAAAGATCTTCTCTCCTGTCTCATGTCTTGATTGTAAAGATGTCTTCTCTCCTGTCTCATGCCTTGATTGTAAAGATGTCTTCTCTCCTGTCTCAGGTCTGGATTGTAAAGATGTCTTCTCTCATGTCTCATATCTTGATTGTAAAGATCTTCTCTCCTGTCTCATGTCTTGATTGTAAAGATCTTCTCTCCTGTCTCATGTCTTGATTGTAAAGATCTTCTTTCCTGTCTCATGTCTTGATTGTAAAGATGTCTTCTCTGCTGTCTCGTGTCTTGATTGTAAAGATATCTTCTCTCCTGTCTCATGTCTGGATTGTAAAGATGTCTTCTCTGCTGTCTTATGTCTGGATTGTAAAGATGTCTTCTCTGCTGTCTCATGTCTTGATTGTAAAGACATCTTCTCTCCTGTCTCATGTCTGGATTGTAAAGATGTCTTATCTACTGTCTCATGTCTTGATTGTAAAGATGTCTTCTCTCCTGTCTCATGTCTTCAATGTAAATATGTCGCTGTAAATGGTTTAATATTTGTTGCAGATTTCAATGTTGAAGAATTTTTTTAAATAATATTTACTTTTCTAATATTTACCTTCGAAAAATTCAATACAAATCATTTTTCGAAGTGCAATGATGATGATGACAATGATGATGATGATGATGATGATGGTGGTGGTGGTGGTAGTGGTGCACTCCTAGAACCACCATGTTCCTCTCTCCCAAACATTCTCTGAGCTTCTAAAACTGGGAATATCTGAACTCCAGGGAAGAGCAGCGGAATAATTCATGAGTCCTGCAGCTTCTTGAATATGCATGAGGTGAGAGCAAAGTTCTGAGTTGATACTGACACAGAAAAATCTGGGACATTGTTGAGAGGGAACACTGACATGGGGGACATTGATGTGAGAGGACACTGATGTGGGGAACATTGATGTGAAGGGACATTGATGTGAGGGACATTGATGTTAGGAAACATTGATGTGAGGGAACATTGATGTGAGGGACATTGATGTGAGGGAACACTGATGTGAGGGAACACTGATGTGAAGGGATATTGATGTGAGGGACAATAATGTATGGGAATATTGATGTGAGGGACATTGCTGTGAGGGAACATTGATGTGAGGGACAATGATGTGAGATAACATTGATGTGAGGTAACATTGATGTGAGGGACAATGATGTGAGGGGAGATTGATGTGAGGTGACATTGATGTGAGGGAACATTGATGTGATGGAACATTGATGTGAGGGACATTGATGTGAGGGACTTTGATGTGAGGGGATATTGATATGAGGGAACATTAATATGATGTATTGTAAATGTGATGGCACAGAAACATCTGGGGACAATGATGTGATATTTTGTAAATATGATGACACAGAAAAATCTGGGGACACTGGTGTTGTATATTGTAAATGTGATGACACAGAAAAATCTGGCGAAATTGATGTTGCATATTGTAAATCTGATGACACAGAAAAATCTGTGGACATTGATATGATATTTTGTAAATGTGATGACACAGAAAAATCTGGTGGCATTGATGTTGTATTTTGTAAATGTGATGACACAGAAAAATCTGGGAACATTGATATGATATTTGTAAATGTGATGATAGAAAAATCTAGTGACATTGATGTGATATTTTGTAAATGTGATGACACAGAAAAATCTGGGGACACTGATGAGACATTGTGTAAATGTGATGACACAGAAAAATCTGGGGACGCTGATGAGATATTTTGTAAATATGATGACACAGAAATATCTGGGGACACTGATGATATATTTTGTAAATGTGATGACACAGAAAAATCTGGGGACACTGATGAGATATTGTGTAAATGTGATGACACAGAAAAATCTGGGGACATTGATGTGATATTTTGTAAAGGTGATGACACAGAAAAGTCTGGGGACATTGATGTTGTATTTTGTAAATGTGATGACACAGAAAAATCTGGGGACATTGATGTTGTATATTGTAAATGTGATGACACAAAAAAATCTGGCGAAATTGATGTTGCATATTGTAAATCTGATGACACAGAAAAATCTGTGGACATAGATATGATATTTTGTACATGTGATGACACAGAAAAATATGGTGGCATTGATGTTGTATTTTGTAAATGTGATGACACAGAAAAATCTGGGAACATTGATATGATATTTGTAAATGTGATGACAGAAAAATCTAGGGACATTGATATGATATTCTGTAAATGTGATGACACAGAAAAATCTGGGGACACTGATGAGACATTGTGTAAATGTTATGACACAGAAAAATCTGGGGACGCTGATGAGATATTTTGTAAATATGATGACACAGAAATATCTGGGGACACTGATGATATATTTTGTAAATGTGATGACACAGAAAAATCTGGGGACACTGATGAGATATTGTGTAAATGTGATGACACAGAAAAATCTGGGGACATTGATGTGATATTTTGTAAATGTGATGACACAGAAAAGTCTAGGGACATTGATGTTGTATTTTGTAAATGTGATGACACAGAAAAATCTGGGGACATTGGTGTGATATTTTGTAAATGTGATGACACAGAAAAATATGGGGACATTGATGTTGTATTGTGTAAATGTGATGACAAAGAAAAATCTGGGGACACTGATGAGATATTTTGTAAATGTGATGACACAGAAACATCTGGGGACATTGATGTGATATTTTGTAAATGTGATGAGACGCGTCCCTCCCCCGAACTTCTTACCGTCCCACCCCAAACACAATCAGAAAGCAAATGGGTACCAAACACCTCAATGTAATGTAATGAAATCGTTGGCCCAGGTGGTGGAGCCTGCCGAGGAACTCGATGTGTGAACACAAGCTGGTCAGGAGCAAGCCTCTTTGACCTAAGCAGGCCCGTCCATGACCCCAAAACTTCACAAAGGTGAGTCAGGCCTGTTAATGACCTCCAAACCTCACTAGTGTGAGCCAGGCTCGTAAATGACCCCCAAACCTCACAAGTGTGAGTCAGGCCTGTCCATGACCTCCAAACCTCACTAGTGTGAGCCAGCCCCGTCCATGACCCCCAAATCTCACAAGTGTATGCCAGCCTTGTCCATGACCCCCAAACCTCACAAGTTTGAGTCAGGCCCGTCCATGACCTACAAACCTCACAAGTTTGAGTCAGGGCCGTCCATGACCTACAAACCTCACAAGTTTGAGTCAGGCCCGTCAATGAACTACAAACCTCACAAGTATGAGTCAGGCTGTAAATGACTCGCAAATCTCACAAGTTTGAGTCAGGCCCGTCCATGACCTACAAACCTCACAAGTGTGAGCCAATACCGTCCATGACCTCCAAATCTCACAAATGTGAGCCAGGCCCATCAATAACCCACAAATCTCACAAGTGTGAGTCAGGCCTGCCAATGACCCCATAACCTCAGAAGTGTAAGTCAAGTTGCCCGCAACCGCCAAACTTCACAAGTGTGAGTCAGGCCTGCCCATGACTCGCAAACCTCACAAATGTGAGTCAGGTTGCCCACGACCCCCAAACCTCACAGGTATGAGCCAGGCCCTTCAATGATACCCAAACCTCACAAGTGTGAGTCAAGTTGCCCACGACCCTCAAACCTCCCAAGTGTGAGTCAGGTTGCCCACCACCCCCAACCTCACAAGTGTGAGCCAGCCCCGTCTATGACCCCCAAATCTCACAAGTTTGAGCCAGGCCCTCCATGACCCCCAAAACTCACAAGTGAGACAGGCCCGTCCTTGACCCCAAACCTAACAACTGTGTGTCAGTCTTATCCATGACCACTAAACCTCACAAGTGTGAACCAGGCCCATAAATGACCCCAAAACCTCACAAGTATAAGTCAGACTGTCCATGATCCCCAAATCTCACAAGTGTAATCAAGGTATGTCCATAACCCTCAAACTTCACAAGTGTGAGTCAGGTTGCCCATGACCTCCAAACCTCACAAATGTAGGCCAGGTTGTCCATGACCCTCAAACCTCACGGTTTAATCAGGCCTTCCCATGACCTTCAAACCTCACAAGTGTGAGCCAGGCATGCCCACGATCCCCAAAACCCACTAGTGTGAGCTAGGCCCGTAAATGACCACCGAACATCACAAGTGTGAGCAAGGCCCGTCCGTTAACTCCGAACCCCACAAGTGTGAGCCACACGTTCATGATCTCCAAACCTCACAACTGTGAATCAGGCCTGCCCATGACCACCAAACCTCACAAGTGTGAGTCAGGCCTGCACATGACCCCCAAACCTCACAAGTGTGAATCAGGCCTGCACATGACCCCCAAACCTTACAAGTGTGAGTCAGGCCTGCCCATGACCCCCAAACCTCACAGGTGTGAGTTAGGCCTCCCATTACCTCCAAACCTCACAAGTGTGAACAAGGCCCATCCATGACCCCCAAACCTTATAAGTGTTAGTCAGGCCTGCACAATGACCCCTAAACCTTACAAGTGTAAGCCAGGCCCACCCATGACCCCCAAACCTTACAAGTGTTAGTCAGGCCTGCCTATGACTCCCAAACCTTACAAATGTTAGTCAGGCCTGCACATGATCCCCAAACCTTACAAGTGTTAGTCAGGCCTGCACATGACCCCCAAACCTTACAAGTGTTAGTCAGGCCTGCACATGACCCCCAAACCTTACAAGTGTTAGTCAGGCCTGCACATGACCCCCAAACCTTACAAGTGTGAGTCAGACCTGCCTATGATCCCCAAACCTTACAAGTGCTAGTCAGGCCTGCCCATGACCCCCAAACCTCATAAGTGTGAATCAGGCATGCCTATGACCCCCAAACCTCACAAGTGTGAGTCAGGCCCGACTACGACCCCCATAAGTACCGTACTATACTATACAGTACCATACTAAATTATGCTATACTATACTACACCATACCATACTACACCATACCATACTAAACCATACCATACTATACTATACCATGTCATACTATAGCATACCATACCATGCTATACTATAATGTACTGTGCTGTGCTATGCCGTGCTATGCTATCACATACATTATCGTATCATACAGTACAGTACCATCCAACACCATACAATACCAAAAACACCATACAGTGTCATATAACACCATACAACACTATGGAACACACCATACAACACCATACAAACCATATAACACCATACAGTACCATACAAAACACCATAGAATACTATACAATACTGTACAACACCAAACAATACTATACAACACCATGCAGCACCATAGAATACCATACAGCACCATACAATACCGTACATTACCGTACAATACTATACAGCACCACACTAAACAGTGGTATGTTTTGCAAGTGTGAAGAAAGTGAATTTTAAAAGAAATGTTAATAAATAAATATCACTCCGAGTCAAAACTTCCTCAAGTTTTTCAGTGCCATCATTTCGGCCAAGATCTCCGTCGTTGTCCTGGCATTTGTAACGTTATGCTGACGTCATCGTTTGTGTCGTTCTGAAAACTTGCTTACACATTTTTAGCCAATGAATCGCAAGATAAGTTATCGTTCATTCATTCATTTGCATGTCCCTTTCGGAACTTTGCCTCCCTAACAGGTCTCTTGTAGGCCTCACAGTTGTTAGCAAGATGACGTGCTGGTGATGCATCAATTTGCAGATCATAAACAATGTCTTGCAGCCATCTTTGCCTTTGTCTCACTCTCTTTCTTTTTGATAAGTGATCAGCAGAAGGAAATATGGCGGACAGTGTAAAAAAAAATAACCGGTGTTTTTTTCTTCCTGCTTAATAAATGCTCATGTTTGTGCATGACTGAGGGTTTACTGTCAATGTTTCGTTGCTAAGGAAATCATTATTTCTTGCAAATGTCGACTCTCTTACAGCCCGCTTCACATTCTTTAATATCGAGAGCTCGGCTAAACTGCTGCCTTCAGAAAAAGGAAAGGTGCCCAATTTACAGAAGTGCATGGTGCATCCTCCATTTCCGCAGGCTTCCGACAAACTTCTACCCAGATTCTTGCTTTCATAGTTAGTGTCCATGATCTGCTACCCCCTTTTCTAACACCCCATAACTACTAGCATATATCTCAGTCACCATCAACATCAAATTAACACGCACGAAACTTGATGTATCAAACACAAAAGAAAAGGATTTATTTAACACTACTTAACATAACAGAAAAGTGAGTACGTAAATACAAAAAAATCATTCACATTCATTTAGTTCTCGAAACCTTACCAAATAAAACATGCATTGCACGTGCCTCATTGACAAACCTCATCTATTACATTTCCACAAAGCATCAACTTGTCACTACGGGTTCCATTGTTTTCTCCTCCTCCTTCAAGAGTTCTCTACTCGTCTAGGTACAGCTGATCACTGCAACAATCCTTCCGTCCTATGTCTGGTCGCTGCCTGACATTCAACTCAACCCCCTCCTTGCTGTTTCGTACAAGGACAGCTGATAAAACTGACACATTCCCCCACCAGCAGACCCACATATAACATAATAAACAACTTATGAAAGAATGATCGTGATGCAAACAATTGCACGTATTTTTGGCTCACTATAAACCAACACAGATCAATGAATATACAACTTATCATGAGCCATACAACTTGAAAAAACTGATTTAACTTGAAACACGTGCGCCACCTTGCGCTTAGACAACATAACTTCACGCCATTAATCATCTCGTAATATAACAAGGCGATTTCAAGCATAATAAGAAATTTAAATTACACAATAAACTTTTCAAACTTCTGAACAATGAACTTTTCAAACTTTTGAACAATGAACTTTTCAAACATCTGAACAATGAACTTTTCAAAATCTCAACAATGAACTTTTCAAACTTCTGAACAATGAACTTTTCAAACATCTGAACAATGAACTTTTCAAACATCTGAACAATGAACTTTTCAAACTTTTGAACAATGAACTTTTCAAACATCTGAACAATGAACTTTTCAAACATCTGAACAATGAACTTTTCAAACATCTGAACAATGAACTTTTCAAACTTCTGAACAATGAACTTTTCAAACATCTGAACAGTGAACTTTTCAAACATCTGAACAATGAACTTTTCAAACATCTGAACAGTGAACTTTTCAAACTTCTGAACAATGAACCTTTCAAACTTCTGAACAATGAACTTTTCAAACTTTTGAACCATGAACGTAGCAAAATAAAATGTTAATAACACATAAAACACTGAAAGACAGCTCTCCATACACACTTCACAAAACTTGACCTCTGACTTACGACAATTTACGAATACATGACTTCCACACCACACGAGGTCGCCCGAACAGCACCCCGAGATCATTGCTGACAGTTCCATATATGCACAATCACTTGACTTGACAAACTGTACAACCACAGCACTATATCACATACGATTGCTTCCCCCATTAGACGTGTGCTGCCGGCCGTATAGCCTCAACAAGACTGATTTCACCTAACATATTTTACGTTATACCTGCTTAACTGTAACGTGATCATAAACACTCTCCCCCCGTACCGAGATCTGCGAAGGATCGAGTACCTAACCTTCAAAACCGGCTCGTTCAGAAGATCTAGCCTGGCTTCTTCACAACAGCAAGGTTGTCGTTCGTGTTATTCTGGGGCTTTTTTGGACGAAAGCGCCGGATGCTTCTACGGCTTCCCATCAAATATGCAGTTTGGAAGGGGAAGGAAAAGTTGATGACAACACTGCAAGGAAGTGGTGCACAGGTTCAGGTTTGGGGACATCGACATCCAAGACAAGCCCAGGTCAGGACACCTGTAAACTTAGCGGGTGCTAAATCTACAACTGAGGATGAATTTGATATGACCACAACCAGCTGAAACCCACAGATTCATGGCCTAATGTACTACCGTACTGGGTGGTCAGGTTCAAAGCCATATCTAACCGATAACCCAGGATATCCCCTCCAAGGACACTGTGTGCCAGTTAGGCACCCCGACAACCCAGGATTTCCTCTCCAAGGACACTGTGTGCCAGTTAGGCAGCATATTACATACAATCATACAACCCGGGATCTCCCCTCCAAGGACACTTATGCCAGTTAGGCAGCATAATATGTACAATCATACAATTTCCCGACATGCAACACACATTACCAAGTCAAGCAATTAAATCTATCAACATTTTATTATTCACACTACATACACTATATCAACGCCACAACAGACATTGCATATACAGGACAATCAACATGTATTATCATTGAGTGTAATGAGCATGGCATCAGTATAATGAGAATCAACTGAAATCATATGGACTCAATTAGCCTGGGCTCTCCTGGCCCTCATAATGCAATACACACACTCTTCTAAATCTTGCCCTCCCACTTAATAACATGTGCCAATGCACTGAATTATCACACATATTCCCCCTTGCGCAAATGAACTGAATTATCACACATATCCCCCTTGTGCCAATGCACTGAATTATCACTCATAGCTGCCGCTATTGTGCATCACTTCAGATCTCCAGAAATTGCCATGTGGTAACGCACACCATTGATTGCGCAGGTGTTGCTGCCAGGTTAGGTATCTCCTGATAAAACTGGCATAGTATTATCTATGCGAATGAACATGATGGACCTTGATGAGTGTCCATCCAAATATATATGAATATCACCAGGAATCAGAGAAATCTCCATATAAGACGAGAAGGACATAATCCACAACACATTATGATTCCACAGTACATTTTCCAACAGTAGGAGCTCGGTTGGGGGTAAGTATTTACGATAATTATAAGTACATACGAAACGAACTAAGGCTCCGCCATGTCCTCGGGCTCTCCTATTTTTCCCGCCACGCATTCCTTGACTATATATATGTCTTCGTACTTTCGGATCACGTGAGCGAGGACGCTCCGCCCAATAGCCGTATACTCTTACGAGCCTCACGTGCTCGCTCAAACACCTCTCATCCACCATTGATGAAGCCCTGTGGCAACCTGTTTAAGACAATCCCTGTACCGGTACTCGGCGCTTGTCAGCAGAGCAGGGCACTTCTCATAGTTCGACATTTGCGCGAGCTAAACTTCAGCAGCAGGCGGCCTCGAAGTGTCCCCCACGATCTCACTCCCTAACAAGCGCAGAGACGTGTTGACATCTGTCGCCAGCTGTTGGCAAATTCACATGATAAAAGGTTTCTCTCTACTGTGTCGTCGCTGGGGATGAAAAGTGGATTATCCTGCAGTACCACAACACAAGAACCCAATGCCTCCAGCCGGACCAGGTGACAGAAGCGGTTGTCCGAAGAGGTCAGTTCGAGAAGAAGAACATGCTTTGCGTCTGGTGGAACTTTGAGGACCCACTACTGGAAATTGGTTCTGTATGATCGCTCCGTGGACGGGAATCTGTACGCTGAGCAACTGAAGCGGCCGCGTGATGCTCTGTGCACAAGACACCCAGCACTCATCAACAGGAAGAGGGTACTTCTCCAGCACGACAACGCACCAGCGCATACTTCCAACATGGTCGGTGGACAACTCACAAAACTGGAGGAAAACGAGGCCCTGATCCATTTCCCCTTACAGCCCCGACCTTGTGGCCTCTGACTACCATCTTTTCCGCGGGATTGCACATTTCCTTTAAAGGCGGGAACTCAGTTCACTGGAAGAAGATGAAGCCAGATACTGGCGTGAGAGGTTTCTTGGCTTCAAAGCCCTCGGAGTGGTACTACAAAGTACTCCCTGCACTGGCTGAGAGGTAGTAGAAGACCATCAAAAGTTATGGACTGTATTTTGAAGAATGAAGTTACATCGTTGTTAACATTACGTACCGCCAAGAACACAGCTAAGTATATATTATGTTGCTTGGTTTTGTGTAGCAGTGAAACTCTGCTAAAACGTGACCAATTTGTTAGCCAAGACAGAAAAATGTTTCCAAATGTGTTTATCACGACCTTGCAAATAAATATCTCAGAAAATGAACTTTGGGGGATTAAGTAGTGCCATGTCAGGGAAAGTAAAGATAATAAATCAGGCAGTCATGATCAGAGCTGTTAGTCTGAGACGTGTGTGATCCTAAAACCGTCACCTTGAGAAAGGCCACAGAGAACAGGAACGTAGTACTTGTCCAGGTCTGCCGACAAACAGTGCATGTCATAAAACTTGATACAAAGTGCTAAGAGTACTTAAGAATATGTCTCAGTGCTGAACGTTATAAGCTGTAGATTCCATAAATTATGTCTTTGTTGCTGCAGACATTCACACTAGAAGTTAATTGATGTCTTTGTTGCTGCAGACATTCACACTAGAAGTTAATTGATGTCTTTGTTGCTGCAGACATTCACACTAGAAGTTAATTGATGTCTTTGTTGCTGCAGACATTCACACTAGAAGTTAATTGATGTCTTTGTTGCTGCAGACATTCACACTAGAAGTTAATTGATGTCTTTGTTGCTGCAGACATTCACACTAGAAGTTAATTGATGTCTTTGTTGCTGCAGACATTCACACTAGAAGTTAATTGATGTCTTTGTTGCTGCAGACATTCACACTAGAAGTTAATTGATGTCTTTGTTGCTGCAGACATTCACACTAGAAACGGAATGTTAATTTATGAACTTCGCTTATCTTCATTTAGTAGGTATATGGTTTATGGTGTGGCTCATCATCATTGCACTCCCGTCATGCCCATGGGTGCTCAGACCCCCCCCCTCAACATATCCATCAGTGTCCTGCGTCTGATACCCCTGTCCTGTGTTGCTTGACAAGTCTCTGGCATATTCAGTGTGCCTCTCGGTTCTGGCAGTGCCGATCTATATTCCCAGCTATCTGTCTAAGCAGTGATGTAGATTCAGTGCCCTCGAAGTCCTCCACTCTGCCTATCTCTCTCTCTGTCTAAGCAGTGATGTAGATTCACTGCCCTCGAAGTTCTCCACTCTGCCTATCTCTCTCTGTCTAAGCAGTGATGTAGATTCACTGCTCTCGAAGTCCTCCACTCTGCCTATCTCTCTCTGTCTAAGCAGTGATGTAGATTCACTGCCCTCGAAGTTCTCCACTCTGCTTATCTCTCTCTGTCTAAGCAGTGATGTAGATTCACTGCTCTCGAAGTCCTCCACTCTGCCTATCTCTCTCTGTCTAAGCAGTGATGTAGATTCACTGCCCTCGAAGTCCTCCACTCTGCCTATCTCTCTGGGCGTGTTAACACTGTCAGCTCGATCCAGTGGTTGCTGATCTGTTGTGATGGTAGAGCCAGTCAGTCTATCAGCTCTCTCGTTTACCTGGATGGTTTCTTTTCTGGATCCAGGCACATATTTACCCGCATACACGCAACTTTTTATGTTCACGGTATTATATCTTACATCACTACAGTGTAATGACTGGGTATTAGATATCTTACATCACTACAGTGTAATGACTGGGTATTAGATAACTTACATCACTACAGCGTAATGACTAGGTATTAGATATCTTACATCACTACAGTGTAATGACTGGGTATTAGATATCTTACATCACTACAGTGTAATGACTAGGTATTAGATATCTTACATCACTACAGTGTAATGACTGGGTATTAGATATCTTACATCATACAGCGTAATGACTAGGTATTAGATATCTTACATCACTACAGTGTAATGACTGGGTGATGTGTTAGCGACCCTTAGAGATCCTATGTAATGAGTGTCGCTGGTGGAGACATTACATCACTAGGATGTAATGAGTGACACTGACGGACACCTTACATCACTACGATGTATTGATTGAATCTGGTGGAGACCTTACATTACTACATCCGCTTAATATTCTTCTTGTAAGATGTAACGGTGGAGAACATACCTCCATCAGCTTTAGGGTACAAACAGGAGTGAAGCAGGGATGTGTAGTATCACCAACATTATTTATCTTGGCAGTAGACTGGTTAATGAAGGAGGCAACATCAGACAAACGCAGAGGATTACAATGGACCCTCGACACAGTGCTGGAGGACCTTGACTTTGCGGACGACATTTGTCTACTGTCAAGCAGCCACAAAGAAATGGAAGATAAAATAAACAAGCTAACTCAGAATGCAAACAACATAGGACTAAAGATCAATGTAGGCAAGACAAAGTTAATGAAGCAAAATGTGAACAACAGAAATGTACTCAGAGTAGATAGCAAGTTAGTGGAGGAAGTCAATGAATTTGTATACCTCGACAGTAAAGTAGTAGAAAATGGAGACAGCACAGAGGACATCAACAGCAGACTTACTAGAGCAAACCAGGCTTTTGCAGTACTGCAGAATATATGGAAATAAAAAAAAAAAACTAAGCATAAATATGAAAATCAGGATATTTAAGAGTAATGTTCTAAGTGTACTACTCTATGGAAGTGAATGCTGGAAAATGACCAAAACCATAGAAAACAAATTGAATTCTTTCCAGACTAAATGTTTACGAAGAATTATAAAAATAGTTTGGCCAAACACCATAAGAAATAACATCTTGTTGGCAGAGATGCAGATGAAACCACTGACAGCAGTTATTGAAGAAAGACGCTGGCGATGGTTGGGACATGTGCTCCGAATGACTGATAACTCACTACCAAAAACAGCACTAAGATGGACACCACAGGGGAACAGAAGTAAGGGTAGACCAAAAGAGACATGGAGAAGAACAACAGAGAGGATGTTGAGCAATAAAGGGCTTACCTGGGCAAGAGCAGAAAAAAAGGCAAAGGACAGGCATTTGTGGAAAATCCTTGCGTAAGCCCCATGTTCCATGGGCACTTAAGGTTCAGAGAGAGAGAGAGAGAGAGAGAGAGAGAGAGAGAGAGAGAGAGAGGATGTAATGACTGGTGTTGTGTTAGAGACACCAGAAAGGAAATTAGAGTTCAAATTGAAAAGCGTCCTTCAAGAATCTTGAGAACATATGGCGTTCAAAAATTATAAGCACATAAACGAAAGAATTGTGGATTATCACGTTTGTTCTTGGAAGTGTGCAGTGTTGGCTTCTCCTTGCATTCCACCGGTTTGTTTATGGTTTACTTCATTAGCCTTTGACTCTGGCCAGAGCCTACACTACGAGGCAGCAAGGGGCTTGTAATCAGTTTTCCTTCTCTTAGATGAGCTACCAACCAAGACTAACGAGTCTCATCTAGGACCATAGTACATTATAAGCCTATAGAAAAGATTGAAACGATTGATGAACAATGAAATATGCTTAAAGACTATACAGCAAACATCTATCGAAATCCTACTTCCAAAATAAACGACACGCTAAACAAGGGTGGATGACAGAAGAAATTTTGCAACTAATAGATCAGAGAAGAAGTCTTAAGGAAGATAAAGATGGATATGACAAAATAAATAAAGAAATACGATACAAATTCAATAAAGCTAAAGAAGAGTGGATAAAAAGAAATGTAAAGAAACAGAGACACACCATCATGGAAACGCAAAAGACATATACAAACAAATAAAAGAGTTAACAAACAAAATGGCATACCAAAAGACTGGTTGCTGAAGTCAAAGGAGGGGCATACAATAATGAACAGAGATGAAATAATGGCACGATGGTGCGAATACATTAGAGAACACTATGAGAACAATAGAGGCGAAATAGATATACGAAATAATAATGAAAGGCCTCTCATATTAAAAGCGGAAGTGGAAGAAGCCATCAAACACAAGAAGAACAACAAAGCAACAAGACCAGATAAAATCACCAAGGAAGAATTGGAAGCATTAGGAGAGTTTGGAATAGAAATAATTACCAGATTGCTGAATGACGTCTATAACAGTAACTATGACCCAACAGACCTTTTGCAACCAGTTTGCCCTACCAAAGAAACAAGGTGCAGTTGAATGTGAAGACCATCGAACCATTAGTCTTATGAGCCATGTTACCAAAATCCTGCTTCGTATTGTCATGAGAAGAGTAAGGGACAAAATAAAACCAGAAATCGCGAAGAACAGTGTGGCTTCGTCGAAGGAAAAGGCAGAAATAATGTTACATCTTACATCTTTCCCGTGCCGTTAAACGTCACATAGGGCTCACACAGTTGTTTGCCAAGATTTCCTGTTCT
This sequence comes from Achatina immaculata, assembly GCA_009760885.1. Taxonomy (NCBI): domain Eukaryota; kingdom Metazoa; phylum Mollusca; class Gastropoda; order Stylommatophora; family Achatinidae; genus Lissachatina; species Lissachatina immaculata. Next base: position 31,713,331 of record CM019710.1, on the reverse strand, counting down.
CGGCGAGCTTTCAACCTCATAAAGGGATGTTATGCCCACTAAACTGGCTTCTCTTAAAAATGTCTTCCTTTAGAGTTTCACGCGGTCGACTTCTTTTTCTTCGACCGCTTGTGCTGTACTTGATAGCTTGTTTTGGTATTCTC